>JAGXOD010001383.1:1300000-1655000 GCA_020368025.1 Brachyhypopomus occidentalis
CCCATCCCAGTGCAGTATCCCTCCACCCCTCCCAGTGCAGTATCCCTCCACCCCTCCCAATGCAGTATCCCTCCACCCCTCCCAGTGCAGTATCCCTCCACCCCTCCCAATGCAGTATCCCTCCACCCCTCCCAATGCAGTATCCCTCCACCCCTCCCAGTGCAGTATTCCTCCACCCCTCCCAGTGCGGTATCCCTCCACCCCTCCCAGTGCGGTATCCCTCCACCCCTCCCAGTGAAGTATCCCTCCACCCCTCCCAGTGCAGTATCCCTCCACCCCTCCCAGTGCAGTATCCCTCCACCCCTCCCAGTGCAGTATCCCTCCACCCCTCCCAGTGGGGTATCCCTCCACCCCTCCCAGTGCGGTATCCCTCCACCCCTCCCAGTGCGGTATCCCTCCACCCCTCCACCCCTCCCAGTGTTGTATCCCTCCACCCCTCCACCCCTCCCAGTGCGGTATCCCTCCACCCCTCCCAGTGCGGTATCCCTCCACCCCTCCCAGTGCGGTATCCCTCCACCCCTCCACCCCTCCCAGTGTGGTATCCCTCCACCCCTCCACCCCTCCCAGTGTTGTATCCCTCCACCCCTCCCAGTGTGGTATCCCTCCACCCCTCCACCCCTCCCAGTGTGGTATCCCTCCACCCCTCCCAGTGTTGTATCCCTCCACCCCTCCACCGTCCCAGTGTGTGGTATCCCTCCACCCCTCCCACCCCTCCCAGTGCGGTATCCCTCCACCCCTCCACCCCTCCCAGCGCGGTATCCCTCCACCCCTCCACCCCTCCCAGTGTTGTATCCCTCCACCCCTCCACCCCTCCCAGTGTGGTATCCCTCCACCCCTCCACCCCTCCCAGTGTGTAGTATCCCTCCACCCCTCCACCCCTCCTCCCCCCTCCCAGTGTGGTATCCCTCCACCCCTCCACCCCTCCCAGTGTGGTATCCCTCCACCCCTCCACCCCTCCCAGTGTGGTATCCCTCCACCCCTCCACCCCTCCCAGTGTGGTATCCCACTCCTGATGCTGCTGATCATCCGTCCTCTCCTTTTCTTTCCTGAGCTGTTAGTTTCACACACTGGTCTTCAGGATCTCACTAATTGTTTTGAGTCAGGAGTATTTATAATAGGACCAGTTTTATAATAGGACAGAGCAGTATATATGGTAATAGTGTCACACAAATGGGTTAGCAGCCCTCTGAAAATGGGCTGTGTTGGACTGTTTTAGACCTGAGCAGTTTTAACTGGGTGTGGTTGAACCAGGTCAGCTCTGCTGTGTCGGTGGGCTGCCTGGTTGTGGCAGTGTGTGTGATAACTGCACAAGTTCTAGAACATTACTGAGTGTTCTTGCTCTTGTCATGTGGAAGGCCTGACAAAACCCTGAAAGAGGACACAATCGCACACACACACCACACAATATCTCTCTATGCTCTATCTCTGGGTCTTTCTCTCTCCCTCTCGCACATACACACAGCCTCAGTGCATTGCATGTGGGTTTGCATTTGCAGTAATCTGCATTGCATGTGGGTTGTGTTCATGCTGGTTTGTGTTTGAGTTTTTCAAAGAACTGGCATGACTGGAATGTCTTTCATTACCATCCCATTGTTGATTTAATTTCACTGTCTGTGTGTTCTGCTGTGACAGTTACATAGTCAAACCCTCTGAGCGAACCAAAAGCACAATAGTGTACAGAGCACATTGGGCATGCACACAGCATACAGAACCCCCACCTCCACCCCGCGGATCTTCTGCAGAGTCCTAAAATCTTGGGGAAACTGGGGAAAAATCACCAAATACACTTCAAATATCTTGAGCTACATCTAGAGCCAAGTGCTGGAGCTGTATCTAGATTGATTTATGTACTGGGGCAATATCTACATTTATGCATTGTGACTATATCTAGATCTATGCACTGTGGCTGTATGTAGATCTATGTGGTGGCACTGTATCAAGATATATGTCCTAGAGCAGTATCGAGAGACGTGCTGTAGCTGTATCTAAATCTACATGCTGTGGCTGAATATACAGTAGACCTGTGTACTGGAGCTGTATCTAGATCTATGTACTGGAGCTGTATCTAGATCTATGTACTGGAGCTGTAGATAGAGCTATGTACTGGAGCTGTAGATAGAGCTATGTACTGGAGCTGTAGATAGATCTATGTACTGGAGCTGTAGATAGAGCTATGCACTGGAGCTGTAGATAGAGCTATGCACTGGAGCTGTAGATAGAGCTATGTACTGGAGCTGTAGATAGAGCTATGCACTGGAGCTGTAGATAGAGCTATGCACTGGAGCTGTAGATAGAGCTATGCACTGGAGCTGTAGATAGAGCTATGCACTGGAGCTGTAGATAGAGCTATGTACTGGAGCTGTAGATAGAGCTGTAGATAGAGCTATGTACTGGAGCTGTAGATAGAGCTATGCACTGGAGCTGTAGATAGAGCTATGCACTGGAGCTGTAGATAGAGCTATGCACTGGAGCTGTAGATAGAGCTATGCACTGGAGCTGTAGATAGAGCTATGCACTATGTACTGGAGCTGTAGATAGAGCTATGCACTGGAGCTGTAGATAGAGCTATGCACTGGAGCTGTAGATAGAGCTATGCACTGGAGCTGTAGATAGAGCTATGCACTGGAGCTGAGCTGTGTAGATGGAGCTGTAGATAGAGCTATGTACTGGAGCTGTAGATAGAGCTATGTACTGGAGCTGTAGATAGAGCTATGTACTGGAGCTGTAGATAGAGCTATGCACTGGAGCTGTAGATAGAGCTATGCACTGGAGCTGTAGATAGAGCTATGCACTGGAGCTGTAGATAGAGCTATGTACTGGAGCTGTAGATAGAGCTATGTACTGGAGCTGTAGATAGAGCTATGCACTGGAGCTGTAGATAGAGCTATGTACTGGAGCTGTAGATAGAGCTATGTACTGGAGCTGTAGATAGAGCTATGCACTGGAGCTGTAGATAGAGCTATGCACTGGAGCTGTAGATAGAGCTATGTACTGGAGCTGTAGATAGAGCTATGCACTGGTCAATGTGATCAGCAAATAGTCATGTTGTCATAACTATTTGCTGATTCTCATTTGGGAACCTGAAAGGTAGAAATGGAGACCTGTCTGTTTTAAGGCAGAGAAATGCAGGAGTCCTTCCTGAGATTTTCTTCACTCCACATGCTTTCATTGATTTCCATAGATTCTTTTCATTCAATGTGAGATAAATGCTCTGCGCCTAACGTCCAGGATGTGTGGGCTGTTGGGAAGGGGGGGTGTGGAATTGGAGCTGAAGCGTATGTGCTGCATATGTTTCCCTGGCACAGACACAAAGGAGCGCAGAAGACTGTGGGGGACTGGAGCAGACTGGAGGGGACTGTGGGGGGGGGTGTACTGGGGGGGACTGGGGCAGACTAGGGGACGGGGACTGTGGGGGGGACTGAGAGGGACTAGGGGGCACTGGGCCAGACCGGGGTAAACTGTGGGGGGAGAGGGGGAAACTTGGAGGTCTGGGGGGAACTTTGGGGGGACTGGGGGGGACTGTAGGTGACTGTAGTGTAGTGACCTGGCCACTCTGGTCTCCTCCCCTTCTGCCTGTGGACGGAAGAGGAAGAAAAATGATAATGGTGCTAATGTGAGACTTTTTGCATCTATGATCTGAGCAGATCCACTACTACACACACACACACACACACACACACACACACACACACACACACACACACACACACACACACACACACACACACACACACACACACACACACACACACACACACACACACACACACACACACACACACACACACACACACACACACACACACACACACACACACACACACACACACACACACACACACACACACACACACACACACACACACACACACACACACACACACACACACACACACACACACACACACATGCACACACACACACACACACACACACACACATGCACGCACTGCTGAGAGAGCAGGACTGAATGTAGGGGGCTGAGGTAGTGGTGCTGAATGCTAATGAATGCTAATGTTTGAATGTTGCACATGGATTCGCTGTGGACACTGACGAACTCCAGCACAGCTTCAACCTCAACCCTACAGAACCTGAACTTTTCCTCTAAAGTTGAAAGTTCACTATGATGAGAGCACCCTGTTCAGACAGGGCTAACCATAGCCCTAGCCCTAGCAATAAACCCTAACCCTAGCCCTAAACCCTAACCCTAACCCTAGTCCTAGCCCTAGCCCTAACCTTCCTTTGTTCTGGCCTCACTGGCATAGAGGTGACAATGAAGTCTCTTCTTTTTATCCTTCTATAAACACAATGTCTCTGTTCACCCCTAGGAGGCGCTTGTTTTCTCCTATAAGCCGGGGGGCCCTCCTGTACCTCCTCCTCACTGGGTGAGCAATCGTAGCTTCCTGTTTCTGTGTTGACAAAGTGTTACCTCCCTCTGGCTCCGCCCCTTCCCTCATCTCATCCTCTACATCCACGTGGTCAGTTCTCTCATTGGCTCCCTTACTGCCCATGCACAGAGGTGTTGGGTGTTATTGTGCTGCTGTGGACAGGTAATCAAAGTGTGTGTGTCCACTGCATACACCTTGATAATATCAGTAGATGTGTAGGTTTGGCTCAGTGACCAGTGAGACCAGTGAAACCAGTGAGACCAGTGAGCTGTTGGCTCAGTTTGGTTAGGTGACAGCATGTAACCTTTGCTCCACAGGGCTTTAGGAATTAGGCTGAAGGCATGTGCTCACTCCCTGTGTGCTCACTCCCTGTGTGCTCACTCCCCGTGTGCTCACTCCCTGTGGGCTCACTCCCTGTGGGCTCACTCCCTGTGCTCACTCCCTGTGCTCACTCCCTGTGTGCTCACTCCCTGTGGGCTCACTCCCTGTGCTCACTCCCTGTGTGTTCACCCTCTGGTTAGCGTGCCTTTGGACTGATATGTTAAAGGTGCACTGAGCTGACCTGTGCTGCCTAAACTAGCCTAGTTATAAACCACCCGGAATCTAGTGAAATGTAATTTCAAGATTACAAGAAAGCTAAACAAAAGTGAACAAATTTGCTCAAATCATTTGCTGCAGGCAAATCTAACTTGCATTTCTCTCCCTGTCAATGTATGTCTTTCATTTCTGCTTTATCTCTCAGGGAAGTGATAGTGAGTATGAGGTGGACCCAGACAGACAGAAGACACACTCTTTTGTCAACCACTACATCAGTGACCCCACCTACTACAACTCCTGGCGCCGGCAGCAGAAGGGCATCTCTCGGGCACAGGCCTACAGCTACACCGAGTCTGAGTGTGGGGAGCCCGAGCACAGTGCCGCCCCTCCCCCGCTTCCCCCGCTGCCCCCCCAGCTGGGCTCCACCACACCCTCTGGCCAGACCCCGGCCCAGCCACAGACGCAGAGCCGTCTGTTCAGGCCCAAGGGCAGTCGGACTCCCACTCCCTCTCAGCAGAGTTCCAACCCCCCCAGCCTCCACGGCACACTGTACCGGCCCCCCAGCAGTCTGGCCTCAGGACCCCGGGCCCCCGTCGCCGGCTTCTCCTCCTTTGTCTAAAGGGGCGACGGCCTCTGCTGGACAACAGAAGGGGTGGAGCTCCTCTGACTCCGCCCTCCAAACCTTTGGGGTCGAGAGTGAAACGCCAACAAGCAGCAGTTCCAGATCCGTTGCATTTGCGTTCATCACGCGTCGATATTTAGGAGTTTCTTGTTTTTTTTTAAAGTAATTTTGTTTATCATACCAGTGTTTGTTTTATAAAGGTTTGTTTTGCTGTTAGTGTGGCATCGAAGTTTCCTACACAGAGACACTGTAAGAGCTTATTTTAGGCTTTTTTATTTTGTTGCATGTGTGAGTTGCATGTTTTGATATTTTATATCAGTATTTTTCCATTTTTTCTTGATTTATCAGTGCAAATCAAAACATTTATAGGAAGTTAAAGAGCATCAGTATGAATGACCTGATGTGATGTGGACAGGAATGGCAGGTTCCTTCATCCACGAGGAACAGGAAGGAACAGGAGAAGCCTAAGAGTGTCTCAGAGTGGGAGAATCTCAGAGTGGGAGAGTCTCAGAGTGAGCGAGTCTCAGAGTGGGAGAGTCTCAGAGTGAGCGAGTCTCAGAGTGAGCGAGTCTCAGAGTGGGAGAGTCTCAGAGTGGGAGAGTCTCAGAGTGAGCGAGTCTCAGAGTGAGCGAGTCTCAGAGTGGGAGAGTCTCAGAGTGGGAGAGTCTCAGAGTGGGAGTCTCAAAGTGAGAGTCTCAAAGTGAGAGTATAAGTGCCAATGTCTCAGAGTGAGAGAGTCTCAAAGTGAGAGTCTAAGAGTGCAAATGTCTCAGAGTGGGAGAGTCTCAGAGTGGGAGTCTCAAAGTGAGAGTCTCAAAGTGAGAGTCTCAAAGTGAGAGTCTCAAAGTGAGAGTATAAGTGCCAATGTCTCAGAGTGAGAGAGTCTCAAAGTGAGAGTCTAAGAGTGCAAATGTCTCAGAGTGGGAGAGTCTCAGAGTGAGCGAGCCTCAGAGTGAGCGAGTCTCAGAGTGGGAGAGTCTCAGAGTGGGAGAGTCTCAGAGTGGGAGAGTCTCAGTGAGAGTCTCAAAGTGATAGTCTAAGTGCCAATGTCTCAGAGTGGGAGAGTCTCAGATTGGGAGAGTCTCATAGTGCAAATATCTCAGAGTGGAAGTGTTTCAGAGTAGAAGTATCTCAAAGTGGAAGAAGGGTCCTGAAGAGTTTGGGAAGCTGTTACTCCCAGAAATGTTGAGTTCTTGATGGCGGAGCCAAAAGAGACCAGCATACACAGGCCTGACGGAACTGCAGAGATCATGTGCATATCAGGAGTGATGACCTAGAGTCACATCCACAGCTGAATATGTCACATGTCCACTGGGGTCTGGACAGCCTCGTTAGTTAGCGAGGAAGCATAGTACCAGCCAGCATGTGCTGTAGGTCTTTCAGAAGGAGAGAGATGGAGAGGAGAGATGGACGTGTTGGCATGTTGTGACGTGTGTTTGGGGAACAGTGGAGTTTTTGTTTATCATACAGTGAAACAAACAGGCCAGTTGTTCCATACTCTGAAAGTTACACACACCTATATATCAGCACCTTCAGAGTCTGGGGGTGTTTAATATCAATCACAGGTGTGTGTGTGTGTGTGTGTGAAAGAGAGAGAGAGAGAGACAGAGAGGACTTTGTGGCTTATTATACTCTGATGTCATATCCTTTTATATGTTCAGACGATCAGTGACATCACTGAGGGAACAATTGAGATAACCGAGCTCTGTGTGTTTGGTGTGTGTGTGTGTGTGTGTGTGTGGTCAGGTGTGTGTGTGGTCAGGTGTGCCTCTGCTAAAACACTCACACATCACACATGGCTTTGTGCTCTGTCTGCAGTTAATGACATAATGGATTCTTTAATCAGCAGCCAGGAACTGATGTCAAAAAAATGATGTCATCTGATGTCATAAAACTGTATTGTTCCTGTATGTCCTGTATGTGTGTGTGTGTGTGTGTGTGTGTGTGTGTGTGTGTGTGTGTGCGCGCATGTGTGTGTGTGAGTGTGTGCCCTGTTGCCCAGGGAGAAGGCAGGAGGCAGTGGGCACTGTGATGTTAAATGATCCCCACCATCAGCCTCCAGCCCCACGAGGCCCTGTGGGGATGTGCCACCCTGAGGACACTCATGGTGACTCTGATGACAGCGCTGCATCCTTCTGTAGCAGAATATCACACACTGACTGTGACCACTCACCTGGCATTGCACACAGGGGCCTCTGGATGACGTATGTGAGTGTGTGTGTGTGTGTATTTATATGTGTATGTGTGTGTGTAAGCACACAGTTAACAGGAGAGTGCTGGAGGCTAGATGCACAGCTTGGGGCTTTTCCTGCCGTGACACACCTGGTTACAGAACACCTGGTAATTGAACACCTGGTAATTGAACACCTGGTAATTGCCTATTAAGTGGATGCGTGTGTGTCTGAGCTGTAATGTGCTGCGTTGTTGTCTGTGAACCTTTTTGGCAGATTTCTGGTTTCTAAAATATCACAATTATATACTGATTATAGTTTGTGTATTTCTGGACAGATCTACACATATCTACACATGAAGGAATGTCCCATGTTTCTGAGTGCAGCCTATAACCATATAATGAGCGGAGAGCATCCAGCCTGCCCCTCCTGAGTGTGTGTGTGTGTGTGTGTGTGTATGCGTGTGTGTGCTTGTGCCTGACAGATAAACGGTGTCACATTTAGTGTTAGGATATTGGGTTAGGTTTAGGATATAGGGTTAGGGTATAGGGTATAGGATATAGGGTTAGGATATAGCATATATGGGTTAGGGTATAAGGTTAGGGTTAGGATATAGCGTATATGGGTTAGGGTATAAGGTTAGGTTTAGGATATAGGGTATAGGGTATAGGATATAGGGTTAGGATATAGCATATATGGGTTAGGGTATAGGGTTAGGATTAGGATATAGGGTTAGGATATAGCGTATATGAGTTAGGGTATAAGGTTAGGTTTAGGATATAGGGTATAGGGTTAGGATTAGGATATAGGGTTAGGGTATAGGATTTAGGGTTAGGATATAGCATATATGGGTTAGGGTATAAGGTTAGGGTTAGGATATAGCGTATATGAGTTAGGGTATAAGGTTAGGGTTAGGATATAGCGTATATGGGTTAGGGTATAAGGTTAGGTTTAGGGTATAGGGTTAGGATTAGGATATAGGGTTAGGGTTAGGATATAGCGTATATGGGTTAAGGTATAGGGTTAGGGATAGGATATAGGGTTAGGATATAGGGTTAGGGTTAGGATATAGCATATATGGGTTAAGGTATAGGGTTAGGGTTAGGATATAGGGTTAGGATATAGGGTTAGGGTTAGGATATAGCGTATATGGGTTAAGGTATAGGGTTAGGGATAGGATATAGGGTTAGGATATAGGGTTAGGGTTAGGATATATATATGGGTTAAGGTATAGGGTTAGGGATAGGATATAGGGTTAGGATATAGGGTTAGGGTTAGGATATAGCGTATATGGGTTAAGGTATAGGGTTAGGGTTAGGATATAGGGTTAGGATATAGGGTTAGGGATATAGCATATATGGGTTAGGGTATATAGGGTTAGGGTTAGGATATAGGGTTAGGATATAGCATATAGGGGGTTAGGGTTAGGGTTAGGATATAGCGTATATGGGTTAAGGTATAGGGTTAGGGTTAGGATATAGGGTTAGGATATAGGATATAGGGTTAACAGTCACTTGTGCTCTGCAGGCTGCTCCTGTGTTATGTGATGATTGTGTCATTGTGATTCATGTGTGATGATGCTCAGAACTTCCTGCAGTTCCATGATATTGGCAAACCCACGCAGACAGAACACAGAACGCAGACAGAATGCAGACAGAGTGCATCCAGAACGTAACTGATCACTACACTGATGAAGAGGCTAAACATCAAAACAGTACATGCCCTGTGTGTGTGTGTGTGTGTGTGTGTGTAAGAGAGAGAGAGAGAGCACATTTTTATGTGTGTACAATCACCTGTCAGTCATATATAACTCTGCAGTCTGACATTTGCATACAAAATCCTCTCGTTTGTTATCTTGTTTGTGAGAAGGAGGTTTGGTGTTCAGCCATGTTGTAACACCGTGTGTCCTGGTGTGAACTGTATCCATCTATGTCCATGTGTAAAAACCAAACCATAAATTATTAAAGAATTAAAATGTCAATGTATGCAGATGGGAAAAGAATATTTATTTTTGTGACAAAATACCTTTTAAAAAGAAAGTCCATGTCACTGTTTGCTGTGGCTGATCTGTGCTGGTGAATCTGTTGAGCTGTGTGTGGTAGGGCTGTGTGTGGTAGGGCTACAGTGCCTTGCTTTCACCACAGCTCGTATTGCAGTGTTTGGTTTCATGGTTACTGCTTTAAAATAGTTCAAGAGTTTGGTGTACTGTGATAAAGAACTCCAATCACTTCAAATGACTCCCATCATATGATCATTATTTATTTTTAATTGCTTGTTAATGATTGCATATGCTACACACTATGTACATTTTGCACCTGTAAAGGACATTTGGCAAGTTCTAATGTGTTTAGGCAGGTGTGTTACCATGTCATAAGGTCTGCAGTGATGCTACCAGTGTTAGCTGAGCCACTGCGCAGAGCGCAGCCACTGGGGGCGCCTATCATTCTCAGTGTTCCTTCCCGCCGCTCCAGTCTGTGAGGTGATGTATATTCTTTATTAGATTATGTGAAGATATTTGATTCACTTGAAGCCTGTCTTGCCATGAAGCTTTCAAACGCTAAACAGACTCTGGGCGAAACTCGGATTGTGGAACTTGTTATACAGTCACCTGAATTATATTACGGTAACAGAAATTATTTTCTAAAAAATAAATAAATAAATCCAAAACGCTGCAAGTTGTGGTTGTTTTATTATTTTATTTTAATATGTATTGTTTCCTCATATTTTAAGTGGCTTCACAGTTAATCGTTCAACCGTTCATAGAATTAAAACTTCTGCCCTTTGGCTGATTTATTATAAATCATATTCTATAAAATCATAAGACGGAAACGTCAGATGTACTAAACATTTGTACTAAATGTACTAAACATTTACTACACACTGTGGAACCTTCCGGACTTTTTTTTTTAAATCGCCACAAAGCATCAAACTTGTGAGCTCCATTTCTGCAGCGTTGCTCGTAAATGTAACCCTGCCCCTTTAACACGCGTCAAGAGGCGGGGATCGCGAACGGGAGAGCAGAGTACACTCGGGGAAACCGATACACCAGCGCGCACAGTGGGAGCTCCGTCCCGTGGAGAGGACTCTTCAAGTTTTTACGTAGACAAGCTGCACTTGTTTTGATGTGTAAAGTAGATGTAAAGTTTGACGTGTTGAAACTTGGAAATACACCCAGCCGCCGGGCGCTCGCGACTGAAAGGTAGAACAGCCCGTTTGTTGACGTAAACCGGACGAGCTCGAGCCACCGTGGCGAATGTGCAGAAGTGCTCAACTCTCCCCAGAGTGACTCATAACAAAGACCATAGAGAGCAACACGGTAAGATGTTCTACTACTTTATGTTGTTAACGGATTAATGTTGTTAGAGGCTATGGTCCGTAAAGTGTACGGTAATGCTTGTCCAGTCTACCTGTTTTTTGTTTTAGTAGATCAGGTAGTCCGGATCTCCTAGCGCAAAACGGGCCAGTCACCATCGTAGATCCTTAGATACGAATTTGAATGTCAGTTACTGTCTGCCTGTCGGTATTGCCAGTGAGCAACTCGGGAGACCCAGCCGTGCGGATTTCATTGTGCTTGGCTGTAACGAACTTTGCAGTTTATTTTGTTCGTTTAAGGTGTTTTTAATCCTGATCTGACTAATGATGACACAAGATTTCGCTTTTAAAACTCGGGAGGTGGCGTCAGGAATTTCTGTTATTGATTTAATCTCTCCGTATGGAGTGACTTGGCTTTCTGTTATTTATTTAATCATTCATTTTATAAGTGCTTTTCCAAGGTGATGATTAAAGCAAGAATTGCCACACTGCTGTTTCGATTACGTTTTAAAATTGGTTGCATAATGCGTTTTACATGTAGATATGCCTGGTACATGTAACCTTTCAGCACACGGTCTGTGCTAACATGGATAAATTCATGCTATAGTTTTGGAAGTCTGAAGGCACGTACGCCTCTTGTCCTGGTGGTGAATTATATTAGCGGAACATTTGGAAACCGCGTGCTGGTTGCGCATGACTTATGCGTCATGAATTACGCGTCCCGATATCTCTGGAACTGGTCGATAGCCTGGAGTGATTCTGCACCACACATTGCGCCATACTTACACTGGATGTAAACACGCGCAAAGCATGTTACGGCGTCTGATGTAGTGTCACGAGTTTTCCCAGCTGAGTTGAGTAACCCATGTCTGACAACTGATTTCTCAATCAATAAGCTTTTAGGATATAACTACTAATCAAGTCAACGCAAGAAGAAAAAAAATATCTGATATGTAAATTCATCCTAAATTTGTGTTGATTTTGAGTACGAAACTCTTGGTCACACTTGGTTTCAACATATGGGTCTGTAGGATTTGGATGTACAAATGGGATTTTCTTGCCCTAGACACCTCCCTCCGTCTCCTTCCTCACCTACACGCTTGGGTAATGCCAAAAGTGCAGGAGTCAGTAGTGGCTGTTAACTGATCCCTGTGGTAACTGAGAGACTAATCGCTGTGGGGAAGAAGAGTGGAGATGTTGGTGATGGAGATGTGATGTTTACCTTCCATCTGAAAAAAAACTAAACAACTGAGTTTATTGAAGTGATGCCCCCTCTCCCTCTCTATCTCTCTCCCTATCTATACCTCTCTCTATCCCTTTCTCCCTCTTTCAACCTCTCCCTCCACCCCCACGCCCCCTCCTTCTCTCTCTCCCTCACTCCTCTCATGTACCTGTTGAGCACCGATCTGCAGTTTTTACGAGGAATTTTGTGGCACTTCTCAACATCACAGTGACAGACAGCTGAGCCGAACCTCGTTAACACTGCAATCCTTCCCATCACTTCTGGAGATAATGGTAGATTAGGCCCTACACTTTGTGTTTTCAAAATGATGTCACTTCATATTTTTATTCAGTTTTGAAAGCACTTGGCCAGGGTGTGCAGTTTGAATAGTGCTTGTGTGCTGTGTGTGGGTTTTCTACTCTACTAACCCGACATATTTACTCCTCCCAAAACTCTATGGAAACCCTAATCGTAATCCTACTTTACCCTAACCCTACACAGTCCCTAACTCTACACAATCTCTAATCCTACTTTATCCTACTTTACCCTAACCTACACCCTAACCCTACACAACACAGTTAATCCTACTTTACCCTAACCCTACACAGTCCCTAACTCTACACAATCTCTAATCCTACTTTACCCTAACCCATATATGCTATACCCTAACCCTACACAGTTCCTAACCCTACACAATCTCTACACAATCACACTACACTACACAATCTCTAATCCTACTTTACCCTAACCCTACACAGTTCCTAACCCTACACAATCTCTAATCCTACTTTACCCTAACCCTACACAGTCCCTAACTCTACACAATCTCTAATCCTACTTTACCCTAACCCTACACAGTCCCTAACCCTACACAATCTCTAATCCTACTTTACCCTAACCCTACACAGTCCCTAACCCTACACAATCTCTAATCCTACTTTACCCTAACCCTACACAGTCCCTAACCCTAACTACAATACACAGTCCCTAACCCTATATCCTAATCCTACTTTACTAGTTCCTAACCCTACACAATCTCTAATCCTACTTTACCCTAACCCTACACAGTTCCTAACCCTACACAGTTCCTAACTCTACACAATCTCTAATCCTACTTTACCCTAACCTAACCCTAACTCTACACAATCTCTAACCCTACACAGTCCCTTTTAATCCTAACCCTAACACAGTCCCTAACCCTACACAATCTCTAATCCTACTTTATCCTAACCCTACACAATCTCTAATCCTACTTACCCTAACCCTACTAACAGTACACCTAACCCTACACAACTTTACCCTAACCCTAATCCTACTTTTACCCCTAACCCTAACCCTACACACTAAGTAACCCTATACACAATCTCTAATCCTACTTTACCCTAACCCTACACAGTCCCTAACCCTACACAATCTCTAATCCTACTTTACCCTAACCCTACACAGTTCCTAACCCTACACAATCTCTAATCCTACTTTACCCTAACCCTACACAGTTCCTAACCCTACACAATCTCTAATCCTACTTTACCCTAACCCTACACAGTCCCTAACCCTACACAATCTCTAATCCTACTTTACCCTAACCTACACAGTCCCTAACTCTACACAATCTCTAATCCTACTTTACCCTAACCCTACACAGTCCCTAACTCTACACAATCTCTAATCCTACTTTTTACCCTAACCCTACACAGTCCCTAACTCTACACAATCTCTAATCCTACTTTACCCTAACCCTACACAGTCCCTAACTCTACACAATCTCTAATCCTACTTTACCCTAACCCTACACAGTCCCTTATCCTACACAGACACTAACCCCACCCTACCCTAACCCTACGCAATCCCTAATCACACACTACCCTAACTACATTCAGACAAATGGAGTATGTTTAAATTGAGGTGAAGTCCTAAAGAAGACATCTGGCCTGTAAAAGCTTGTTTGTAAAGAACCTGAACAGCTTCTTCTAGTCCTTCCGGACCTGCACTCTGGCTTCTAGAGTTGGGGATGTTACAGCAGAGCTAAGCTTCACACAGATCACATATCTCCTGCAAAGAAAAGGTGTTTTTTTTTTGGAGTTTATCCTCACCTCTGTGAACCTGAACTCTTCTCATCCTCTCATCTGGTATAGTTGCTTGGAATCTGAGTCCAGTGTTGGGGTGACAGAGAGGTCATGCTGCACATCACCATGCCGATATCCTGGTCAACAGCAGCGTTCTTTGGGAAGTTTCTTCCTTTAATTTCCAACCTGAAACACCAGCATATGAGTGGAAGTGGTCTGTGTGAGTTGTGGCGTGTACGTGGCGTGCTCTCTGCTGCCTTATTTTAACCTTATTTTGGTGCCCAAACCCCAACACACTTTACTTTGCTTTTTAATTGCTATTGTCTTGCAGTAAGTTTTCTTCATTTAACAGTCATGATCCCTTTGAACTGAGCAGGTAATTCTGAGGTAATCTGTGTCATGCTTTAAGAGGCACTGCCCTTTGTGTTCTGCTGCGGTGGTACAGGTTTCACATTCAACCAGTACAACTCTACAGGCTGGTGTGATAGGAGCCAGCTCTGTTTGACCAGTCTACCAGTATGGCTCCACAGACTGGCAGGGGCTTACTCCCCTCCTCCCTCTCTCTTCCTCTCTTCCCTTCTTCTCTTTCTGTCCCACGTGCAGGCTCCCTCTCTCTCTCATTCCTTCCACATCTCTTGATGTTGAGAAGGCAGCTGCAGTTCTGTGCAGTCCTCACCCCCCTCTGCAGGGCCTTGTGTTCAGCTGCAGTGCTGTTCTGTCCAGTCCTCACCCCCCTCTGCAGGGCCTTGTGTTCAGCTGCAGTGCTGTTCTGTCCAGTCTTCACCCCCCTCTGCAGGGCCTTGTGTTCAGCTGCAGTACTGTTCTGTGCAGTCCTCACCCCCCTCTGCAGGGCCTTGTGTTCAGCTGCAGTGCTGTTCTGTCCAGTCTTCACCCCCTCTGCAGGGCCTTGTGGTCAGCTGCAGTGCTGTTCTGTGCAGTCCTCACCCCCCTCTGCAGGGCCTTGTGTTCAGCTGCAGTGCTGTTCTGTCCAGTCCTCACCCCCCTCTGCAGGGCCTTGTGTTCAGCTGCAGTGCTGTTCTGTCCAGTCTTCACCCCCCTCTGCAGGGCCTTGTGTTCAGCTGCAGTGCTGTTCTGTCCAGTCTTCACCCCCCTCTGCAGGGCCTTGTGTTCAGCTGCAGTGCTGTTCTGTCCAGTCTTCACCCCCTCTGCAGGGCCTTGTGTTCAGCTGCAGTGCTGTTCTGTCCAGTCTTCACCCCCCTCTGCAGGGCCTTGTGTTCAGCTGCAGTGCTGTTCTGTCCAGTCCTCACCCCCCCTGCAGGGCCTTGTGTTCAGCTGCAGTGCTGTTCTGTCCAGTCTTCACCCCCCCTCTGCAGGGCCTTGTGTTCAGCTGCAGTGCTGTTCTGTCCAGTCTTCACCCCCCTCTGCAGGGCCTTGTGTTCAGCTGCAGTGCTGTTCTGTCCAGTCTTCACCCCCTCTGCAGGGCCTTGTGTTCAGCTGCAGTGCTGTTCTGTCCAGTCTTCACCCCCTCTGCAGGGCCTTGTGTTCAGCTGCAGTGCTGTTCTTTCCAGTCTTCACCCCCTCTGCAGGGCCTTGTGTTCAGCTGCAGTGCTGTTCTGTCCAGTCTTTCCCCCCTCTGCAGGGCCTTGTGTTCAGCTGCAGTGCTGTTCTGTCCAGTCTTCACCCCCCTCTGCAGGGCCTTGTGTTCAGCTGCAGTGCTGTTCTGTCCAGTCTTCACCCCCCTCTGCAGGGCCTTGTGTTCAGCTGCAGTGGCGCTGCCATATCAGACCGTGATGTTGCTGGTCAGTGTTGAGCTCTAAATAATGCAAACTGAGCTCAGTGCTGGTCTCTGAATCATCTGAACGTGGGTCAGTACTGAGCGTTGATTGAATGTTGATCTGAATCCAGGACACTATTGAACTCTGATTCATGTCAGCTGAAGTTAGTATTGAGCTCTACATCTGAACTGAGGTCAGTATTGAGCTGTGATTAGTGAGAACTAAGGTTAGTATTGATCTCTAATTGGTCTAAACTGAAGTCCATATGGAGTTCTAAATTCAGTTCTTATTACATTGAAACATTACTAGGGTTGTGAATGAAATGATTGCACCTGTAGAATACCAGTTCCTATATGATCAGAATCTACAGGATCCAATCGCATCACAGATTTCAGAGCCTCATTTTGGTGCCACTTAAAGGGATCAAGTTCCATGCTGTTCCTGCTAGCCCTTACCCTAGCCCTTACCCTAGCCCTTACCCTAGCCCTTACCCTAGACCTAGCCCTAACCCTAGACCTAGACCTAACCCTAACCCTTTTGGAGTCCAAATGTTTCTTCAGTAGTTTCGAACAAATCCTGATAATATTACTAACAGACACTGTCAACAGCAATGATAACAACCTTTGAAAATAAGTTACATGTCCACATACTTCTCTCAACCTGGTCAAACTGCATCCAGGTCAGTGCCTCTATTAGTGACATGCTTATTACGCGTAAAGGTCACACTATACAATCATGTCATCATAATAATCATAAGAGTCATAATGCGTTGTAAAACACATCGCCATGTCTGTGTTCAGGCTGAGGGATGTTTGGGCCTGCTGGTTTACATCGCCATGTCTGTGTTCAGGCTGAGGGATGTTTGGGCCTGCTGGTTTACATCGCCATGTCTGTGTTCAGGCTGAGGGATGTTTGGGCCTGCTGGTTTACATCGCCATGTCTGTGTTCAGGCTGAGGGATGTTTGGGCCTGCTGGTTTACCTCCAGTGTTTGTTAGCAGTTAGCAGCTTTGTTCTATTCTAAAGAAGCAAAATTTGGACTCCAGACATGTCCTGGCCAACCGAACGCACAAGAGATAAGTGGAAAATCCTGTAAATCAGATTTTTTTCTGCTGAAATACTTGAAATATCTGTGCTCTTGACTGAAGTATTTGCCCTCTGGTCTCCCAAACAGATGCGACTGCGATTCCACCATCTCCGAGCCAGGATGGTGAATAGTCTTGAGGTTTGTCTTCCGTGAGACATTAAGCAAAGTGTTTCGAGTGAAGCCATAATGGAGATTCGGAGTGCTCGTTGTACAGATGGAGCTATGACCAGGTCATCACGTAGGGAGGCGCTGGTGCATCTTTGGCTTTGTAGGCAAACATCAGGATGTTATATCTGATAAGTGCAGCTCCTGGAAGCCAGTGAAGAGAAAGCAGCAGTGGAGTCACAACTTGGGGAGATTGAAGACCAGCCATGCTGCATTCTGAATCAGTTGTAGAGGTCTGTAGAGGTCTGATGACCTGTAGGGGAAGACCTGCAAGTTACAGGGAATTACAGCAGTCGAGCTCTGAGATGACGAGTCTTCAGTCTACGTTTGAAGACAGCAAGAGAACAGCTAATGGAAGATCGTTCCACTTTAACCCTAATATGACTGGTGCTGTTTGAAGCCTGGGTGTGTCCATCAGGTAGCACTCAAATTTATTTTTGTTTTGAGACCTGACACACTCATCATCCACATTAGTTCAGTTTGCAGAGTATTCGTGTGCTGGGTGTTAAATCCAAATGTCAGTGTGTGTGTATGTGTATATATATATATATATATATATATATATATATATATATATATATATATATAATCCACTACTGAGCATGCGGGAATGGACACACACACACACACACACACTGACAACTTGGGTTCATTCACACTCTTAAGGACAAATTACATGGATAGCCAATTAACCTCCATGTTTTGAACTGTCTGAGGAAACTTACATATACATGGAGAATGTGGAAACTCCACCCAGATAAATCAGTGGACACACACACACACACATATTACAGGACATACAATATCAATGTCAGAGTGGAAAATTTCCTGGGAATTTCACATCCCAGTGTTCACTGCCTTCCATGTGAGAAATGTGGAACTATGTGGTCTGCAATTCAGCGTGTCAGACAGGAAAGTGCAGTGTCAGTCCGAATGTGCAGTGAACAGGCACTTTATGTCTGCGCAGACACTCTTAAAGGGATGAAGCTAGCAGTAAAAGGGATCGGCTTCACTGAGCAATCCTGGTCAAAGACATGAGTCACTGAGAAGCAATCTGAATCCCACTCATTTATGTCTGCCAACTCACACAATTGCGCATGCAGACACACACACACCAGTGCTGTGAATGCTTTCCATAGCTCATGTAGTGCTCAGGTTTGGTTATACCTGAGGCACTGAAACAGACCTGTCAACTGCTGTTTCCTTTATGCATAAGCACTTCAGGGCAAGAGAAACTGGTTTGAACTGGTTTAACTGGAAGATCATGGCAATGCTTCCATACTACTTTTTAATGGACTGTTGAGGGAGCCCTTGTTCAGTGTTCATGAATACACAGCATGACTTGATTCATTACTGCATTGTGTGTAATTAGTGACGATATTTACCACACTGTAATTGTGAGGTCTTTGTCTAGGTTGTACCAGGCAGACTGTAGTCACTGCCTTGTTACTGTTGTTCAGAATGAGATGATGTCACTCTTTTGTGTGATCAAAGCATGCCTGTAAAACATAGCTGTCATGTATGAAAAGTGCCTGTGTTTCTTAAGAAAAAGAAGAGCATTCTGGGTAGTGAAGTGGTTTTACAATGTGATGATCTTCATGTGCTTTGCATAAGAGGGTCTGTTGTTGGACTTTGCAAGACCATGATTGGAGAGATGTGTGGGGTGGGTCTTAAGAGGCACTGTGTTATTGTGTTATTGTATTGAGTTTCATTAGAGAGGAGATGAGGACAACCCCCCCCCCCAAGAAGCTGGTGAGGTTTGGCTGCAATGAGGGAGAAAGAAAGAAAGAATGAGAATCTTTCTTAAGGGGAACATTTATATACTACAGCCATTATAAGAGTTGAGTGAGTGATGCTTCGAGGAGGTTCTGCTCTGCACCGTGAGACTGAGATCCATCATACATATTCATACATATCCATCATACATATTCATAAATATCTACAAGCTGACAATGAAAATCTCCTGTTCCCTACAGAAATATTTTCCAAAATGTTACTGTTCCCTTCAGTATCATTACTGGTGGTGGTGGTAATGATACTGAAGGGAACAGTAACATTTTGAAAAATATTTCTGAAATATACCAGAATTTTACCAGAAATATACCAGTACTGATACCATGTGTAGTATTACAATTCTCTATACCAAAATGATACCTTGGCATAAAAACACACAAAAATTGTATGAATGTTTATTGGATTTTTAATTTGATTACATAAGTCATTTATATATTTTGCTAAATAAGAAAGTAAAATGACTATATAATAAACACATTGCTTTAAACATTCTTCTTCCATAATGTTGTTAGGGAGTTCGTATGCCTGTTTTTGAGATAAGTCCTTCATCACGTGAGCTTCATGAGGTCATGTGGCATGACTTGTGATTCTCTCATATCAAACGTTTCACTAACCCCTTACAAAAGCTCCCTGTTAAACTGTTGCCTGTTCAGCTCTGTAGGAACTTCGGCAGTTGTTTAGTCAAGTTGCTGGTGTTGCTTGTTTTATTATTCATTTTTATTGTCATTTACAGTGTGTGTGTGTGTGTGTGGGGGGGGGGTGGGGGGTTGGTACATGTGTTTGTCAGTGATGAGTTGCCAGATCAGTAATGATAACGGAGGGGCTCGTTCGCAGTCTGGTTGTCCAGGATCAGATTCCTGTAGCGTCAGCCAGAGGTCAGGAGGCCAGAAGGAAGAACAGTCTGTGGTTGGGACTAGTGGGATCTCTGCTGTTGGTACGACCTTTCCGCAAAAGCCGTTCATGACGAATAGGGTAGCAGTGATATGGGCTGGGCTGCCTTGAGGATCCTCTGTAAGGCTTTCTGAGCGGATGATGGGAGTTTGCTGTGCATCTCTGAGATGAAGCTGGTTAGGATACTCTCAATGGTACAGCGGTAGACATTAGTGAATAGTTTCAGTGATAGGTGGTCCTTTCTCAGAGAATGCAGATGTCGTTGTGTCTTCTTTACCAGGTAGTGGATGTGGGTGGACCATGAAACATCTCCATTGATGTGAATTCCAAGACATTTAAGCAAGAGACACATTCCGCTTCTCACCCATTTACATAAATGGGTGAGTGTCTGTTTTCATGTTTCTGAAGTCCATAATATGTTCCTTAGTCTTCTGTACATTCAGGAGGAGGTTGTTGGAGGAGCATCGTACTGTGAGTTACAGAATCTCATCAGTGTCAGTCGTCCGCTGTTTCATTGATTTGTCTTATCACAGCAGTGTTATTACAACCTGGATAATGGTGTTGAATTGGTGCACAGCCTGGCAGTCATGGTGAAGAGGGATTGAAGGGATCCTTCAGCATGGGGAGATCCTTCAGCATGGGGAGATCCTTCAGCATGGGGAGATCCTTCTGCATGGGGAGATCCTTCAGCATGGGGAGATCCTTCTGCTTTTCTGTTGGCCTGCCATATTCATCAGTGAGCCTGTTTCTCCTATAAGTAGCAGATATGAGAGAATATTTTGTCAGTGTTCCCAAACCAGGTCTCCAGCCTGTGTAACAGCGTGACATGACCCTAACCCTAACACTGGAGTAAGGTCAGAACCAGAATGTTCCCTAGACCTGAATCAGCTGCCACAGTAAGTTATTCATGATAATAATGAATAATTATTCATTATTAGTTATTCATGAGCCTCAGCGGGTTGATGTGATGGTGATTGTGGTGAGGGTGGAGTGGGGGGTTGTGATGGTGATTATGTGGTGTGGGTGGAGTTGTGATGGTGATTGTGGTGAGGGTGGAGTGGGGTTAGGTGGACAGTTATGATGGAAAGAGAGAAGGAGAGAGGGATGCGAGGGAGTTAAGAGACTGGTGTAGAGGAGAGTCCAGCTCAGAGTCCAGCGCAGAGAAGAGACCAGCGTGGTGTGAGAACATGAAGACGTGAGCCAAAGTGCAGAGGGGGAATTTAAGCAGGAGAAACGTCAACACTGTGACCTTCAGTTACGTAACTGCGGGTGCTGGCAGGGTCCAGCGATGATGCAAATATGAACAAAAACTCTCTTTAGTCTGTGAAACTCATGAAGGTCTCGTTCTTCTTGGTTTATAAACATGGAAAACATCTTTGGAAGAATATTTATGAACTGGTCTCCTTCATCCATCCTCCACAGCTGGGAACAGTAGAAAAAAGGTGCAGGAAGAGGAAAAAACGGAAGAAACTGGTTGCCCTGTTCTACGCCCACTCCCCCGCCCAAACCACACCCCCGCAGTCCCCCCCTCGGTGTTACGATGGAAGGCTCCAGTGTTGTGTTTTTCAGCCTGATTGCAGTTTTTCTTGGATTTGATATTTTCCCTCATAAAAGTCCTGGCAGACATAGAATACTTAAGAGCAGATTTGAGTGGTATTCTGGACTGGAGACAGTTGTATTGCAGAATATTTTTAGCCAGTGAGTCATCTGAATTACTCATCTGGATTACTCATCCCACATTTTGGACAACTAATAGCGTCTTCCATGTTTTAATTTAATACAGATGGTGTCTGTATAGCTGCTTCAAACAGCCCAGTAGTACCTCATCCTACTGTACAAAAAGGTGTCAAATGGCTTATTTATATACACTACCAGCCAAACGTTTGGACTCACCTGACTAAATGCATGTTCTTAATAGAAAAAAGGCATTTTATTCTATGGATTATGCATTTGTTTATAAGACACATATAATTTGGGAAAGGTGTTATATATGAATTCATTCTCAACACACACACACACAAACAACAAACACACACAATTTTAAATACACCCTCAGCAGTGTAATTTCAGAAATGTCGTTCCTCACTCTACACGTGCTGCATGTGTGAGAATGGCTTGGAGGTCCTTCATCATGTCTGCCAGTAACGTTCTTACTGAAGTAGCAACATCCTGGTTGTCTGGAGCGTGAGGACAAGTGTGGCGTCAAATAGTGCCATGTCACGCAAATATGGTATTATGGCACAATTGCTCGACAGTTGTGTGTGTATGTATGTTGTATATTTATGGGCTTTTGTTTTTGTTTTGCTTGGTTGTTTATTTACAGGTTCACCCAGGGACGACCAGGACGTGGGACTGAAGATGGAACTGAGGTTCAGCTCCATGGACGCTTTTGTTTCCTGATTCATGTTTTCATGATATTTGGATACTCGTGGAATAATTTGGATACTAGTGGATTAATTGGACTGACGGCCATCTTGGTTAGCAGAAGGCTAGCAGGTCAGAGTTCCAGGTTGGGGACTCTGGTGTTTGATCTGTCACCATGCCGATCCTGAAGCAACTAGTGTTGAGTTCGTCGCAGGCTAAGCGTCGTTCCCGCGCTGACCTGACCGCAGAGATGATCAGCGCCCCGCTGGGCGACTTCCGCCACACCATGCACGTGGGCCGCGGAGGGGATGCTTTCGGGGACACGTCCTTCCTGAGCAGCCGCTGTGTGGAGCCCCCACGGGTCCAGCAGGCGGAGCCGAGCAGCTCGCCCAAGCAGGGCCTCCTGGCTCGCACCTTCCGTGGCAGCAAGCGCTCACACTCCAGCACGCGCACGGACACGCCGGAGAACTCCAACCCCACGCCCCCTTGTGGCTCCCCGGGTTATGTCAAGAACGCCATCTCGCTGCCGTACCTTAACGATGAGCGTGCCAGGACAACAGCAGGTAATTTCACTATGTCTGTCAACTCTAGCCCAGCGAAGAAGCTTCCAGAAGCCAATCAAAAGCCCGCTAACGGCCCCGCTACGCCAGCCGTGCGGGACCTGGAGCTGATCGAGCGGAACTTCGGAGAGCCGACTGACCTGCCCGTGTCGTGGGCGCCCTCTCGTGGTGGGATGAAACATGCAGAGTCTGTCCTCTCCTTCCACATTGACCTGGGCCCCTCTATGCTGGGGGACATCCTCAGTGTCATGGACAGGAAGGAAGACATGGACCTGGGCCTTGAGGAGGAGCCACATCCACCCACGTACCGCCCTTTCAGTGAGCCAGCGGAGCCTCCATTGCGTCCGCCCAGGCTAAGCCACGCCCCTTCTAGCCCCTACAGCCCTGCGCTTCACAGCCAATCAGCACAGCAGCAGACAGACAGATGCGGTGTGTTCAGCTCTGGCTCCATGGAGAAGAGTCCACACAAACTGCTTCATTACGGCACCAACCACGCCCAACCTGGACCCAAGAACGATGGGGACTTCTCCTTCATGGATGAGGATGATGAGGAGGAGGAGGAGATCAGAGTGTGATCTCGACAAGAGGAAGGCAGCAGAGGAAATGGGGATGAGGCTCAGATCTGTGTTAACGGTGGAGATGGAAGAAGCTCAAATAGAGAAAACCTGGAGGAGCAAACCACCAAAATCTTCACACCGCACTCTTTATTGTGTGTGTGTGTGTGTGTGTGAGAGGGAGATGGAGAGAAAGAGACTAAGGAGGATTCTGTTAGTAAGGGAGATAGTGATCAGCTTCATGAGTGGAGTTATGAATCACACACACACACACACACACTGCATCTCTGTCCACATGCTGCCACAGTGTCTGCTGAACATCTTCAGACGTCTGCCTTGAGTCAGGAGGGACCATTATCCAGACATGTTAGTGAGAGTCTGGGAGGATGGGTTCCTCCCTCTGAGTGGTTCATTACTGACCATCTGGGAACTGTCTCTGTGTGTTTGGAGATGATTTTCAGTAAGATCAGGTACATTTTACTGAGAAAGGTACGTTTATTTAAAAGGATAAGAGAAGAAAATGAATGAGTAATGAGCAACAATGAGACTATGTTGTTTTGCGAATGGTAAAACCCATGGACCTGGTTCTCTGCTGCCCCCTGGTGTATCACCTGGCTTTCCAGAGTTGCTTGTTGCTGTCATAGGAGAAAGGGTCAGTGAGGGCTTACAACTACCATGCTAGAGTCTCTTAGCTTCATGTTGTGTTTTATTTATAATTCAGATCTAATGTTTTATTCTCTGTGTTATGAAAATTAATGCTTCTAACGCTTTTTAAAAAGTCTAAAACTATGAATCAGCTTTAATGAACAGAGCTCTCTGTCTTGGTACTTGTAGTCTGTCTTCTGAGTAGATTCTAAAGAAATTCACTCAACTGATTCCATGTCATTTGTTTTTCATTCTAAGAACCCACACTGTTCCCCACACTGTTCCCCACACTGTTCACACAGTGGAAAATTCAGTTTTCTGTGGGACCTATTATGATTATATGTGAAGGAATTAAAATGAAGTACGTCCTGTTAAACATGAACTACATTTACTTACTAAACCTTATTTAAAACTGGTTTCGAAGGGTTATTACTTTGATGTGTTCTGATTATGACAAAAAGTTACTACTTAAGTCCAGTTCTGTCATCTGCTGCCCATCTACTGTCCAAGTGGACGAGTGCACTACAACACTACTGTCCAAGTGGACTACAACACTACTGTCCAAGTGGACTACAACACTACTGTCCAAGTGGACGAGTGCACTACAACACTACTGTCCAAGTGGACGAGTGCACTACAACACTACTGTCCAAGTGGACGAGTGCACTACAACACTACTGTCCAAGTGCACTACAAAAGGAGTGGGTACCCATGATGCTGCATCAGCACTTCAGGACATCTTGCACAGACTGTCTCGTGGTCCCAACACTGCCATTTAGGTGTTCAGTGTATAGACAAGACCCCTACAAATGTCCAAACCTGCACATAACTCCAGACCCATAAACCTTTATTTCTAATCACACTTAACTCCAAACACTCAAATGTTTAATTAGCAATGATGAACCTGCACATCACTGAATCTGGAAACGGCTGTATGGTCATCACTGTCATTTTCTCCTGTCTTTCTCATTGACATTGATAAGCAGCGCATGAGGCATGTCGTGTATGAAACGGCCATGTGCCCAATGCAGCAGCCAGTGCACATGAGCAAGTGCACCCTCATTCATGCACCCTCACTCATGCACCCTCACTCATGCACCCTCATTCATGCACACTCACTCATGCACACTCACTCATGCACACTTGCTACCCCAATTGCTGCATGGCCATTTTATACAGGACCAGCACAGTGTGCTTGTGTCTCCAGCAGGGGGCATCTGACTGTTGGAGGTCAGAGCAGGGAGGAAGGGCCAGATGACGACCAGGTGAAGCAAAGGGCTCAAAATGACCAGTTATATAGGTGTTATGACCCCAAACACAATTCCCTGGGCTCCTTGCAGGGGAGATTCTGTGGGGTAAATATGGTGTATATTGCCCCGTAGGTACATTAACTTATGCCCTGTGTTTAGGTGTGTCAGGACATCTTGAGGTGGGATCAGAGAGTGACATCAGAGATGGAGTGAAATATTCACAATCTCTTTCAGGATTGTCTACCTGATATTTTGCCATTGAGTTTGGGTAGAAAAGTATAAGTTTTTTCCACACATCCTCTGGGGGGTGTGGCCTTCACACATCTTATTCTCCTATGTTTAGTTATCATTGTACCATACTACAGACATTTTTGTATAATGAATGTAATGAGCAAAGCTGAGAACTGTGGGTAAACAGCTTTAGGACAATACCAGCCTACACCTGCTGTTTTACACACCTTGGACCACATTGACCTGCTGATGGGCTTTCAGTCATCAGATTTCATGGTCATCTGCGAGTCATAGTGCAGAATTAGCAGGTGATGGGTGTAAGAAACCGCCAGACTTTTGCTTTTTCTCTGTTTTTCTTTTGTTCTTTTGTTCTCTTGTTCTCTATATGATTATAATACAAACTGGCATGCATAAATAATGGCTCTATTTTTAAATAAAAATGCTGATGAACTTTTCCTAAGCAAACATTGTGCTTTTTTTTGTCAATTATTTGTAGTAACTGTGGTTTCATAAACTACCTTCACAGGCACCTATGAGGCCGTTTCTGCTAATGGATGTTGTTTCTGGAGTGAGAATAACACTGTCAGAGCGCAGGTGTGTGGCAAGCTGTTTTAGCTTTTATTCCTTTTTTCTTGATATCAGGATTTCAATTCATACATGTGAAAATTGTCATTTCCACATTAAATTCTTGATATCATAAATTAAATTCATTCAAGAATTCATTTTTTACTAGAATTTAATTAGTACATGTACAAATGATATTTTTTGATATCAATATACATTTTACTAGTGAAAATTATATTTTTGATATCAAGAATTCTTACTAGTAAAAATGTAGTTCTTACATGCACAAATTTCATTTCTACTAGTAAAAATGTAATTGTTACATGTTCTAATATTAATCAGCTTGATTTTGCATGTGGACACAGGCGTAGATAATTTAAGTTGTGCCTTTCTTAAAGAGTCCACGTCAAGTATTGTCTAGTTTTCAACAACAACAAAAAAAGTACAGCTTGCTCTTTTCTTCACAGTGTCATGCACACAAGATTTCTCTTACTTTAAGTGTGGGTTTAAACTGGTTTATCATCTGGTGATGATAAAGGCGAGTTGACATGTCTTTCTTTAAACCACAGTAAAAAAAATATCCTTTTTCATCAATATTTAAAAATCATTTCCTTGTGTTGAACTAGCTGTCTAGCTGTTAGCTTTTTATCTAACCTCTCTGTGGCTGATATGTGATTATTAGAAAATTCATTCATTCATTCATTCTCTGTACCGCTTATTCCCACTAGTCGGGGTCACGGGGGGGCTGGAGCCAATCCCAGCATCTCCAGGCAAAAGCAGGGTACACCATGGGCAGGTCGCCAGTCCACCACATGGCCAACACACACACACATACGGGCAATCTAGAGTGACCAATCAACCTAACATGCATGTCTTTGGACTGTGGGAGGAAACCGGAGTACCCGGAGAAAACCCACGCAGGCACAGGGAGAACATGCAAACTCCACACAGAGCAGCCCAGACCGAGACCTTGCTGTGAGGCGACAGTGCTAACCACCACACCACCATGCCGCCATTAGAAAATGATTATTTTAATTAATATTTTTACAGTGTCTGAGGGTTTTATTGTAAATGTTACACACTTAAAAATAATTTGTGCTTACCTGCCCCATACACTCTGAGGGGCGAGACTCAGAACAAGGATTGCTGGCTGAGCCGGCAGGTCATGATCGACGTTAAAAGAAATCAACACACTGGGACAGAGAGATCCCCCTTTTCTCTTTAATAAAGATTGTTGGCCTTGACATCACTTGCAACATATGTATGTGAATGTGTGTGTGTATGTGTGTGGTCTGAAAATATACAGAAAAGTAGCACAATGTATTAGAAAATTATTAGAAATTATGATCAGAATCTTATCCAACAGTTACATTTAAACATTAATAAATAAACAGCCATACGGTTGGAAGTTCACAAGTAAGATTCCTTACTTAGATATGAACCACTTAAGCATAATACAGTAACAGAGATTTAATGTAAGTGGCGGAGAAATTTATACAATTGCAACGTAACATTAACAGCATAACCTTGTAAGGTATAAACAACAACAAATAGTTTGGCGTTTCAAACTTAACTGCTGCAATGCTACTAGGTAACTCAAGCTAACTCAAGCGATTATAATCAAATTATCCATCACTAAAAAGGTAGAAATCACTTAGATTTCTTCAAGAACGCACACAGGATATGGGAAACACCCACAGAAAGTCGCTGCTTGTCGGTATGACTCAGCATGCCCTGACCTGTTCACACTGCATTACTGCCGTTTTCCAGCAGATGGCATTTCACATGTTGGGCTTTCTAACACACTCCGTGTTATAAAGCGCACATCTCAAACTGTAATGTTGCAATAAAAGTGAAACTTTTTTTTATCTAAGCAGTATACAAGAAAAGAGGATGGTTGATACACTATTTAATCTGTAAAAATGTGATTAAAAGAAACTGGTCTCAACTCAAATCTGAAAATCAATTCATTTTGTCAAAGAAAATATAAAAATATCTAATCTAATTTCAAAGGCTTGGAAACCCAGACATGGTGGGGAGTTATTAGCCCTAGGGTCTTTTGTAGATATTCTGACTGTAGACTACATTCCATTACTCTACATAACAAGAAAAGTAACGACATACACTAATTAATATGTATATATATGTATATATATAAAATCTAAAAACAAACTAAGGGCCAATTATTTGATTATGTTAATGTCACAACTGTAATCAATTACATCATTTTATATATATTGGATTTTTCTGAATTTAACATTTGATTGCTCTCTACCTGTTCAGTTTGTAGTCAGTCTGGTCACTGAGCAGGTCCAAGTTCCCATTGAGAAACAGCATCATATTTAGAAGATGCGGTTCTAGGATGCTTCGCCGCCTGGACAGGAGTTGTGATTTGTGCAGGTTAAACACGCGCTCCAGTGGAACGGCTGTGGCAGGAACAGTGAGATATGCCCGGACAACACTGCTCAGGTTCTTAAAGTTAAAACTCCAGAAATCCAGAGGATTCCCTTCTCTTGGAAGGGGTTTCTGTTGCATGTAATTCTGTAGATCATTCCTAACCTGTTTTCTTAAGATAGCAATTTGAGTTTTTTCTGGCCTACCGCTCACATCAGCGCTCATCCTAGCAATGATGTTTTCCGCAATGCTGTTATCAGTCCCCACGTGATGGACTGTTGATTTATATCGTGGATCAAGACCTGTAATGATGTTTAGAAATTCAACCTTTTCTAACTTTGTGATGTATATGTTACACTGATGTGCCAGTGATTGTGCCAGTTTATTCTGTCTCTGCTCGTTAAGCTTCCTGTGCAGTTCTGTCAAACATGGTATGATACAGGAAGCTGAGCTGTGTTGGCTTTTCGTCAGCATTACTGATACTTCCTTAAAGGCCTGAAGGGTTTGAATTACACAACACATTTTATTTTTGTCATCTTCGTTCAGTGTGAGGTCGAACCTGTGCATGCGGAGGAGAACTTTTCTCACAGCATCATGCTGTTGTGATAAACTCTCCAGCATGTGCAGGGTGGAAAGCCATGTTTTCCCATCAGCCATGATTAGACTCTGGTGAGGCAGATTTAGGTCTGTCTGAGCTTTCCTGAAAGTGTTCTCTGCTTCTTCAGTATAGCAGATAAACTGTGTAATCATGTGGCACTTTTGAAACAAGGATATCCAAGCATTTGCATTTACGGCCTTCCTAAACACGTTGTCCAGGGTTTTGGCCAAACAGGGTAAATGGTCCCAGCCAACACTTTGCATAGACTTTCCCATCTCATTTGCATTAGTTACAACCATTTGAACCTTCTTTTCAATCTCCCATGCATGTGCTATTGTCACTATCCGGCTGACAATATCATCACTTGTGCATTTTTGGGGTATTATGGCGGTTTCTAAAACCAAAGAATTCTGCTTCCATGATTTGTTTATGAAGTGAGATGTCACTGTCATGAAGAAATGTCCAGCTGTGCTGTCCCATACATCACAGGACAGAGCAATGTTGTCTGCACCATCTAATGCCCTCTTCACTTTCTCCTTTGTGAGTTCATACACTGTCACCATTTCTGAGTGAACCTCACAAGCGCTCAGAGGAGATTCCAAGCAGTGGGCTTCAGACCTGAGCTGTACGAAGCCTTTTTCTTCAACAATAGTGTGAAGATGCAGGTTGGTAATGATCAGATCCAAACAAGGGGACAGTGTCACACCTGAAATACAAACAAGGGGACAGTGTCACACCTGAGACACAAACAAGGGGACAGTGTCACACCTGAGACACAAACAAGGGGACAGTGTCACACTTGAGACACTCCATGTTGTTCCTTGTTGTATATTATTATTTGCTGGTTAACTGTCCAGTGATGTAAAAGATTCAAGTAGAAATACTGCAGACAAGCATAAACATTTGGATTAAAAATTAGGGTTAGGGTTAACGCTAATCCCATCCCTACCCTAACCCTGACCCCAGCCCTAACCCTAACTCTAACCCTGACCCTAACCCTAACCCTCTGACATTCTTCCACCAGGGTTTTCAGCATGTAGCTTCTGTCCCCAGTTCTATAGACTAGACCCTGAGGGTCACTACATCCTATCGGCTGTCTGAATCTGTTAGATAATATATTACTGTAAGATCCTCGTGTTAGTGTGTCGGTGACTGACTCCTCGTGTTAGTGTGTCGGTGACTGACTCCTCATGTTAGTGTGTGTCGGTGACTGACTCCTCATGTTAGTGTGTGTCGGTGACTGACTCCTCGTGTTAGTGTGTCGGTGACTGACTCCTCATGTTAGTGTGTGTCGGTGACTGACTCCTCATGTTAGTGTGTCGGTGACTGACTCCTCATGTTAGTGTGTGTCGGTGACTGACTCCTCATGTTAGTGTGTCGGTGACTGACTCCTCGTGTTAGTGAGTCGGTGACTGACTCCTCGTGTTAGTGTGTCGTGACTGACTCCTCATGTTAGTGTGTGTCGGTGACTGACTCCTCGTGTTAGTGTGTCGGTGACGGTGATTGACTCCTCGTGTTAGTGAGTCGGTGACTGACTCCTCGTGTGTGTCGGTGACCCCATGTCACCCTGTGTCCTGCTGTCAGTTTATTTATTGCAGTGTCTTGGTATTTGTTTTACGTATTTATCTTCTGCTTACGGTTGGCTAAAAAGAATTGGGATTTTCAGCGGGATGAAGAAAGTAGACAGAAGTACAAGGAGATGTGTCGTATGGCAAAGAGAGCAGTGGCAGAAGCTAAAGAGAAGGCATATAGCAAGCTGTATGAGAAGTTGGACACTAAGGAAGGGGAAAAGGATCTGTACAGATTGGCCAGACAGAGAAACCGTGATGGGCAGGATGTGCAGCAGGTTAGGATGATAAAGGATAAAGATGGAAATGTGTTGTGTAGTGAGGAGAGTGACTTGGGAAGGTGGAAGGAGTATTTTGAGGAATTGATGAATCAAGAGAATGAAAAGGAAAGAAGATTAGAAGAGGTAGAGGTTGTGAATCAGGAAGTGCCCCAGGTGAGCAAGGAGGAAGTAAGGGCTGTGATTCGGAGAATGAAGTGTGGTAAGGCAGTTGGACCGGATGATATTCCAGTGGAGGCATGGAGATGTTTGGGAGAGACAGCAGTGGAGTTTTTGACTGGGTTATTTAACAGAATCTTGGAAGGCCAGAAGATGCCTGAGGAGTGGAGACGAAGCATAATGGTGCCGATCTTTAAGAATAAGGGCGATGTTCAGAGCTGTAGTAATTACAGGGGAATTAAGTCACAGCCTGAAAATCTGGGAAAGAGTAGTGGAAGCTAGGCTTAGAGGAGAAGTAGAGATCTGTGAGCAGCAGTATGGTTTCATGCCAGCTAAGTGCACCACAGATGCTATGTTTGCTTTGAGAGTGCTAATGGAGAAGTATAGGGAAGGACAGAAGGAGTTACATTGTGTGTTTGTTGACTTAGAGAAAGCTTATGATAGAGTACCGAGAGAGGAGCTGTGGTATTGTTTGAGGAAGTCAGGAGTAGCGGAAAGGTATGTGAGGGTGGTGCAGGATATGTACGAGAACAGTGTGACAGCAGTGAGATGTGCGGTAGGAATGACAGACGGGTTTAAAGTGGGGGTAGGACTACACCAGGGATCAGCCCTGAGTCCCTTCCTGTTCGCAATTGTCATGGACAGACTGACGGACGAGGTTAGGCAGGAGTCCCCTTGGACTATGATGTTTGCTGATGACATTGTGATCTGTAGTGAGTAGGGAGCAGCTGCTGCAGGCGAGCTTGGAGAGATGGAGGTATGCTTTGGAAAGCAGGGGAATGAAAGTGAGCAGGAGTAAAACAGAGTACATGTGTGTGAATGAGAGGGCATACGGTGGACAGGTCCAGTTACAAGGAGTTGATTTGGTGAAGGTCGACAAATTTACCTACTTAGGGTCGAAGGTACAGAGTAATGGAGGAAGTGAAAGAGAGGTAAAGAAGAGAGTGCAGGCAGGGTGGTGTGGATGGCACAAAGTATCAGGGGTGATCTGTGATAGAAGGGTGTCGGCTATAATGAAAGGTAAGATCTATAGGACAGTAGTGAGACCTGCTATGTTGTATGGACTAGAGACAGTAGCACTGACAAAGAGACAGGTGAGGGAGATGGAGGTGTCTGAGATGAAGATGTTGAGATTCTCACTTGGGGTGACGAGGAAGGATAGGATCAGAAATGAGTTTATTAGAGGATCAGCACATGTAGCTTGTTTTGGAGATAAGGTTAGAGAAGCGAGATTGAGATGGTTTGGACATGTACAGAGGAGAGAGGAGACGTATATTGGCAGGAGGGTCTTGAGGATGGAACTTCCTGGCAAGAGGAGGAGAGGTAGACCTAAGAGGAGGTTTATGGATGCAGTGGTAGAGGATATGAGAGTGGCGGGTGTGTCAGTGGAAGACACTCAGGACAGGGCTAGATGGAGGAGTTTGATCCGCTGTGGTGACCCCTAAACGGGAATTGCCGAAAGAAGAAGAAGAAGATTTATCTTCTGCTTGTGTTTAAATGCACGATTTTGCATCCTGCCTCAGCCCCCACATCACATGTACCTGTCCTTTTCTCTGCTGTTGTCTGTCGGAACACTCTTCTGCTGGGCCAGTGTTTTGCTGGGGTTCTCTGCGTGAGCACTCTTCTGCTGGAGCACTCTTCTGCTGGATCACTCTTCTGCTGGAGCACTCTTTTGTTGGAGCACTCTTCTGCTGGAGTAGTGTTCTGCTGGCGCAGTGATCTGCTGGGGTCTTTCTCAGTGACATTATCATAGTCCCTCGTAGGCCTCTTACCTTGGAAAACTTTATTTAATTAACATTAGGTAATGTGTTAATTAACACCATAGCCTCACCTCTAACCCTAACACCATGACCTCACCTCTAACCCTAACACCATAACCTCATCTCTAACCCCTGCACCACAACCTCACCTCTAACGCTAATCCCATCCCTACCCTAACCCTGACCCCAGCCCTAACCCTAACTCTAACCCTGACCCTAACTCTAACCCTCTTTGACATTCTTCCACCAGGGTTTTCAGAATGTAGCTTCTGTCCCCAGTTCTATAGACTAGACCCTGAGGGTCACTACATCCTATTGGCTGTCTGAATCTGTTAGATAATATATTACTGTAAGATCCTCGTGTTAGTGTGTCGGTGACTGACTCCTCGTGTTAGTGTGTCGGTGACTGACTCCTCGTGTGTGTCGGTGACCCCATGTCACCCTGTGTCCTGCTGTCAGTTTATTTATTGCAGTGTCTTGGTATTTGTTTTACGTATTTATCTTCTGCTTGTGTTTAAATGCACGATTTTGCATCCTGCCTCAGCCCCCACATCGCATGTACCTGTCCTTTTCTCTGCTGTTGTCTGTCGGAACACTCTTCTGCTGGGCCAGTGTTTTGCTGGGGTTCTCTGCGTGAGCACTCTTCTGCTGGAGCACTCTTCTGCTGGATCACTCTTCTGCTGGAGCACTCTTTTGCTGGAGCACTCTTCTGCTGGAGTAGTGTTCTGCTGGCGCAGTGATCTGCTGGGGTCTTTCTCAGTGACATTACCATAGTCCCTCGTAGGCCTCTTACCTTGGAAAACTTTATTTAATTAACATTAGGTAATGTGTTAATTAACACCATAGCCTCACCTCTAACCCTAACACCATAACCTCACCTCTAACCCCTGCACCACCTCACCTCTAACCCTAACACTATAACTTCATCTCTAACCCTAACACCATGACCTCACCTCTAACCCTAACACCATAACCTCACCTCTAACCCCTGCACCACAACCTCACCTCTGACCCTAACACCATAACTTCCTATCTAACCCTAACACCATGACCTCACCTCTAACCCTAACACCATAACCTCACCTCTACCCCTAACACCATGACCTCACCTCTTTGTGTAGTAGTGTGGCATGTTTGTTCTTCACAGGGCCAGCTCCTCTTCCTCAGACGTGGCTTGTTGGCCATACCGACCTCTGGCAAGTTATTGTAAATTTCGGATTATGAATTCATTTCATTGTTTATAATAATACAGTTCAATAGAGAACAAAACAGGAATGGAACCAATATACTACACGTCTGTAGCCCATTCACACTGTAGGAGTTTTAGTTTGTAAACTTTCCTTTTTAGTTTGTAAACTTTTGTATATACAGTACAGCTGTTTCTTGTTTACTATAGTAGAAGATTTTGTCACGGTACAGCCCCTGACTCCTCCTTCCGGGCATTTCTGTGTCTCCGTGTGTATGTATGCCCATGTATGGTCATTCCCGGGTGTGCATTAGTGTGTGTTCGTTTGTGTTATTCGTATCTCCAGTCCTTTGTCTCATTGTCATTATGTGTTACACCTGTTTTCGTTTGTGTATTTAAGTGTGTGCCTTGTTTGTGTTCGTTGTCAGTTGTCGTTTGTATAGTGTATAGTTTTGTTTTCTGTCTGGCACAAATGTTGAGAAGAGCGAGATTTAATAACGGGGCATTCCGAATTCATGGTCTTACAAACATGCTTAGGTCAGATCAGAGAGGGAGTCCAAACATGAAACAGAGGGGAACACATGGAAAACAAAAACAAAGATGTGAGTGACTGGTGGGGGTGGGGCTAAACATGACACACTGCCAGAAATGGAAGCCACGCCCTTCTCCTTCTGCTATGATCAGCTAAGGGACTAAAGTATGACATTTACATAAGCCAGAAAGACAGGTATTTGAATTATGACACGTGTTTTAGTGTAAATGATAGATTATGTATTAGACAAGCTGCAGGTAACTGTCTTGTGTCTCCCACAGCACCGCAGTTCCCTACACGGATTTCACCCTCGGAGAACCTTACCTCTATCCAATCTTCGGGTGGGCTTGTCATGGAAACGAACTCTTCTCAAACCACGCTTTATTCCACGGTCCATATGGCACAGACGTTTGGTCAGAACGTTTTCTGCAGGGTTGAGTTCAGTTCACTCTTGTCTGATTGGTTAATGGTTCTTTCCTCCCCATGTTACATTAATTTAATGTGAATATTAACTACAATCAAACAATATGTTTGATTCAGTACAATGCAAGTCAAACTATATTTTCTATTCATTTGTTAGTCATCGAAATCTTTGAAAATCGCTATCAGTCCAAAACACATTCTCACCTGGCGGAGAGAGAAAGGGCTCCTGGAGCATTTGGGTCCAGATTTAAGTGTAGAGCTTAGTCACACAGTTTAAGTAGCAAAGCACATCAGGTGTGGTCCTTGCATGGAGCTCCAGTTTCATTTTCAGCAATTCATTACTCTGTTTTAACCTGTTTAACCTGTTTTATCCTGATTTACCCAGTTTTATTATGCTTTATCCTGCTTTAATCTGTTTTAGCATGCTTTAGCCTGTTTTAGCCTGTTTTAGCCTGCTTTACCCAGTTTTATTATGCTTTAGCCTGCTTTAATCTGTTTTAGCCTGCTTTACCCAGTTTTATTATGCTTTAGCCTGCTTTAATCTGTTTTAGCATGCTTTAGCCCGTTTTAGCCTGCTTTAACATGCTTTAGCCTGCTTTAACATGCTTTAACATACTTTAACATGCTTTAACATACTTTATGCAGCACTACCTCAGAGAGGCAGTTGGTATTAGTAAATAAAGAGAAACATGAGCAAATAGCTATTTCTATATAGAGATACTTTACTTTAAAGATGTATTCAACTGGACAATATATCATGAACCATGCATAGCACCACCTGTAATAAAGCTCTCTTCACTATTCATTTATTTAAAAATTCTATATGAAAGGTCCAATCATATAAAGCAGCATCTCCCATTTATTAAATCATCAAGAGTTTCACTTTGCTGAAAATGAAACTGGAGTTCCATGCAAGGACCACACCCCCATGTGCTTTGCTATTTAAACGGTGTGACTTATCTTTACATTTTATCCAGTATGTAAAGACAAGCAGCGCGTTTCTGAAATGTCAAGTCAAGAGTCAAGAGGCTTTTTATTGTCATTACATCTGAGTACAGGTACACAGTGTAACGAAATTACGTTCCTCCGGGACCATGGTGCTACATGGAACAATACAATAACAAAAAGTGCAAACGTGAACAAAGGTGCAACATAGAATTACAACACAACTTCTTCTTCTTTCGGCAATTCCCGTTTAGGGGTCACCACAGCAGATCAAACTCCTCCATCTAGCCCTGTCCTGAGTGTCTTCCACTGACACACCCGCCACTCTCATATCCTCTACCACTGCATCCATAAACCTCCTCTTAGGTCTACCTCTCCTCCTCTTGCCAGGAAGTTCCATCCTCAAGACCCTCCTGCCAATATACGTCTCCTCTCTCCTCTGTACATGTCCAAACCATCTCAATCTCGCTTCTCTAACCTTATCTCCAAAACAAGCTACATGTGCTGATCCTCTAATAAACTCATTTCTGATCCTATCCTTCCTCGTCACCCCAAGTGAGAATCTCAACATCTTCATCTCAGACACCTCCATCTCCCTCACCTGTCTCTTTGTCAGTGCTACTGTCTCTAGTCCATACAACATAGCAGGTCTCACTACTGTCCTATAGATCTTACCTTTCATTATAGCCGACACCCTTCTATCACAGATCACCCCTGATACTTTGTGCCATCCACACCACCCTGCCTGCACTCTCTTCTTTACCTCTCTTTCACTTCCTCCATTACTCTGTACCTTCGACCCTAAGTAGGTAAATTTGTCGACCTTCACCAAATCAACTCCTTGTAACTGGACCTGTCCACCGTATGCCCTCTCATTCACACACATGTACTCTGTTTTACTCCTGCTCACTTTCATTCCCCTGCTTTCCAAAGCATACCTCCATCTCTCCAAGCTCGCCTGCAGCTGCTCCCTACTCTCACTACAGATCACAATGTCATCAGCAAACATCATAGTCCAAGGGGACTCCTGCCTAACCTCGTCCGTCAGTCTGTCCATGACAATTGCGAACAGGAAGGGACTCAGGGCTGATCCCTGGTGTAGTCCTACCCCCACTTTAAACCTGTCTGTCATTCCTACCGCACATCTCACTGCTGTCACACTGTTCTCGTACATATCCTGCACCACCCTCACATACCTTTCCGCTACTCCTGACTTCCTCAAACAATACCACAGCTCCTCTCTCGGTACTCTATCATAAGCTTTCTCTAAGTCAACAAACACACAATGTAACTCCTTCTGTCCTTCCCTATACTTCTCCATTAGCACTCTCAAAGCAAACATAGCATCTGTGGTGCACTTAGCTGGCATGAAACCATACTGCTGCTCACAGATCTCTACTTCTCCTCTAAGCCTAGCTTCCACTACTCTTTCCCAGATTTTCAGGCTGTGACTGATCAACTTAATTCCCCTGTAATTACTACAGCTCTGAACATCGCCCTTATTCTTAAAGATCGGCACCATTATGCTTCGTCTCCACTCCTCAGGCATCTTCTGGCCTTCCAAGATTCTGTTAAATAACCCAGTCAAAAACTCCACGGCTGTCTCTCCCAAACATCTCCATGCCTCCACTGGAATATCATCCGGTCCAACTGCCTTACCACACTTCATTCTCCGAATCGCAGCCCTTACTTCCTCCTTGCTCACCTGGGCACTTCCTGATTCACAACCTCTACCTCTTCTATCCTTCTTTCCTTTTCATTCTCTTGATTCATCAATTCCTCAAAATACTCCTTCCACCTTCCCAAGTCACTCTCCTCACTACACAACACATTTCCATCTTTATCCTTTATCATCCTAACCTGCTGCACATCCTGCCCATCACGGTTTCTCTGTCTGGCCAATCTGTACAGATCCTTTTCCCCTTCCTTAGTGTCCAACTTCTCATACAGCTTGCTATATGCCTTCTCTTTAGCTTCTGCCACTGCTCTCTTTGCCATACGACACATCTCCTTGTACCTCTGTCTACTTTCTTCATCCCGCTGAAAATCTTCCTCTGTCCTGAGGTCACACCAAGTACCTTCCTAGCCACATCCCTCACTGCATTTGAAGTCTCATCCCAGGTACCCAGAACACCACCATTACCCAGTACCTGTCTCACCTCATCCCTGAATTTTACACCACAGTCCTCATCCTTTAACTTCCACCACCTCATCTTAGGTGCCACTCTCACTCTCTTCCTCTTCTTCACCTTCAAAACCATCCTACATATCACTATTCTATGCTGTTTAGCTACACTCTCCCCTGGTACCACCTTGCAATCACTAACCTCTTTCAGGTTTTGTCTCCTACAGAGGATATAGTCGACCTGTGTGCATCTTCCCCCACTCTTATATATCACCCTGTGCTCTTCCTTTTTCTTAAAATAGGTGTTAACTACAGCCATCTCTATCCTTTTAGCAAAGTCTACCACCATTTGTCCTTCCGTATTCCTTTCTTTAACACCATATCTACCCAACACCTCCTCATCACCACTGTTCCCTTCACCAACATGTCCATTTAAATCTGCTCCGATAACCACTCTCTCTTCTTTAGGAACCTGCAAAACTACTTCATCTAACTCCCTCCAGAATTCTTCTTTCTCCTCCACATCACAACCTACCTGAGGAGCATAAGCACTGATGACATTCATCATCACTCCAACAATCTCTAACTTTACACAGATCACCCTGTCACTTACTCTCTTTACCTCCACTACATTCTTACTAAACTCATCCTTCAGGATTACTCCTACTCCATTTCTCTTCCTGTCTACTCCATGATAGAAGAGTTTGAAGCCACCACCAATGCTCCTGGCCTTGCTCCCCTTCCACTTGGTCTCCTGAACACACAGTATATCTAACTTCCTCCTCTCCATTGCATCAGCTAGCTCTCTCCCTTTACCTGTCATAGAGCCCACATTCAACGTACCAACTCTAACCTCCACCTTCCTGCTCTGCCTCCTCTCCTTCAGCTTCAGAACCCTCTTCCCCCCTCTCCTCCTCCTCCTTGTCCCAAACAGTAGTCCAATTTCCACTAATGACCTGTTGGACAACATCACCAGTGGCGGTCGTTGTTAACCCGGGCCTCGACCGATCCGGTATGGAATTTCTATTTTTGATCCGCATCATTTGATTTGGCGCAGTTTTTACACCGGATGCCCTTCCTGACGCAACCCTCCCTATTTATCCGGGCTTGGGACCGGCACTAAAATACACTGATGTGTGCACCCTAGTGGCTAGGTTAGAATTACAACACAACAATAAATACAATAAATACACAAAACTACAATAAATACAGCAGACAAGAGACAATTTACCAGACAGGACAGTGCAGTACCGATACGGTACAAATGGAGTAAAGTGTGCAAGGTGGGGATAAGGTGCAGATATGTGTAACATACTGAAACATATAAGACATACATATTCACAGCAGTTTCTGAGGTAGAGTTTATAGTTATTGGATGACCAGCAAATAATGCTGATAGGGACAGACATTTCAGTCTCACGCGTTGTCATTTTGATGAATTTGCTTTGCATATTTGCAGCGCGTTTTACACTTGCATCGCGATGGGCTTTCAGGGTCACCGTGCACTAGTGATCACTAGGGGGCTGTGGTACACACGTGCTCAGAGCAGTGGGCAGCCCTAGCACTTAAGCAATTACTGAAGGGCACTTCAGTCATGGCCTAGGGCCTGGAAATTGAACCCACGATCCTCCGGTCACAACCACCAGACCATGACTGTCCCCTTAGGATGACATTTAAACTTAAAAAAAATCACATCGGTGTAATTTTGCGTGCTCAAAACCGTATAGAACGCATCACTCATTTTCGTTCCGCGACGGTCTCGGTGTAAAACTCGTAAAGTGGTGGCGATACTGGGAGACGAACAACCGTTATAGTGTCAAAGTAAACAAAAATATCATTACGGAAAAAAGTTCTCATGTCAAATGAGTCTTGGACATTAATTTACATCTATCGTTCCTGTAAAATAATAATTGCGGCGAATAAATTACTTTACACAAATTTACACTTAACTTACAATATCGATGGTTGTTTTGATGTTTGTTTACAAGTGGCTACTACGCTAATTGAGGCTACTACGCTAGCTGTAGTGAGGGCTAAGTGGCTAACGTAAACTACACAAACCTATACGGGTGTGTTTTATATATTAACTGTAATGACGGCTAAGTGTCTAACGTAAACTAAACAAACGTATCCGATTGTGTTTTATATATTAACTGTAATGACGAGTATATCCACGGATTTAAACTCCCTGTAGCCAAAGGCTCCACGTACGGTACTCCAGCCGTAGCCATGGCACCCTCGTTTGTTTTGACGCTTCTCGTCGTTTCCCCACTAGTGATGAGCGGACGATCTGATACGTCGCGAGAAAACGGGCTGCGTCCCAAATGACTGAAACAAACGTAAGGAATAATGGCAAAATAAACACACAAAGAAAGCATTTTTTCTATAACCCGCACACAGCGCCTGGATAACGGACTGACTCGTGTTGTTCACGAGATATTTTGGACGAGTCCGAGTCGAGTAGAGTCATTAGGAACCAGTTTCAAGTCAAGTCTGAAGTCTTTTTGTTGGCGACTTAAGTGCGACTTCGACTCGAGTCGCTCACTCGAGTGCCCATCTCTGACACACGCACACACACAGAACCTCCACAAGCAGGCATTCATGTCTCCAGTGTTACAATATGCACACTAGATGGTGCTATGGTGCCATCTTCATAATTATGATCCCCAAGCAATGATTTCCGATGAAAGGTTTGATCTAAACGTTCCTGTGAACAGAAATTAATTTCTCAGAAAAAGCATGAGATCTATACTGTATAATAACAACTTTATTTAACTCTTTATTTAATAATGCAGCATAGGCCATAAAGGTGATTATGATTTAAGGCATATATATTTACTGATTGTATACCACATATAAGCAAAGCAACAGAGGGGGCTTAAGTTCTGTGTTGTATCAGAAAGGGGGTTCCAGCTCCTGGACCTACTGGAGTTCCAGCCCTAATCTAAAGGTGAAGACTGAATGTCCTTATTACCTGGGTCAGGTGTGCTGGATTAAGATTGGAACTGAACTCTCCAGGGCAACGGAGTTTCAGAACAGGACATGGGTCCTGCATCACATTAGAACATAATCTGAAATATATGTCTCAATACATTAATATGCTAATATCTGTTTTAATGAGGATACAATCATGAGATCAGACCCCATAATCTTCACCATATTGCATCATTACCTACGGTTTGTAAGATATTTTCACATATATTTCTAATAGTTTTAGAGTTAGACTGCCGGAATACTCTAGAATAATGTTATAATACTCTAGAATACTCCATTGCTGCACTCTGACTTAGCTCTTAGGAACAAAGAGCCACCGATAAAAGGCAGCAGTGATTCACACATCTGAGGAAGCTCTTAGTCCAGCACTGCATTCTGCAGGGACCTAAGAAATTGCTCACACAGCTGATAAAATAATCGGAGCCTGAACAGAGCTATTTCTATATTGGGACTGCCGTTAGTGAGGGGTATACCGTTAGTGAGGGGTATAGTGAGCCTGGAGGGCTAATCTAGAACTGAGTTAATCACACAGTCAATTCCAGTGCTCTTGACGCTCTTCATTTGTTGTATCTGGTTTGGAAAATTATTGTTGGAAAATAATTCTGCATTAAATAAAATGTCCAGGAGAAGGTTTGGGAGCACTATTCAACCCTAACACTAACCCTAACCCCTGTAGTATTTGGATCCCTAACCTAAACCCTATGGTTTATTAATCCCTAACGTTATCCCTATTTAACAACTGATTCATTGTTACAGATACACTGTTTAATCAGACAGATCTGATTGCGTATATTTAGAGTCGGCTGTACGTGTTCCTGTTCCTGATCTGTTTGAAAATGCGTTTTAAACGCTTAACAGTTTTTTCCAGCATTGTAATTCCACAGCAATGCGTGCTTTAAAATTACAGTTTAAACTCTGATTCTACACGTTGGATGTTGGAGAAATGACTAAGAAAGAAGTGTGAACAGGCGATAAACATTATCCAATGAGACCTTTAGAGTAATATGGCGTCAACCCGTCTGACCAATAAGAGCACAGAAAATTGCATCTCTAGCCTTACTTCAGAATATAGGTGAACAGCATCACCACCGTGCTGTTAATCCTACGGAACCGGCTGGAATTGGTATTTGGGAGTTCTGCGTAGTTTTGCTATTGCTTGATCGTATAGCATTTGTTCCATACAATAAATCGGATATAAATTAAACGAACCGCTTTTGAATCGCAGGGTAAGTGATCCTTGGTTTCATCGCTAGATTCCCAGTGGAAGCATCCAGTGCAATGGTCAGATGTTAAGTTAGGTCAACTACAAAACTCACTTTTTGTTTTTACATTTAATTTTAACGTGTTCTGCGTTTGTAGATGGATGACTAGCTATAAGGATAACGAATAGTGATTGTGCTTATTTAGGATTCGTTGTTTTAATATCCCACCTGGAGTTTACGCCACTGTTTGTGGGTATTTCGTGAAAATAAAATATCTGCTCAGGTTTCCACAAGCTAAAACCTTGGTAAACATGACGGAAACGGACGGGAAGACTCGAGGCACAAGGCACAGAAACGTTGAAGTTCTCAGCACAGAATCCACCATGGTTGAAGACGTATTTGACGAAACGTACAAAGAGAAAGAGGGTCCTAAACCACCTATGGTTGTGGTCTGGAGAAACGTCGCGCTGATGAGTTTACTGCACGCAGGAGCGCTGTATGGGCTCTTTCTTGTGCCGTCTGCATCTCCTTTGACTTTAGTGTGGTGTAAGTATCCCTTGCAATGTAGGTTGCGAAATTTATTGTTTGAACTCTGCTTTTCCATAAGGTGACTTTTAGCGCGTAGATCCGCAGTGTGTTTCCATGCGTAGTTAACACCGTAATCTCACCCGCAGCTGTAGTGTGCTTCCTGATCAGCGCGTTGGGAGTAACTGCTGGCGCGCACAGACTGTGGAGTCATCGCTCCTACAAGGCGGCGCTGCCTCTCCGAGTCTTCCTCGCGGTCGCCAACTCCATGGCTTTCCAGGTGTCCCATCCTACTGAGAGATGCAGCTCAACATGCTACTTCTTGTTAGACCTGTCATATCTGTCTGTTTCTCTGCGTAGATGAACTGAGGCAAGGAAATCAACAAACTGTGTCTGGCTCCGACCCTCCACATCTAGAGATGGTTCTGTTCTAGTGCATAAAAAGGACTATAGCTCAGTGTAGGACAGGGCTGGACTGACAGTTGTTGAGGTCAGGATTCATGTACAATGGAGCATCGAATGTTATCATAGTTAACATTAAGGGGCAGTAGGCTATAAAAAACACAACAGATTTCAATGCAAATACAGTGTTTCGATGGGATTTCAAACTAAAAAGGTCGTAGACATGCCTGTGGTTGTAACATAATCTAGCTGACTGTTAGATCTTGTTGGCCAGGCCACAGGGAAATGTCCCGGTTCTTCCGACAGCCAGTCCGGGCTTGTAGGATATTTACAGAGCGTAAACCTTACCCTAACCCTTAGACCTCGCCTAACCCTTACCCTAACCCTTAGACCTTGCCTAACCCTTACCCTAACCCTTAGACTTGAGGGCAGTCATGGTCTGTTGGTTAGGGAACCTGTCTTGTGACCGGAGGGTTTTGGGTTGGATTCCCAGGCCTGAGGCCATGACTGAGGTGCCCTTGAGCAAGGCACCTAACCCCAACTGCTCCCTCGGCACCGGGCTAGGGCTGCCCACCGCTCTGGGCACGTGTGCACCACAGCCCCCTAGTGATCACTAGTGTGTGTTTTGACTGCACAGATGGATAAATGCGGAGGACAAATTTCGATTGGGGGTGAAAATCACAATTGACTAATGTGGCTATCTTAATCTAATCTAATCTAATCTTAATCTAGACTTTGCCTAACCCTTAGACCTCACATGCTCACTCACTGACTCCCACACGTTTAGCAGGCTTTTCCAGAAGCAGAATGTCTTGGCACTGAAATATAACTGACTGATGTTTTTATTATTGTTACCTTAACACTAAGGTAGTATTCATTCTAGTTGTGACTGGGTTCTAAAATGGGTTTAGGAAGTGACTCTTGGCTTGGTGTAACTGGAGAAGGTATTTTCCTTATCTAACCTGCTGTTATATGGTCGATGAAGATGTTTTTTGGAGTTTTGAAGGAATATATCATGTCATTATGAATATATCATAATGAAACATTGCTTTGATTTGAGTGACTGATTCTTTTGACCAGAATGATCTTTACGAGTGGGCTCGAGACCACAGAGTCCATCATAAATACTCTGAGACAGATGCAGACCCCCACAATGCATCACGAGGCTTTTTCTTCGCTCACATTGGCTGGCTGCTGGTTCGAAAGCACCCTGATGTCATTGAGAAGGGGAGCAAGTTGGACCTCAGTGACTTGAAGAGGGACAGCGTGGTGATGTTGCAGAGGAAGTGAGTCTGACTTTGGCATGTTTACTTCACAGACCGTCTAAACGTTAGTGTAAATGTTTTGAACTCCAGGCATTTATTTAAGCCATTTGTTCACTTTATTTGCAAATCAGATGTCCAAATGACTGCAAACAGTGTTGATGTTAATTGTTTACATCGGCCAGTTTTACATACTTTTACACGGAAAATTAAGTAACACGGGTTCTTCCTGGGAGATGAATCCATGAGTGTGCTGGAGCCTTTCTTCCACTGTGTGAGTCTCTATCGTTTCTCTCTTTCAGGTATTACAAGCCATCTGTGCTACTGATGTGTTTTCTCTTTCCGATGGTGGTGCCATGGTTACTGTGGGAGGAGTCTCTCTGGGTGGGGTACTTTATCCCCTCCCTCCTCAGGTACACACTGGTACTCAATGCCACCTGGCTGGTGAACAGCGCCGCCCACATGTGGGGGAACCGACCGTACGACGTTCACATCAACCCCAGAGAGAACACGTTTGTCACCTTTAGTGCTATAGGTGTGTGGAGTCACAGCTGTTTGGTTTTTAACTTTTGATTTTGTCTGCTATATTCTAGCACAGTTCATATTCCTCTTTGCTAGCATGAATGTACAGAGTATACATTTATGCAGTCTAGCATTAGGGTTATGAATGTGCATTATATGAACATTTATGAATTTTAAAATATTTTTGGCTACAAAATGAGTCCATGTTTCGTTGTGCCGTCACTGAAACTACTTACAAATGATTTACAGGTGAGGGTTTCCATAACTACCACCATACCTTCCCCTACGACTATTCCACCAGTGAGTTTGGCTGCAGGATCAACCTCACCACGTGCTTCATCAATCTCATGTGTTTCTGTGGTCTGGCCAAAGAGTGTAAGCGTGCGTCCCGGGAGGCCGTGCATGCCCGGGCCAAACGCACGGGCGACGGCAGCTACCGCAGCGGTTGAGAGGTAACGACACGGTGTACACAGGGCTGGTGCTGTTCTATTGCTCCATTTGATGATGTGCGGATCTGTCTGCAAGTCTAGTAGATGTATGTGTGTGTGTATATATATATATATATATATATATATATATATATATATATATATATATATATGACGTTTTATTTAAATATAAGCTTGTTCGATGTTTCTGCTTTCCTCTAGATTGCAGTTGTAACTGTTGCTCTATGATGCTCTGGGTGTCCATGGTCTGTATGGGTCTGGGAGTGAGCTGGGCAGTCATGCAGACACCACCACATAGGAGCCCCAGTCTCCTGGGACAGGGGTGCACTCCTACTCCACTGCCACACCGCCAACCCTGAAGACAAGCAATTCTGGAGATTCTTAAACACACAAATGTGACTAATTGAATTGAATTTAATTAAACAGGTTTTTGCTCCACACAACTTCCAGCTCGAGGTGGAGCAGGTACAGTTCTGGACTCTGGTGTTTGTGTTTGTGTTCCCAGACTTTTCACTTACCTGTATGAACATGATATAATATGAATTCTTTGCAGTGATGATATTCATATAGAATAGCGTATAAAAATATTGTTATTGATTATCAGTTGTGTGTATATATGTGTGTGTGTGTTGAGGAATTTGGAGATGAGTTTTTTTGTTAAAGTGCACATTACTGAACCTAATTATATTATACTAGATAGATATATTATATTAGATTAGAGTTCTAGAAGCATTTTGAAATTATCATGATGGATTTTAATCCAATAAAGAATTTAAAACTGGACAATCCAAAATGTCTCCAAATTGAACCTGTAATGAAAACTGTTCTAAGGTGAAATGAGTAGTGTCCTAAACACACGGAATGTCGTTCCTCAACACTGATAATAAGTGGTTTATTCTTTAAGACAAACCTTCTAATGTTCTTCGGATTATTGGAAGGTGCTTCTTAACCCTCTGATGTAATTGTACTATTACTGTTTTAGGGATAGAGCATGAATATATGTGTGGGCTTTTTGTGCTAACAGACATAGTGTCTGGATCAGATCTGTCACATCTGAAGACCGTTTGTAATAGGCTGCAGCCTTTGCACAATTTTCTTTATTGTAACAGTATTTCAAATTTGAATGAACCTTTTCAGATGTGTAAGAATTTTAATTTTTAAATAAGATGTATTTTTTAAATAAATATTAGAACCAAAATAATACTTTGTGTTATTCTTCATAGTGAACTAAACGAATGCTATGGCTAAAGCCAAATATCACTACCTGATGCTGCACATGACTGGAACTTACACATCACACATTCAAAAGAAAAAGAATAACAATGAATGAATGAATTGACAAACAAATTAATGATTTAATGCTTCTTTTGATAACATGAAAAATTCAAATACAGCAACAACAGTAAGACTATGAACTGCACATATAAGGTGACCACTGGCTTAAAGATGGATAGATGGATAATCAGTTTTTACCCTCAGATTTAAGTGGACAGTCTGATCCTAACCCTAACCCTAACCCTAACCCTAACCCTAACCCTAACCTTCTGAACGTTCTGTGAACTAGCAGAGTGTCAAACCCTCAAGATCTCTGGGTCATAGTGCTCAAATATGTGTGAAATACATTTACAGTAGTGAACTTTTACTGTATTACATAACTCCATTATGTTCATAAAATCCTTAAAGATCTAAGATCCCAAATCTTACTTTTGACTCTTTAGGCATTTGAGTTCTAAATCAGTTCAGTTTCCCCTTTGAAGTAGTACACAAGATCAGAGAGAATAGTGGGTATCAACCTCATAAGGAGTGACGTGATTACTGTATTGTACTGTTTTGTACCATTGCCTTGAACCCAAAATTCCAAAATCTGGTTTCTATGGTAATACTAGGAGCTGTGCGCTAGATCAGTGACACTGTACTGATGCTTTCAGGAAATCTACGAGCAGTCTTACTGTTAGCAGACAGCGTCTGTCACTAAGCCAGATTAGGTTTTCTGTTATTGGAATAACCCAAGAACCCTGCTGTCATGTATCCGAACGACCACCGTCCTGACGTCCTGAGTCATCAAAACTCACATCTGTTCCACCACGTACTCTCTCAAACTGGTACACCACGCAAACGGACCCAGGGACGGTGCGCCAGGTCTAATGATGTACTGTGCTCTCACACCTAGGTAAGACAAACACATACATGAGAATGCTGTTTGTAAACTATATGTCTGCTTAAACTCCATTATCCAAGCACAAATCTCATGGACTGAGGGCTGAAGTCTGACAACTGGATCACTGACTTCATAGACTCAGTGAACACACCTCCACTCTGAATTCTGCCTTTCCTCACTATTGTATTCTTGGTCCCCTCCTGTACACACAATTATGTCACCAGGCACAGCTCAAATATCAAATATCATTTACCACACTACCTTCTGGCAAGTGGTATCGCAGCATTAAGTCTAGAACCAACAGGCTGAAGAACAGTTCCTACCTGCAGGCCATCAGGATGCTCAGTGGCCAATCAGGATGCTCAATGGCCAATCAGGATGCTCAGTGGCCAATCAGGATGCTCAGTGGCCTGTAATCCAGTCTCCACTCTTTCAGTTCCACTCTCTCCTTTAGTTTGTGTACTAAAGGTGCTTATATACACACTCTACTCACAGAATTGGCAGAACTGTCTCTCTTTACATCGCAAACTCTGACACACACTTAGGCCACGCCTCTGGCTCCGCTCCTGCCCAGACTAGATGAACACGCCTCTCACTGCTTGTAATGTCTGTGTCACCTGATGCTTGTGCTATGGGGATTATTTGCATGCTCACAGACTGTTGTCCTGTATGAGAATAATCTGTGATCATATTTTTTGTCTCCTCCTAATGTTTATCTCTCTATGTTTCCTCCCTAATCTGCGAAAACGGCAGCGCGTCCCTGATGCAGCAGCCGCTCTGAGATCCCGGTGCTTTACACCGACGCCCCAGAGGAACGCATTTCATCGCCTTGTACTTGTACAATGTGTGTATGACAAATAAAGCTTCATTGATTCATTGATATGTGGCTTTCAGGTGAAATTTAAGGATGCACCTAAAATGCACTCTAAACTTTACAGGTGAACTTAATGTGACCTTCTATTAACTTCTGAATGCACATGTCCAACTGTTCAGTGTTTCAGCACACTTGCTGTTCTCTAACAAGGAGCTTAACAGCAAAATTCACAACAGGTGTTTGATCCATGAATCTATCAATACATTTCCTGGTTCAATTAAAATTGGTATTGAAACAGTCCTCCTCATCATGCTGTTCACATTTTGACATCATGAGACCAAGACGACACCTCACAACTGATCAACAGTACCTCGCCATTGTGAGGCTTCAAACAGGCATAGAAGTGTACGTCCTTGGATCACCCACACTGATGACCGCGTCATTGTGAAGTGCCCTGCGGAACCATATAATTGCCACAAACCCCATGCACATTTAAGGGAGATGAGAGGCACCCAAGTGCCCCAAGTCTGCGTGCTACATTACCTGCAAGGGTACCTGACCACACCACCTGGCACAGACGTCGTCTTGCAAGGGCCAGGGAGCATTTATGCTGGACGAGGGACCAGTGGGCGAGATGAGTAAATCACCATTGCATGCTTCTACTTAAATGCCCTACTTATGTATTGTGCATTTTTATATAATAAGTACATACCCCCACCCCCCTAGTTTTTCTCTTATATTTGTACTTTCAGCTTGCACAACTGTAGAACATCTGAGCCTTACACAAGCATTTCAGTGTAAAACAGTATTGAACGTTCTGTAGCACGTGGCAAACTTGTAACTTGTACACTTAACATTTTGCAGGTATGTGCTGATACGCTACTAGAGCAGATACAATAGGTGCTGGCAGTAGTCCGCTGTTTCGGTAGACCCGGTAGAGAGATGACCATAATTGACCGTAACCGAGACGTCATCATCAGACAAGCTGTGGGTCACTCTGACAGGTGAGTGCACATCAGAGTGCGGTTCGCATAGGTGAGAATGCCGCCCACAGCATAGCCCGACACGATCAGCAAGTACAACAACCAGTATCTAAGTAACGGCCGACATGGGAACCTATCCAGTTTGACCTGCACGTGCGCATAACGTCAACCGTGCGTATGCCGCGTTAGATTTTTACCTCGCTGTGCTACTGCGACTGCACACAGGAACACTCCACGCGGTTAAACCAGTTGCGCTACGTATTATTCCCAGTCACTGTATTCATGACTTAAAAATCAGGAAACGCGAGAACACATCGAGACTAATGATGGCTTGAGAACTGATTGAACGCAAGAAATATAAACCAAATACAACCTGGTATCTTATTCTGTGTAATACCAAAAATACGCTAAAGTAATGAATTCACTAGAAGGAACGATGAAGCTGAACTGAGGCAGGTGTACTTTATTCGGGTTAAAACGTAACTACATGGCGCTAGATCTTCAGAAGCAGAGCGATAAACCAAACTATATTTTGAATACACAAATGTTAGCATGTTGAATGTGCGGCTGTGAGCGAGCCTCTTTTGGTGACCTGAAAGGCTTCATTTAAAGTCGAAATGCGAACCAGAACGAACCCCCTCTGGCCTGCGTTTCCTTTCTAACATAAGAACCACCACCCACAACACGAACGCAGTGGGGGCAGCCACAGCCCGTGAGGAGATGTCACGTCACACAGACAGGTTACTACAGTTCATAACCTCTCGAAGAAGTTCAGAGCCGAACTGGCTACACCGTCTGATCAAAACAAGCCAATCAGAAAAGGTCCAAATGCTTGTATGACTCCCGCAGGCCAATCATGCCCACGAGCTCTTAAATTTAGACGTGAGGCTCAAGACGGCGTCTCGTCTATGGTTTCCTGTGGTATGTTGACGTGAGTGCGCAACGCCAAGTTTGTCATATTACACACAACTTATGCCTACAGCCTCAAACATTTATCTAGAAAACATCAACCGTTTTGCATTAATCCTTCTAACTTTGTGAACAGTAACAATATACAATGAAGTTACATTAAGGTTACCTAATCTACGTTGTCTTACAAAAGTGACGACACGAGCTATCCCTCATTCATAAACTGACGTGTCTAACCCCCCTAGTGGTAGACAAATGTCACCTTTATTTTTTTTCCAGATGTTTTCCAATTTGACGCCACGAATTTTAAAAATTGGTTCTCTGCATATAAACAAGAAAATGACTAAATTATGTTAACCGCAGTTTTAAAATCTAATCATGCCTTATTAGAATTATACAGCCAAAGTAACCTCTTAAGGAAAGAACTATAATTGTATAGATGAGCTGAGGCAGTTTACTTCTGGTGTCCTACATACACAGAGTAATTAAATACTTCATGACTAAATAAATAAATATTATAAGGCATATTAAATGATAGTTTGCTTGCGAGAATTTCATTATGTCATGTCTTCCACAATTACAGAAACACCACTATGTTCAGTTCTAGTACTGAAGCAAAGACCAGCCTGGTCACATTTTCAGGTGTTTTTGACTAGTGTCCTTCTCAGCATTACCCATCTCTGGCATCCTGCGTTCAGATGAAATTTCAGTGCCAAGTCCCATGGGTGGTTTAATGGGTGTTATAGAGGTAGCAGTGCATAGCGCACTACTCAGTGCTGTTCCTTCAGTATGTACAGACAAACCGATGTTTGTTTTTTTTGACAACTGTTGGGTCGGACCGTGTTCAGATAAATGCCCGAAGAGGGTGCACACACTTTACCTGATCAGTTCAGAGAACGTTCATCAACAGATCCGCAGCTGCAGATCCAACCAGAGTCACCCAGAACTCATACGGCCACACAGTTCTTAACCAATCACACTAACAAATAATGCTGTAGTAAATAATGAATTCCAAAATTATAGAAAATAAGGAAACTTAACCCTGGATCAATATTAGGGGTTGGGGTTTTAATCAGGGTTAGGAGGTTGGGTTTCTAATCAGGGTTAGGGGGTTGGGTTTCTAATCAGGGTTAGGGGAATGGGGTTTTAATCAGGTATTACTGTACATAAGACAGAAAAGGCGAAGCAAGCAATGTATGAAGTTGAAATCCATTCTGGGACATTGAGCACCTCAAACCAATAAGGAAGCTGATAAATGCAACAGATTTCTGAAGAACAGAAAATGAAAGAATGCCAGAAGAACGGCAGTGTGGTGGTATTAGAGCCACCGGTGACGAGCTAATGCAGCAAGGTTAAAGGTCACATCAGTTTACATTAGGTATCATGTGAATGCCTCAATTCCTTAAAACACCGAAAACACACATATGTAACATAGCACTTGTCAAGATGCGCACACACACCCACACAGTCTAATTCTACTGTACTACAAAGACAAGAGAACCATTCCTTCGTGTTTGTGGAGTTGTGTCTTCGGGTGGCTGGAGCCCCTGACTGCCCAGCTCTCATGTATGGAGCCTACATCATACTCAAGGTTACTCCACTCCTCCCTGGTGTTCGATCATGACGCCGCTTCCTCTGCTCAACTCCTGACTGCTGTGCAGAGCTGGATACGCAGCTGGATCTGTGCTGGAATAAGCTTTGTCTTTTTGGTCTGACTCATTAAAAGAACTTAGGGTAATGATAAATAAATAAAAAACAGTTTCGAGTGTGTACGACAGTTTTTTACATTGGGAAACTTACGTAATAACAATTGAATGTTCATGAAATCATGGCCACCGGTGTAAGCAACTAATGGAAAACAACATGGAGAGTGGTCACAAGCTTGATTTCTGTGATTGTGTGAACAGTTTGCTGATCCCAAACATACTTTTGCAATGACAATGATCTGTATTTCACGCTATAGTTTTTGGAGCGTATAACACCATTCTATATCGTGCATGTTAGATAGTCAGACAAATTTTAATCAAACCTTCAGTCCACATAGGCAATACACCATTCTCCATTCACACACCTGACAGTCACTCAGTGACATTACTACAGTTCTAGCTACCATCACCACAGCAACACATGACCCTCTCTGCTTAAATGCAAGCAGGTCATACAACCCTTTCTTTGGGATGTAAAACACACATAAAAATGAGTATACCAGCATTAGGAAGGAACAGCATATTATTTATGATCCAATAATAGTTCAACAGAATATAAATACATTCATGTCATCCTCCGTTTTGTTTATCCCCCATCTGACTAAAACCCTGGCTGGGTTCAGGGTCTGACTAAAACCCTGGCTGGGTTCAGGGTCTGACTAAAACCCTGGCTGGGTTCAGGGTCTGACTAAAACCCTGGCTGGGTTCAGGGTCTGATTAAAACCCTGGCTGGGTTCAGGGTCTGATTAAAACCCTGGCTGGGTTCAGGGTCTGCATGTCCATTCAGTCCATCAGACCCCGAGCTTGTTGGCGAGGGTCATGAGCACTTTGAGCACGGGCATGAAGGCGGAGATCTCACTGAAGTTGCTACTGCTCACCACCTGTGTGTGCACCTCCAGGCCTCGCAGGTAGTTCCGGCTGGACACACATGTGCTGATCTCATGTAGCCCTTCCAGGATGCTAGGGGAGAGCTGGGGAGTGGAAGGATACAACTCAGGAGGTGGATGTGATGTGACTGCTCATTGAAGTGATCCCTGCCCCCATCACTCTCCTCCATATGTACATGTAGTAGATTATGTTGACCTACACACACGCGGCCTTCCTGTCGCTGTAGTTATGTGGACAAAAATGTGTTGTTGAGTGGCATGAACTAATCTTGAATTTCCAATCTTGGGTTCTTACCCCCTGGTCTCTGAGTTTTTCGTACAAGCTGCAGATACGCTTGGAGGAGTCATCAAGTTTCCTCTTCGTTTGCTACAAAAAAAAAAAGAAAAGAAAAAAGAAATCAATATGCATAAGGTAGGGTATATAAAATAATTCATGTTCTGCATATTGCATTTATAGCCAAACCACCATATACATCCAAATCTTGTTGGTAATCAACTTGTTGATGATTGCGGTTAAGGGACATAATAATGTGTAAAGCAGATCAGAATCCCAGCGTGAGAACTTTCCTAAAGTGATCACCAACAGCTTGGACTTATAACTCACCCATTATTTAGAAACACTTACCATTGGTAATTGTGAGTGCCTGTTGAATACAATTTGTTTAATCTCTTCCAAAATAAAATCACATGGTGTGTGTGAGTTTGACATGGAGTCAGTGTTTCAGCTTTATTATATTTGCATATCAGGTAGAGAATACACAGCAGCTGTTCACCAGAGCAGCTGTTCACCAGATGTTCAAACCCCTTTGGGAGGCTACAGCCAGTTGAACATTATTTCAACATCTGACCAGTCCTCACTCGGTACAGTATAAACCCGAGTGTTGGACGACCAGTGGTTCCGTGGTCAGAAACAAACTGTCGATGTCTAGATGAGGACTGCAAAACTGCACGGCAGATGCATTTGTTCCTAAACACGTATACCTGCAGTGTGTGTGTGAGAAAGAGTGTGTGATTATGTGAGAGTGTGTGTGCTCATGTACCGGGTCTGTTGCTGCTAGCTGACAGCGCTGTACTAAACTGTCAAAGGTGCTCTGCAGGATCATGTGCTCCGGTGGGATCTCCTTCTGCTCTACTCTCTCTGTAGGCAGCTGCTGAAGAGCCTGAAACACACACACAGACACGCACGCGCACACGCACACACACACACACACACACACACACACACATAGCATTCAAGAGAAACATTTTGTTATTGGAAAATCGAAGTTCCATTTCCATTGGTGAGCGACAGGAGAGACGAGACTGAACAGGAACTTTCAAGTGTTGGTGATCTGGTGCAGCTCACTGATCTGCAGTGTGACAGAACTGAGACGCAGTTTAACAGGAAACCAGCGCCTAAGTTCTGGTTGAATACTCAGTAAGACTGTCCAAACTTGACAAAACCAGTAATGAGAGACCTTCTGATCTTGTGATTTATGTGAAGCTGGATTCTGTGCTCTGGCTGTCCTGAAGCCACAGTACAGATTAGAACTGAACTGTCCTCGTGCGTGTTGAATATTCAGGGTCCCTCACCTGCAGACTGGGGTGCTGCGGTGCTCCTGAAGGAACCTGCCCTCTGTCATGAGGAAGGGGCGTGTCTGCAGGTAAACTCATGACAGGTGCAGTGATGGGAGCAGGAGGCATGTAGTCACCAGGCACCTGCAGCACATTACACATTTTATCAAGCGGCAGACGCTTCTTGTGTACCAGAGACACTGTACTGCGCAAAAGGTCAGTTCTAATGGCAACACATTTAATGCTAACACTGTTGCTAAGCACAGGGTGTTGACTAACAAATCAGGAGTTAGCATAGCATACCATTGTTGAGTTTTTTTTGTTCTATAGCCCATCAGGACTGCAAATTACCATCATAACAGTATTATAACATGGGCAACTGTATCATAAAGATTAGAGATACGGGTCCATAAGGTTTGTGGTTCAATGACCAGCTGTAACCTTGGCTTAAGTGTCCTTGAGAAAGGCCCCAACCCCACCAAAGCCCTCCCCGGATGGAGCTGTTCACCCCGGGTGTGCGCAAGTGTTCACCCCGGGTGTGCGCAAGTGTTCACCCCGGGTGGGTTAAATGCAGAGATGAATTTCCCTAAAGGGACTAATAAAGGTAGTTGTTCTTAATTGTGACTTCTCTACCAGGACCAACTTCCCGTTCAACCATAGCACTAATAACAGTGAATCTTAATAAAAAATACCTTTTTACTTCTGGGGCCTGTACGTACAGCTGGAGGGTCGTTCCATCCTTCATGGGCACCTAGAGAGGCGGAGGGTAGGGCAGAGCTCATGTTAATCAAGTTATTTATCTTCAATTAAAGCGATAGTTCCTGAAAAGGGGATAGATCCTCTCAATAATTCTCATGTGGCTAAAAATAAATTAATGCTAATCATGCATTGTCCCCTCTCACCATGTGGAAGTCCAATCAAGTTTCTCTGGCACATCCCTCTGATTATTCTCAGCAGCTAGCTCACATCCTTCAGATTATTCTCAGCAGTTAGCTCACATCCTTCAGATTATTCTCAGCAGTTAGCTCACATCCTTCAGATTATTCTCAGCAGCTAGCTCACATCCTTCAGATTATTCTCAGCAGCTAGCTCACATCCTTCAGATTATTCTCAGCAGCTAGCTCACATCCTTCAGATTATTCTCAGCAGCTAGCTCACATCCTTCAGATTATTCTTAGCAGCTAGCTCACATCCTTCAGATTATTCTCATCATCTTGCTCACATCCTTCAGACTATTCTCATCATCTTGCTCACATCCTTCAGACTATTCTCATCATCTTGCTCACATCCTTCAGATTATTCTCATCATCTTGCTCACATCCTTCAGATTATTCTCATCAGTTAGCTCACATCCTTCAGATTATTCTTAGCAGCTAGCTCACATCCTTCAGATTATTCTCAGCAGCTAGTTTACATATGAATGTTTACCATGAACATGATGGACATGTTAAAACAGCACCCTTCAAAACCTGTGGTCTCACACACACACACACACTCGTGCACACAATCACATGCTCGCCCACAGACAGTCACAAACATGCTTATGCACACACACATGCACAAACACACACCCTTGGTAACAACAAGCACTCTGAGTGAGTGAACACTGGACACTGGTGAACTAACTGCACATCCCTGACTTTGCTTCTAAAGCAAAACACACATCATAACACACAAACATGTATCACAAGGTTGCAGAAACAGATTATTTTTGTAATTGAATACGCATCCAGGTACTCAATAAATTGATTGAGTACCTGGATAAGTATGCAATAGTAAATATACAAAGAAAATTGAAAAAAAAATTCTCTCTATTTTAGAAAAATAAACATTTTTATTACTTAAATTGCATGCTGCAGGTTGGGTTAAGTGCCATATTACATGGTTTTAAATGAAGCATTTTCTAAAATGCGAAAACATAAATAAATAAATATTAATTTAAATTAAAAAAAGGTAAAAAGGGATTTGATATTTCCACATGACCGGTTTACTTGTCCTGCATATTTCAGGATATGTGCGAAACATCCGTTTGTAAACAGAAGAGTCGTTAAACATTATTTTGATGAAGCTGGTTTTGTGATGCTGTGTCACTGCAGATCACTAATTATACATGGCACACTGGTTATATCACATATGTCAAAGTCAAGGTCAATTGATTATCTATGGCCCCCTGGATGATATTTAATTACTATTAGAACCGGCCCGCAGGCCACAGCCGCCCGCACTACATTCCCCACAATGCAACGGTAGCCCGCGGAGTCACTGCAGCGCACACAAGCGGCTTCATTATTCATCAGCAGTCAGAGCAGATATCAACGTTCAGCTATCCCCCTCCTCAAAAATGGCTAAACATAAGGTGGACACTGAGAACAGGGGGGTTTGAAGCCAGGTGGGAGGCAGAGTACATGTTCACGGAGGTAAAAGGTGTGTCTTCTGTGTGGAGAAAGTTTGGCTGTAATGAAAGAATATAATCTAAGAAGGCACTATCAAACGTCTCAGAAACACACAGACAAAGACAAGAATATGGACACGGAACAAAGGCTACAGAAGGTGGAAGAATTCATTTACATTTACATTTACGGCATTTCGCAGACGCTCTTATCCAGAGCAACTTACAAAAGTACTATGTGTTCAGTCAGAATATGCATCTCTATCTATTCAAACGAGGCCTTAAGTCCAGGCAGGCTATGTTCACATATGCCAATCACAAAGAGAGGCTGCTGTCAAGGCTTTATTGTGGCTAAAGAGGTCGCAAAATCAGCCCGGCCCTTTACAGAAGGAGTTTATCAAAACTGTTTGTTTTTATCAGTTTGCCTGTTGAAAAATGTTTTCACTTGAAATTACTGACAGATCCATAAGAAAATATTGCTTTATTCATTTAAGCGTTAAATAATATACACTGTGTTAGGTCTTTGTTCAATAGGTTATGTTCAATAATTTCAATATGTTTTAATAAACACTGAACCAGTCCGGCCCGCGGCTTGTAGCAAATTTGGTTTTTTGGCCCTCAGTGTATTTGACTTTGACATCCCTGGGTTATATGAATGGAAGACACAAAATGCTTTGGTTTACACACATGACTACATTGCCAGCCAACAAAGAGCAACTCCCACAAGAGTCCAAAACATTTCAGACACATGTCTGAAACGTTTCACACATCTTAATGAACAAATGAATGCAATGAACACATCGGCAAAGGAACACTAAGCTCCTCCCAGTTACTACCGCTCATTAGTACTCTACGCTGACAGGATGAACCTGTCATTCAAAAGACAAGGGTTATTTCCTACTAATAGTTTAAATACTTAAATAGTTAATAGCTTAATGTAAACGTGTGCTTTCCTTTTGGATGACAGGTTCATCATTTCAGCAGTAGAGTACTAATGAGCAGGAGTAACAGAGACGTTTGGTGTTCCACTGTGTTAGTACACTACGCCATGTTAACCATTCTTCAGCTTAAGTGTTTTAGACTCTCCCTGATTCTTGAACTGTATATTAGTTCATTCACTGGTTGTAAAACAACCAATATAAATGTGTGTAACGTAACTTACTCCAGCCCATCTACCATAAAAGCCTCCTGCATAGATATGAAGTCGCTCTGGTACAATTCAACAACCTCACTAATAAATGACTTTGCCAAGCCCGCACGAGAACCCTGATGTGAACCTCTGCCTCTGCAGGTACAACCCACCCATGGTAGTCTGCACTACACGGACTCTGGCCATGCTTGTTTTGTGGTCTTCACTAGCGACCTCTGGACCTGACTGCTGTGGAGATACTGGACCTCAATGCTGCGTTAGGGTTATACTGGGTTAGGGTTATACTGGGTTAGGGTTATACTGGGTTAGGGTTATACTTGTCATGGGAGCTTAGCCACAGTTCTCCCTTCCCTTGGTAACGAAACAAGAAAATACTCAAAAATTCTCCCACCTCCTACGGTCCAATACAACATCACCTCGCTAACAACGTTTTGGTATGCTCCGACATTGTTGTTGTTAGCAGGCACGTTTTGCTACTGCATGTACTGAACTGGCTTGATGGATGTTTTGCATATATTTTGTACAAGTCGCTATGAGATGCAGAAATATCGTGGATATAGTTATATAGATTATAAATATAAATTGACTGATTGATATAAAGAACTCTTAAAAATCGCGCGCACACACACATGCACGCAGACACAGACACACACATGTGCATGCAGATACATACAGAGACGCAGATGCGCACGCACACACATGCGTGCACACACACACACACACACACACACCCTCCCTGTCACCTTGTTCTTCACTATGTTCTGTGAGCCACGGGAAATAGCCTGCAAGTCAAACAGCACACATTAACCAATCAGAGTCCAGAAACAGCACACATCAACCAATCAGAGTCTAGAAATCACCACACATTAACCAATTAGAGTCCAGAAAACATTCATAGTGAAGCTTCTGACATAACAGTGCAAACTCAGTTCAACAAATGACTCATCAGCCACATTTGGGTAAAAATCCAACAGGGCCATATTTACATACACGTTTCTCTCCTCTAATATGTAGAGATACATATTTACATACACATTTCCCTTCTCCCTTCACACTGAAATAATTGTAGAGAACCTACATATTCTTTCATTACTTTAAAACATTCTAACACTGTTCACATTGCCTGCATGCTTCATATGTTGCTTGTGTTTTGTTTGTGAAATGTCAAAATTAATGAAATGGTTGTAACCCTACTAACATGGTCTTGCCTCCCTGCCAACCCCACCCCCTCCACCCAAACTGTTCACCAAAGCCACGTGCTTTTAGCACTGACCTTACTGCTCTACACTCTGCACTCACAGACAGACAGGCAGGGAGTTCTGCCTCCTTGTACAGAAGTTTCCTGATTGGTTAAAACAGACAGACGACTATTCAATAGTTACTATCTTCAAGTCAGTTGTAAATTGGTGGTTATACGTATTCTGTTCTTTGTCAGGTCATTCCAGAAGAAGTAACTGTTGCATGGATTTTTTACAATCTCCAGTAAGACATTTTCTTTACAAATGTATTTCACCAAGGTAAACGACTACCTTACACTAACCCACATTATTGGAAGAGGGTCAAAGTGTCTCCATTACACTTTCCAAACTCTCCTGTAATAACTGCAGGCCACGCTAAGAGCAATGGATGTACCCAGGCAAGTGTGTTACCTGTTGGAGGTGGGGGAACAGCTGGAGCAGTGAAGCTCTTCATGCCTGGTGCTCCAGGTCCTCCCTGGGGACACCCTGGTCCAGCAGAGGGGAACGCAGAGCTGGGAGGTGGGGGGGCAGGACCCTGTGGCTGAGATGCACCCGAGTACATAGACACAGGTCCCCCAGGCAGAGAGCTGGGGGCCAGTGGAGGCATGGAGGTGGAGGGAAGAAAACTGGCTGCTGGAGGTCCAGACAGTGGGGGCATCGTGGGTAAAGGAACTGGCATGATACCCCCTTGGGCAGAGGACTGTTGAGTTGCAGAACCAGGCAGGCTGGAGGGGGGCAGGTTTGGGCCAGTTGCGAAACCCAGGGGGGGCCTTACTGGCTGAGAAGGAGGAAAACCTGAAGAGACAGAGAAAAGGAGAGAAACAGTAAGAACTGAGAGTAATATCAATGAGTGAGAGTGATGCACCAACACTGAGTCCGAATGATATCCCAACAATGAGCAAGAGTGATACACCAACAATGAGTCAGATACCCCAACAATGAGTCAGATACCCCAACAATGAGTCAGAGTGATTCAACATTGGTTGAAAGGAGTATGTGTAACAAAACAGTTGCTGCTGTATCTTCAGGCAGAAAATGAACTCAATGGCTAACCCTAACCCTACTGAACTCAATGGCTAACCCTAACCCTACTGAACTCAATGGCTAACCCTAACCCTACTGAACTCAATGGCTAACCCTAACCCTAATGAACTCAATGGCTAACCCTAACCCTAATGAACTCAATGGCTAACCCTAACCCTAATGAACTCAATGGCTAACCCTAACCCTAATGAACTCAATGGCTAACCCTAACCCTAATGAACTCAATGGCTAACCCTAACCCTAATGAACTCAATGGCTAACCCTAACCCTAATGAACTCAATGGCTAACCCTAACCCTAATGAACTCAATGGCTAACCCTAACCCTACTGAAAGAACAGTAGAGGAAGATTGACTTGATTTGTACCTAAAGCTACAGCAGGGTATTGTGGATAGGTAGGTCTGTCGGCTGGGCCGGCCACACCAGCCTGTGAAGTAGACATTGCTGGTTGTCTCAACCGGGGCATCTGTGTGGGCGCTGGAGGGTACTGTCCCTGGGAGGCAAAGTAAGAGGATGCAAAAAGGCACGTTCTAATTAGCTGGAAAACCTGCATATTCAAAGCACTATAAATCACTCCAGGGTTCAGAAGACAAAGACAGACAAAATTAATGTTGGAATTCTGAGATGAAAACCAAAACCAAAATGTTTTCATTACAAAAAGAAAGCATCTACTCGATCCACAATAATAATTATCATAATAGCTATTATTTGTTAATATTATTTTAGATATATTACTATTGAGGAATGAGGAACAGTTTAGTCTTATTTTAACTATTTTAACACGAGTAAACTGCATTTCTTCCATTTCCAGATATCTTGATTTCTGGATGTTTCAAGGTGATCAAGAGGTAGGTTTCTAATGGAGTTTGTACTAAATCTGCATGTTAACGGCATCCTTAGGTATGTCCTAAAGGAATATATCCAATATATCCATAAGGGAATTCATTATATATTATAATAATGAATATATAATATATAATGAATTCCCTTATGGATATATTATATTATATTATGGGGAATTACAAATTCATAACAGTGATTATAGATGCTGTCTGTAGAGGGTATCTAGATGGACCCAAGAACAAACCTCACATAATGCGTAAATACTAACCCTGTCCTTATATGGGTATCTAGATGGACCCAAGAACAAACCTCACATAATGCGTAAATACTAACCCTGTCCTTATATGGGTATCTAGATGGACCCAAGAACAAACCTCACATAATGCGTAAATACTAACCCTGTCCTTATATGGGTATCTAGATGGACCCAAGAACAAACCTCACATAATGCGTAAATACTAACCCTGTCCTTATATGGGTATCTACGTGGGTTTTTTTGTGCATGTGTGTGTTTTGTTTTGTTTTTACTACACACAATACTGCCACCTGAGCTCTGAGGTAAGACCTGGCAGTGGGCCACGCCTGTGAGGAGAGAGGAGAGATGCGCTAAGTATTATGGAGCTGGTGATTCAGTCTTACCTGTGATGGTCTGCTCAGCACTGCATTGGTATTACCAGCTGCTGGGACAACAGTGCCCCCTGCTGGAGCTTTAGAATCAGGTGGCAGCTGTGCAGGGGCCACTGCACCCTGAGCATGGAGCAAGCGCTCTCTCAGACCCTGAACAGCAGCCTGGGGGAGAGAGACACAGACCCTCAGCACACACACAGTCCCTCACATACACACACACACACACACACAGTCCCTCAGCACACACACACAGCCCCTCAGCACACACACACACACACAGTCCCTCAGCACACACACACACACACACAGACCCTCAGCACACACACAGTCCCTCACAATACACACACACACACACACACAGTCCCTCACAATATACACACACAGCCCCTCAGCACACACACACACACAGTCCCTCAGCACACACACACACACAGCCCCTCAGCACACACACACAGCCCCTCAGCACACACACACAGCCCCTCAGCACACACACACACACAGTCCCTTACAATACACACCCACAGTCCCTCACAATACACACCAACACACACACAGTCCCTCACAATACACACCCACACACACACACAGTCCCTCAGCACACACACACAGCCCCTCAGCACACACACACACACACACAGTCCCTTACAATACACACCCACAGTCCCTCACAATACACACCCACACACACACACAGTCCCTCAGCACACACACACAGCCCCTCAGCACACACACACAGTCCCTCAGCACGTACACACACACAGTCCCTTACAATACACACCCACACACACACACAGCCCCTCAGCACACACACACAGTCCCTCAGCACACACACACACACAGTCCCTTACAATACACACCCACAGTCCCTCACAATACACACCAACACACACACAGTCCCTCAGCACACACACACAGCCCCTCAGCATATACACGCATATATGCACGCACGCGCACACACACACACACACACAGTCCCTCAGCACACACACACAGTCCCTCAGCATATACATGTATATACAGTATGCACACACACACAGTCCCTCAGCACACACACACAATCCCTCAGCAAACACGTGGCGTGGCATTTGTACATATGTACCTTGTTAGATTCCTGGGGCAGGTAGCTGAGGGCTGTGTCCAGACTGCCCTGAGAGGCCAACACGCTGGCATAATGAATGACTTTGTCTGCCAGAACTGAACTCTGCACTGTAACCTCACTGTTCCGCAAGCGTTCAATAGACTTCTGCAACACCATTACTTTCTCTACCAGATCCTACAGGAAAATGCATGGACCACACACACACATAACGTAGTCAAAGCTACAATATCACAGATATAGTAACCCATTTCTTTATGTATGCTGTGTGTGTGTCCTTGCCTCCAATGCAAGAGGAGAGGAACATTCTTTCTGTGACACCCAGCACTCCACCAGTTTGTCGATGTTTCCAGAGCAGATGTAGCACAGACAGGCCTGTAGGCAACGCTTCTCCGTTCCCCTGGCCTCCAACCGTGAACCCAAGATATCTAGGGTTAGGGTTAGCAGAGAACAGCAGATTTAATAGAGAATATCAGGAGCTAACTTATTACTTATTAAGTACACAACCATGTGATCATCCACTGTTAATTGACCATTAGCAGATTTGGGTCTGGCTTGTTCAAAGAGAAATAGCAAAACGTGTGTGAGATCAGTGTAAATCCCAACACTGCACACCAGAGTAAAGCCAAAACCTCATACCGCAGAGTGAAGCGAAATCCTCAGGGTTAGCGTAGGTTAGCAGGGCTGCTAACGCCTCCTTCCAGCTATCGAGTTCACAGGCCTGCACGATGTCCCTCCAGTTCTGCATCACCACCGATGAAATCAGCTACAGTGGAAACATCACACCAGTGTGTCACCACTAACCACTGAATTACACAAACTGTCCATGTAGAAAGCTTATTATTAGGTACAATCTTAGCTTCTCTAATTTATCAACTTAAATTAAGTCAAACTACTGAGAGAAAAAACGCCTTTCTCATCTTACTCTCACCTTCATCCCCCACTCACCCCTCCTTAAACTCTTCCTCCTCACCTTCAAACTCCAGCCCAATATTGTATTAAACCATGAACATGAACGTGTCATGTGTGATGATGAACATGTCACTCAGGTCTCTCAAAAAAGCAATAAAAAAAGCAGTAGATATAGTCAGCACAGCCGGCACTGCTGATGTAGATATAGACGCATTTCTTTTACATTCACTATGCTTGTCAACAAGGTGATCGGTGGTGGTGTGGCGTGTTCTGGGATGGTCCTGAAGTCGGTGAAGTTGCTGTCAACCCATCCACCCATTCATCTGATGTTAAGTTTCTACTCCACTATATGTACGATTTGAACGAGCAAACAAACTGTGTTAGGATAGTAAAGATGAGAAAGTGTAAACAGCAACTGTCTGGAGAGCCACAGTGTCTGGATGCACTGCTGCCATCTTAGAACCAGATTAGGGTTAAGGGTTAAACTCTGACACGGACATCTAGGGTTAGCATTAGGGTTAAGGGTTAAACTCTGACACAGACATCTAGGGTTAGCATTAGGGTTAAGGGTTAAACTCTGACACGGACATCTAGGGTTAGCATTAGGGTTAAGGGTTAAACTCTGACACGGACATCTAGGGTTAGCATTAGGGTTAAGGGTTAAACTCTGACACAGACATCTAGGGTTAGCATTAGGGTTAAGGGTTAAACTCTGACACAGACATCTAGGGTTAGCATTAGGGTTAAGGTTAAACTCTGACACGGACATCTAGGGTTAGCATTAGGGTTAAGGGGTTAAACTCTGACACGGACATCTAGGGTTAGCATTAGGGTTAAGGGTTAAACTCTGACACAGACATCTAGGGTTAGCATTAGGGTTAAGGGTTAAACTCTGACACAGACATCTAGGGTTAGCATTAGGGTTAAGGGTTAAACTCTGACACAGACATCTAGGGTTAGCATTAGGGTTAAGGGTTAAACTCTGACACAGACATCTAGGGTTAGCATTAGGGTTAAGGGTTAAACTCTGACACAGACATCTAGGGTTAGCATTAGGGTTAAGGTTAAACTCTGAGCTGCAGCTAAGGTAGATAAAAGACTAATGTAATACAGACAAAATGTTATACAATTACACAGAATAGTAGATCTTCAGGATAAGCTGAAGAATTAGATTTTAAGGGAACACAGTAGTCAATGATCAGGAACGGATCTCGTTACCATGGAGATGCTGTTGGTCTGCTTGTTCAGGTATCTCTGCTGGGTCTTCTTCAATAGCTCCTCCCCCCCACTGATTGACAGGAGGATGGCCTCAGCAAATCGGCCGTCGTTCAGACACAGCTCCACAGCGCCCTCAAAGTTCCCCACCAACAGAGCCTGGCTGATCAGACCATCCGTGTCTACAGACAGGGTGAGAAAGGGACACGTGATGCACAGTGAGGGAGGGATTAAGGACTGGTGTAAGGGGTCAGGGCTAAGGCACTCAGTGAGGGAGGGATTAAGGACTGGTGTAAGGGGTCAGGGCTAAGGCACTCAGTGAGGGAGGGATTAAGGACTGGTGTAAGGGGTCAGGGCTAAGGCACTCAGTGAGGGAGGGATTAAGGACTGGTGTAAGGGGTTAGGGCTAAGGCACTCAGTGAGGGAGGGATTAAGGACTGGTGTAAGGGGTCAGGGCTAAGGCACTCAGTGAGGGAGGGATTAAGGACTGGTGTAAGGGGTTAGGGCTAAGGCACTCAGTGAGGGAGGGATTAAGGACTGGTGTAAGGGGTCAGGGCTAAGGCACTCAGTGAGGGAGGGATTAAGGGGACTAAGGTGTAAGGGGTCAGGGCTAAGGCACTCAGTGAGGGGGAGGGATTAAGGACTGGTGTAAGGGGTCAGGGCTAAGGCACTCAGTGAGGGAGGGATTAAGGACTGGTGTAAGGGGTCAGGGCTAAGGCACTCAGTGAGGGAGGGATTAAGGACTGGTGTAAGGGGTTAGGGCTAAGGCACTCAGTGAGGGGGAGGGATTAAGGGGACTGGTGTAAGGGGTTAAGGGGCTAAGGGGCACTCAGTGAGGGAGGGATTAAGGACTGGTGTAAGGGGTTAGGGCTAAGGCACTCAGTGAGGGAGGGATTAAGGACTGGTGTAAGGGGTCAGGGCTAAGGCACTCAGTGAGGGAGGGATTAAGGACTGGTGTAAGGGGTCAGGGCTAAGGCACTCAGTGAGGGAGGGATTAAGGACTGGTGTAAGGGGTCAGGGCTAAGGCACTCAGTGAGGGAGGGATTAAGGACTGGTGTAAGGGGTCAGGGCTAAGGCACTCAGTGAGGGAGGGATTAAGGACTGGTGTAAGGGGTTAGGGCTAAGGCATTACATGTTAGGTGTTAGTGTCCATGCGGTATGGAGTATGTTTAGTGCCTCTGCGGAATGACTCAAGGTTTATAAGCACACTGGTTGTAATAAACCCAGAAATGTGGGATACCATACTGATAACACTGATACACCTCAAGGGTCAGGGTTCTGGCTTTTGAAACCAGAACAGAACCAGATGTCTGTTTATTGTTGATATACTACATTACAATGCAGAGAGGAGGATGCACTGTGCAGCTAGGCATGTGTGTCCTGTGTGTGTTTTAAAGTGTGTTGTTTTTAAACATTTATTTTAGCTACTAGTTTATTTAGATGTTTGTTGTGTTTAAATTATTTGTTTATAATTGTATCTTTTTTATTCAAATTAATTGTTTTATCTATCTATAAAACAACTCTTATGAGTGGTGTGTGAGTGGAAGGGTATGTGAACGTTACCTGCAGACACTGGGATGTGGAAAGGTGTTTTCTCCTTTGGTTCCTCACTGAAGGGTTCAGCTGGTGAGGATGTTTCTGCAGCCATGCCAGCCTCGTCTTTCCTCTACACGCGCGCACACACACGCACACACGCACACACACACAAAGACAACTTAAACCACTAATGATTTACAGTACACCCTAACCTAGTACTGATACTAGGGTTGAGCGATATGAACATGATATTTTCATGTTATTTAAACTTTCAAATGTTAATAAAAGTGGACTAACTAGCATTTATAATCTATTTTATTTTTCATTGGAACAACAAACTGGGTAAGAGTAGAGGGCACACACGGGAAAATACGTGAACGCGCCAACACGAACTAGAAGGAGAATTAACATGACAAAAAACTAGACAGAAGCTAAAGAGATAACTAGACTAGTACAGGAAAACCACACATAAAGCAAAAATCGGGAACACACCTGAAACACACAGTACAGGGACTCTGCATCTTTTCAGGCCTCAAGCCTAACCTACTACCCTGCTGGGACTGACCTGGGTATAGAGAGTCTGGATCTTCTCGGCCAGATCACCCATGTCCAGCCCATGACCATTGGGGAGCCCTCCCTTCCCCAGGGACAAGGAGATCTGCAGGATACAGACAGGACACAGTATAGACTGCACAGTTCAGTACAAACAGCCATTTAACAACACAGCCATTGAACAGCCTCTACCTTCACACACACACACACACACAGCTACAGTCCCTACAACACACACACACAGCTACAGTCCCTACAACACACACAGCCCCTACAACACACACAGCTATAGCCACACACACACACACACACACAGCTACAGTCCCTACAACACACACACACAGCTACAGCCCCTACAACACACACACACAGCTACAGCCCCTACAACACACACAGCTATAGCCACACACACAGCTACAGTCCCTACAACACACACAGCTATAGCCACACACACAGCTATAGCCACACACACAGCTACAGCCCCTACAACACACACAGCTATAGCCACACACACAGCTACAGCCTGCCACACACACACACACACACAGCTATAGCCACACACACAGCTACAGTCCCTAGCTACAGCCACACACACAGCTACAGCCCCTACAACACACACACAGCTAGAGCCTGACACACACACACAGCTACAGCCTATAGCCACACACACAGCTACAGTCCCTACAACACACACAGCTATAGCCACACACACAGCTACAGCCCCTACAACACACACACAGCTAGAGCCTGACACACACACACAGCTATAGCCTACAACCACACACACACACACAGCTACAGCCACACACACAGCTACAGCCCCTACAACACACACAGCTACACACTACACACACACACAGCTACAGCCCTGACACACACACACAGCTATAGCCACACACACACACACAGCTACAGCCACCTACACACACACACAGCTACAGCCCCACACACACACACACACACAGCTACAGCCCCTACAACACACACACAGCTAGAGCCTGACACACACACACACACAGCTACAGCCCCTACAACACACACAGCTATAGCCACACACACAGCTACAGCCTAGACACACACACACAGCTACAGCCCCTACAACACACACACACAGCTACAGCCCCTACAACACACACACACAGCTGTAGGCACAGCACCTTTTTGTCCAGCTCATCTTTGCTGAATCCCAAAAGACGCAGGAATTTGACACGGGCCTCCTCTTCAAAGTTGACCTGTGCAAACAGTGAGAGTTACAGTCATATAGCTCTGACCACCAGGTGGCAGTCTGTGAGCACAGTGAAAGGGATAGCCACTGAAACAGTCGTAACCACCAGGTGGCAGTGTGATCATACGTGAAATTGCAGCTCAACTGTAATCAGTCTTTCTGTTCTGGTGAGCAGACATTGATTCATACATTTCCTACTAGCAAATCAAAGGACCTTCATCAGCTGATGAAGGACCCCTGTCTGTTTCTCTGGAAACCTTGTGCACTTTACTACAATTATTATTATCTCTACTTACATTACCCAAGTACACTGCAGTTACCTCAAATCTTCTTCAGATTTATGTGTGTGTGTCTCAGTGGGATTTTATTACTTGTAAGGATGTTTTGCTTGTTTGGGTGTCATCATGGACAGTTACCAGCAGGAACCTCCAGATGTCTTGCTCCGCGTCAGAGGGGGCGCTAGAGATCTTGCTCTGGCAGTAGCTGACAAAGGCGCCAGACTGCAGGGTGGCTTGGAGCTCCCTTGAACGCTGAAGAAACTCTGTCTCCGTGGTTACCTGACTCACATACACCTGCCGGGGGAGGGTTTGGGGAGAAAGCTGTGGAGCCAGGGGGGGGTTCTCAAACGTCACCAGCCTCCCTCCAAACTGGGACAGACAGGGAGCGATGTGGGTTAGGGTATAGGGTTAGGGTGAGGATATAGGGTTAGGGTAGGGTTAGGATATAGGGTTAGGGTGAGGATATAGGGTTAGGGTATAGGGTTAGGGTGAGGATATAGGGTTAGGGTATAGGGTTAGGGTGAGGATATAGGGTTAGGGTGAGGATATAGGGTTAGTAAGGATATAGGGTGAGGATATAGGGTTAGGGTGAGGATATAGGGTTAGGGTGAGGATATAGGGTTAGGGTTAGGGTTAGGGGTTAGGGTGAGGATATAGGGTTAGGGTGAGGATATAGGGTTAGGGTATAGGGAGGATGAGGATAGGGTTAGGGATATAGGGTTGGGGTGGGTGAGGATATAGGATATAGGGTTAGGGTGAGGATATAGGATATAGGGTTAGGGTGAGGATATAGGGTTAGGGTGAGGATATAGGGTTAGGGTGAGGATATAGGGTTAGGGTGAGGATATAGGGTTAGGGTATAGGATATAGGGTGAGGATATAGGGTTAGGGTGAGGATATAGGGTTAGGGTATAGGGTTAGGGTGAGGATATAGGGTTAGGGTGAGGATATAGGGTTAGGGTGAGGATATAGGGTTAGGGTAAGGATATAGGGTTAGGGTGAGGATACAGGGTTAGGGTGAGGATACAGGGTTAGGGTGAGGATACAGGGTTAGGGTGAGGATACAGGGTTAGGGTGAGGATACAGGGTTAGGGTGAGGATACAGGGTTAGGGTGAGGATACAGGGTTGTGAGGATATAGGGTTAGGGTGAGGATACAGGGTTAGGGTGAGGATATAGGGTTAGGGTGAGGATACAGGGTTAGGGTAAGGATATAGGGTTAGGGTGAGGATATAAGGTTAAAGAGAGAAGTGGACTCAGTAAGTGACTTTAAAAATAAACAGTGACTTTAAAAAATAAACAGAGCTCTCGCTACAGTTCAGGTTAAACAAGCATAAATATATGTGTATATATGTGTATATATGTGTGTTTGTGTGTGTTTGTACCTACAGCGAAAGAGGCTCCAAGGGGCCTGCGCACCCACTTGGGTGGGGTTCTGAGTGGAGGAATGATGGTGGGCGTGGCGGTTGGCTGGGGCACCTGCAGAGGTGGGAGGGCGTGGCCTGTGCCAAAAGGGTCAGTGGTGTCGAAGGCAGCTGAAATCTGCACAGAAAACGGCACCAGAACACCCAGCATGAAATAAGGAGAACACGGAAAGTGCTAATGCAAATTAATGTAAACAGGTACCTGTAAGGGTTAAGATTACACATTTTAAGATTACAATTTCATTCTCGGGCGGCATGGTGGTGTGGTGGTTAGCACTGTCGCCTCACAGCAAGGCGGTCTGGGTTCGATTCGCGGTCTGGGCTGCTCTGTGTGGAGTTTGCATGTTCTCCCTGTGCCTGCGTGGGTTTTCTCCGGGTACTCCGGTTTCCTCCCACAGTCCAAAGACATGCATCTTAGGTTGATTGGTTACTCTAGATTGCCCGTAGGTGTGAGTGTGTGTGTGCGTGTTGGCCATGTGGTGGACTGGCGAACTGCCCATGGTGTACCCTGCCTTCGCCCGGAGATGCTGGGATTGGCTCCAGCCCCCCCGTGACCCCGACTAGCGGGAATAAGCGGTATAGAGAATGAATGAATGAATGAATTTCATTCTCTGTCAGATTGAGTGGGGCATTTTTAAAAAATAAATAAACAATTTTTAGGCAAGGCATTTGTTTTCCGGTTGTTGTATTTTCTTATTTGAGTGACCATAGTGTACGAAAGGTGCTATAAATAAACCTGCCTTGTCTAACTCTCCAGACTCCACATGGAGTCATCCTACTGTGCAAGGGCAAAAAAAACAAGCTTTTCAACTAGGTACACCACAATGCGTCTTGTAGTTGCCAGTCATAGTTAGCTGTCCAAGGTAGTGTGTACAGACACAGTGATGTTTTACTAATAATGCTGTAGCTCCTTCATCCCAACACTGAGAGGGGCCAGGCTACTATAGGCCCGCCCACATAATGAACATCAGTAATTTCATTGGTCATTTTGACTTTCAATTTCAATTTCACAGTATCATCAGAAGGAGCATGTAGACACATTAACCACTACTGCTTAGAAATGTATCCTACAGTAACCAGGAATATGTATAATATAGCATGAATATGAATATGTATAATATAGCATGAATATGAATATGTATAATATAGCATGAATATGAATATGTATAGCAGTTTTGTTTGTCTTTTGTAACCACATCTCTTAGTTAGTAAGGTCTGACCACACACCAATGTTTAAAGGTCACATGAACCCTATGAACCCAACAAAGACATTAGGTTGCACATATATGTGGTTATTACAGACACAGGGATATGTTGATGATGGAGGCTACCTCTGACATTATTCATCAGACGCCTTCTCTACTGTGACTTGTAGATCAATAGGAATATATGTAGTCATGTGCTAGGGCACACGTGTTCGGGTTATTTATCAGTATATACGGCCACTTTATTAGGTACACATTTCTAGTACCAGGTTGGACCCCTGTTGCCTTCTGAACTGCCTTAAGCCTTTGTGGCATAGATTCAACAAGGTACTGGAAACATTCCTCAGAGAGTCTGGTCCATATTGACATGATAGCATTATGCAGTTGCTGCAGATTTGTTGACTGCACATCCATGATGTGAATTTCCTTTTACACCACATCCCAAAGGTGCTCTGTTGGACTGAGATCTGGTGGCTGTGGAGGCCATTCGAGTACAATGAATTCATTGTTGTGTTCAAGAAACCAGTCAGATGATTCGCGCTTTATGACATGGTGCATTATCCTGCTAGAAGTAGCCATCAGAAGATGGCACACTGTGGTCATAAAGGGATGGACATGGTCAGCAACAATACTCATGTAGGCTGTGGCGTTGACACGATGCTCAATTGGTACTAATGGGCCCAAAGTGTGCCAGGAAAATATCCCCCACACCATTGCACCACCACCACCAGCCTGAACCGTTGATACAAGGCAGGATGGATCCATGCTTTCATGTTGTTGATGCCAAATTCTGACCCTACCATCCGAATGTGGCAGCAGAAATCGAGACTCATCAGACCAGGCAACGTTTTTCCAATCTTCTATTGTCTATTCTATTCTGCTGCTGTAGCCCATCCACCTCAAGGTTCGACGTGTTGTGCGTTCAGAGATGCTCTTCTGCCTCGGTTGTAACGGCTGGTTATTTGAGTTACTGTTGCTGTCCTATCAGCTTGAACCAGTCTGGCCATCATCTCCTCTGACCTCTGGCATCAACAAGGCATTTGCGCCCACAGAACTGCCACTCACTGGATATTTTTTCTTTGTCGGACCATTCTCTGTAAACCCTAGAGATGGTTGTACATGAAAATCCCAGTAGATCAGTAGTTTCTGAAATTCTCAGACCAGCCTGTCTGGCACCAACAACCATGCCATGTTCAGAGTCACTTAAATCACCTTTCTTCCCTATGCTGATGCTTGGTTTGAACTGCAGCAGATCGTCTTGGCCATGTCTACATGTCTAAATGTCTAAATGCACCGAGTTGCTGCCATGTGATTGGCTGATTCGACATTTGCGTTAATGAGCAGTTGGACAGGTGTAGTGGTCAGTGAGTGTATCTGCACATGCATGTGTGCAAGGGTTATTTATGACTATGAATGCATGTGCGTTCATCACTATGAATGTACAGGCAGTAGGGTAGGGTACAGGCATACTTTATCTGCAGTGCTATTCTGCTGAGTTTCCAGGCATCCACCCATCACGCTGTACACATTGATGTGTCCATCAAACGAGGCAGCAGACAGAAGGGCGGGGTTGCGTGGACACCACTGCACATCAAAACACCACTGGTTGGCTGTAGGGAGCTCGTAGATCACCTGTAGCAGATAACGATGCCGGTGAGCTAAAACACATGCCGTCATCATGCCACTGACTTTCCTTAATGCATCAATAGCTTAACAGACTTGGAGCAGTCTGAGATTTATAGCAGAGCAGACAGAGAGAGGGGAGATCTGAACAACAGTAGACAGAGAGAGGGGAGATCTGAACAACAGCAGACAGACAGAGGGGAGGTCTGTACAACAGTAGACAGAGAGAGGGGAGGTCTGTACAACAGTAGACAGAGAGAGGGGAGGTCTGTGTAACAGTAGACAGAGAGAGGGGAGGTCTGTGTAACAGTAGACAGAGAGAGGGGAGGTCTGTATAACAGTAGACGGAGAGAGGGGAGGTCTGTATAACAGTAGACGGAGAGAGGGGAGGTCTGTGTAACAGTAGACAGAGAGAGGGGAGGTCTGTATAACAGTAGACAGAGAGAGGGGAGGTCTGTATAACAGTAGACAGAGATACCTCGCCAGTGCTTGGGTTCCAGCAGAGGATTCGATTATCTTTAGCACTGCTAAGGAGCAGATCCGGATCCGCCTGGCTCCATGATACAGACAGGATCCCTCTGACACACACACACATGCACACGCACACTTCATCTCTCTTTTATAAATATATATGTAAAGTCAACATGTACATAATATATCCATACAGAACGCATAATAATTACATTTATTCACCAGGAGTTTTATCAGAAACATCTAACTTGTAAGTAATCCTGTTTGCGTTAGCCACCAGGTGCCCCTTCATCACAGGTCTACTACTGACAGGATGAACGTGGGTGACTGACTTCAACCCAGTAATCTCATCAGCCAAACTACTGATGAATATGTTCATTAGAAATTCCACCTAACTGAAAATGGCAGCTGATCCAAAAAACCTTGAAGACATTGCAGCAACTCTAAGAACCCTAAAACCCTAACCCTAAAACATACTGTACTATTGATACAGCAACATACTGAATCTATTGATGACCAAAAGCCCATTTTAAGATTCATTTTTAGATTTGTTTGATTATAAAACAATCATACATATTTGTCTTAGTATAGAAATAATCAGATATGTATTGTCTCAATATAGAAACTGCACACTTCATATTAAACTCACTAATTTCTAAATGATGTTTAAGTACTAAATTTGTCAACTAAACTTTATTAACACTATCAGTAAATAAAGATGCAAAAACAGTTCCAAGTGCAAGAGACACGAACACGACGAAGCCCCAAACACCACATCATCAGTGTTGAGGGTGCACGTGGGGGGTGAGGGGAGATGGGTAGGACAGAACACCACATCAGCAGTGTTGAGGGTCCACGTGGGGGGTGAGGGGAGTTGGGTAGGACAGAACACCATATCAGCAGTGTTGATGGTCCACGTGGGGGGTGAGGGGATTTGGGTAGGACAGAACACCACATCAGCAGTGTTGAGGGTCCACGGGGGGGTGTGGGGGGTGAGGGGATTTGGGTAGGATAGAAGATGGTCGACAAACCACGCATGTCAACAATGAGCTCCAGGAAGTGACTTTTAGTTTTAGGCATCTATAAGATGGGTGCACCTAATGAAGTGTCCAGTGCAGGGGTGAGTTAGGTGGGTGTAAATGCAAGCATGGAGTGTCCAGTGCAGGGGTGAGTTAGGTGGGTGTAAGCATGGAGTGTCCAGTGCAGGGGTGAGTTAGGTGGGTGTAAGCATGGAGTGTCCAGTGCAGGGGTGAGTTAGGTGGGTGTAAGCATGGAGTGTCCAGTGCAGGGGTGAGTTAGGTGGGTGTAAGCATGGAGTGTCCAGTGCAGGGGTGAGTTAGGTGGGTGTAAGCATGGAGTGCCCAGTGCAGGGGTGAGTTAGGTGGGTGTAAGCATGGAGTGCCCAGTGCAGGGGTGAGTTAGGTGGGTGGCATGGAGGGTGCAGGGGTGAGTTAGGTGGGTGTAAGCATGGAGTGTCCAGTGCAGGGGTGAGTTAGGTGGGTGTAAGCAGGGCCCTGCAGAGTGCAGTGTTATGCAGTGGGGCACCTGGTGTGCTTCTCCAGCACTCTGAGAGGGGAGGTAGCAAAGCGGAGGTCCCACATCTGGATGACAGGCATGCGGTCGTCCTCTGAAGCCAACACTAACTGAGTGGCCACTTCTGGATGCCACAACATTCCTGAGCAGTGCATCTATAGGACGGATGGATGAAGAAATTCATTTACAGCGAATCAAAACACAACACAGACGATGAGCTAGCAAAGAGACCACAGTTAATAACCTACAGACCAACAGCAGAAGGCTCAGAGGTGCAGAGTGGATTGTAGAGTATAAAGTGTGAAAGTGTAGAGTGGATTGTAGAGTATAAGGTGTGAAAGTGTAGAGTGGATTGTAGAATTTAAGGTGTGGAAGTGTAGAGTGGATTGTAGAATTTAAGGTGTGGAAGTATAGAGATGGTTGTAGAATTTAAGGAGTGCCGGTGTAGTTGATTGTAGAGCATAAGATGTGGAATTGTAGAGTTGTTTGAAGAGTATAAGGTGTGGAGGTGCAGAGTTGATTGTAGAATTTAAGGTGTGGAGGTGCAGAGCTGATTGTAGAATTTAAGGTGTGAAGGTGTAGAGTTGATTGTAGAATTTAAGGTGTGGAGGTGCAGAGCTGATTGTAGAATTTAAGGTGTGGAGGTGCAGAGCTGATTGTAGAATTTAAGGTGTGGAGGTGCAGAGTTGATTCTGGAGCATGATATATAGCTGCAGAATGCACACGCTCACCCGGTTGCTGTGGTCACTGATCTTGATGATGGGTTCATTCTTCCTCAGATCCCAGACCACAGCTCTCCCACTAGGCCCTGCTGATGCCAGGATGTGCTGTACCTGTCTGTTCCAGGCTACCACATTCACATCCTCCACCGGCTACACACACGAGCATGCATGCTCACATTAATACACACACCACAGCATGTGTAAGCATACACACATGCACACATATGCATTCAAACACACAAACCCATTTATTATAAACACAGATTACACATTAGCACCCACATAGACATGGAGCACACAGTCATATAGACAGGACTGATGATGAAAAAACACTAACACTACCCAAACTCTACACTCCCTCACTTACCTAACACTACCTCACTAACCGAACACTACCTCACTAACTCTAGACTAGCCAATTTTAGAGAAAAAAAATGTTTGTAGCGGCATAATTACAGTGCACTGTCCTGGATTATAAGCACACGGAGAAGAACTATAGTTTAGTGTTCACCCTGGTATACACGTACCCCACCGTTCACCCTGGTATACACGTACCCCACCGTTCACCCTGGTATACACGTACCCCACCGTTTACCCTGGTTCACCCTGGTATACCTACCCCACCGTTACCCTGGTATACACGTACCCCCACCGTTCACCCTGGTATACCGTATACCCACCGTTCACCCTGGTATACACGTACCCCACCGTTCACCCTGGTATACGCGTGCCCCACCGTTCACCCCCACCCTGGTATACACGCACCCACCGTTCACCCTGGTATACACGCATTCCCCACCGTTCACCCTGGTATACACGCGTACCCCACCGTTCACCCTGGTATATACACGTCACCCCACCGTTCACCCTGGTATATCACCGTTTAACCTGGTATACACGTACCCCACCGTTTACCCTGGTATACACGTACCCCACCGTTCACCCTGGTATACACGTACCCCACCGTTCACCCTGGTATACACGTACCCCACCGTTTACCCTGGTATACACGTACCCCACCGTTTACCCTGGTATACACGTACCCCACCGTTCACCCTGGTATACACGTACCCCACCGTTCACCCTGGTATACGTACCCCACCGTTCACCCTGGTATACACGTACCCCACCGTTTACCCTGGTATACACGTCTGGTATACACGTCCCCACCGTTCCCCTGGTATACCGTACCCCACCGTTCACCCTGGTATACCCCACCGTTCACCCTGGTATACACGTGCCCCACCGTTCACCCTGGTATACACGCATACCCCACCGTTCACCCTGGTATACACGTACCCCACCGTTCACCCTGGTATACACGTACCCCACCGTTCACCCTGGTATACACGTACCCCACCGTTCACCCTGGTATACACGTACCCCCACCGTTCACCCTGGTATACACGTACCCCACCGTTCACCCTGGTATACACGTACCCCACCGTTTACCCTGGTATACACGTACCCCACCGTTCACCCTGGTATACACGTACCCCACCGTTTACCCTGGTATACACGTACCCCACCGTTTACCCTGTTATACGTTCCCACCGTTCACCCTGGTATACACGTACCCCACCGTTTAACCTGGTATACACGTACCCCACCGTTTAACCTGGTATACACGTACCCCACCGTTTAACCTGGTATACACGTACCCCACCGTTTACCCTGGTATACACGTACCCCCCACCTGGTTTACCCTGGTACCGTTGCCCCGTTTACCCACCCTGGTATACACGTACCCCACCGTTCACCCTGGTATACACTTACCCCACCGTTCACCCTGGTATACACGTACCCCACCGTTCACCCTGGTATACACGTACCACACCGTTCACCCTGGTATACACGTACCACACCGTTCACCCTGGTATACACGTACCACACCGTTCACCCTGGTATACACGTACCACACACGTACCCCACCGTTCACCCTGGTATACACGTACCCCACCGTTCACCCTGGTATACACGCATTGCCCCACCGTTCACCCTGGTATACACCCACCGTTCACCCTGGTATACACGTACCCCACCGTTCACCCTGGTACACACGTCCCCCCACCGTTCACCCTGGTATACACGTATACCCCACCGTTCACCCTGGTATACCGCTCACCCTGGTATATTACCCCACCGTTCACCCTGGTATACACGTACCCACACCTGGTATACACGCCCCCAATTTCACCCTGGTATACCGTTTACACCCTGGTATACACACCCCACCGTTTACCCTGGTATACGTACCCCACCGCTTACCCTGGTATCCACGTACACCACCGTTTACCCTGGTATACACGTACCCCACCGTTTACCCTGGTATACACGTACCCCACCGTTTACCCTGGTATACACGTACCCCACCGTTTACCCTGGTATACACGTACCCCACCGTTTACCCTGGTATACACGTACCCCACCGTTTACCCCGGTATACACTTACCCCACAGTCTCCCCTGATATACACCTACACCACCGTTCACCCTGGTATACACGTACCCCACCGTTTACCCTGGTATACCGTTCACCCTGGTATACACACCCCACCGTTACCCCCACCGTTTACCCTGGTATACACGTACCCCACCGGTTCACCCTGGTATACACGCGTATACCCCACCGTTCACCCCGCCTCACCCTGGTATACACCCACCGTTTACCCTTCACCCCTGGTATACCGTACCCCACCGTTTACCCTGGTATACACGCCCCACCGTTCACCCTGGTATACACGTACCCCACCGTTCACCCTGGTATACACGTACCCCACCGTTCACCCGGTCACCCTGGTATACACCCCACCGTTTACCCTGGTATACACGTACCCCACCGTTTACCCTGGTATACACGTACCCCACCGTTTACCCTGGTATACACGTACCCCACCGTTTACCCTGGTATACACGTACCCCAAAGACATGTCATGCTGCCAAAGCTTCATGCTACCAAAGGTTTGTCCTATCTGGAGGGCTGGTCATATGAAGTTACATGCAGAGGATCTAGATCCATGAAGACCTCACTGGGCCGCCTATCTTTGTACACTTGCTGTTTTTGGTTATATATCTTCTCATAACTTCGCCTACCGCTGACAACACCTAACTAAGCCTTTCCTTCCCACACTCTGGTTTCTAGGCGTATCTCAGCAAGCTTGACTGATATCGTTTTATGGTTGACAGCCCACCATTTGAAGCTCAACACCAGCAAAACTGAGCTGTACATCCCAGGAAGTCCCACTCCCTACCATGACATCACTGTTTCTTTTTAGAACTCCCTCGTATGACCAACTGAAGCTGCACATAGACTGGGAATAACTTTGGACAAGCAGTTATCATTCTGAACTCATGTTTCAAATCTGACCCGGTCATGCATGACAAATTAAGCCCTTTCACTCACAGAATTTACCCAGGTGCTTGTGCAGTCTCGTCATCTCAAAGCTCGACTTCTGCAACTTGCTGGTCTTCCTCTACAGGCCATCAGACCTCTACAAGTGATCCAGTACGCAGCAGCTCGACTGATCTTCAAAAGTCGAACGTTCCCATTACTCCAAAGCTGAGCTCCCTGCACTGGCTTCCAGTAGCTGCCCACATCAGATTTAAAATCCTAATGTCTGCCTACAAACCAGAAATGGACCAGCCCCTCCATGCATGGTGACCATGGTCAAAGCCTGATCCGTACCTCAAGTACAGCTTGGCGTGAAACACCATGCTTGAACTCTGCTGCAAGAGCATCAACACTATTCTCTATCCTAACTGCCATATGCTGGAATTAGTAACTCCGGCTGGACTGCAGTTCCTTGCTGTTTTCTCGAAAGGCTCGTCCATTTGTGAAGTGTTAATTACCACTTATCTTGCAACTATGGACATTTTGTATTGTTGATTAGCTGATCACTTCTACCTTGTTTGTTATTTTGTGGTATGGTTGTTTGAGTACAAATCCTCATTTTGCATTTCTACTAGTTATCAGCATTGATTCCTGTATTTAGGAGTTCTATAGTTCAATGGTATCTTAGACTCTAATGTACGGTACTGGTTAGGATACTTTCTGAGTGAGTAGTGGTTTTGTAAATAGCTCTGGATAAGACCATTTGCTAAATGTGGAAAATGTACAATGAAAATTGTGTCCATATGTTTCTATCTTCAGTTAATTATTAAGTCATTAAAGCAGACAAAGCTGCAGACAGGCATGCTGACCTCATGGAGGACTGTGCCACATAGGTCACATGATGAAAGGGCTTCTTAATCAGCAGACAGGTTTAAATCAGGTGTGTTCATTCAGAGAAAACCGAAACCTCTGTGAGTATGGTGTTTGGTAGTTTGGTGTTTGGTAGTGCTGGAGTGTGACAGCCTTTTATAAACCACACATTCCCTTTAGAACTGGACACATTAGGTCTAGGGTCATTGGGGTGTAAGGAGACCATCCATCACCATTAGTCATCATGCACAAACAGTACTCACACAGGTCATTTAACTCTAGTGAAAGTATTAGTGATTTCAGTGTTATGAAGCTGATAAAAGTTTAATTCCAAACTCTTAAAAGCCACAACTGTGCTAAACACAGTGCCCCATTCACCAGCCACAAACCAAAACCAGAAACACACATTTCTGTATCTCTCTCTCTCTCACACACACACACTTACCTCATTCAACTAGGAAATATTAGCAGACCAGCACTATTAGTTATACACCATTACCATTTAACACTACTAACAAATATGTTTGTACCACATTCAAGTAGCTATTGAAGTGTTGACATCTCAAAACACAACATGCTGTAACAGTCAGAATCCAACAGGAAAAATTACCTGTGATTTTGTGCCTGGTGTCATTGGATTACTGAAACTGTTCAAGTCCCAGATATAAATCTCTGAATCATTTGCTCCAGACGCCAGTAGATTACTCTGAAAGAGAAGGATATTTGCAATATCTTGATATTCCTTGTTACACTGTAAAGCTCTTGACAACTTTATTGACATTTGATACATTTTGTATGTTGAACAAAGCCAACATTGGTTAACTTGCAAATTTGTTAGCACAAAAAACTTGTCTAAAATATGTTTGACCACAGACCCTGCTGCACCAGCCCCAAGGCAAAACTAATACTAGAGTTAACCATAACCTTAGAGTTAACCATAACACTAACCCTAACCCAAACACTAACCCTAGAGTTAACCATAACCCTAGAGTTAACTCTAACCCTAGAGTTAACCATACCCCTAACCCTAGAGTTAACAATAACCCTAACACTAACCCTAGAGTTATCCATAACCCTAACACTAACCCTAGAGTTAACCCTAACCCTAGAGTTAACAATAACCCTAACACTAACCCTAGAGTTATCCATAACCCTAGAGTTAACCATAACCCTAGAAAAAAACGCATAACCCTAACACTAAAAAAGCATAACCCTAGAGTTAACCCTAACCCTAGAGTTATCCATAACCCTAGAGTTAACCATAACCCTAGAGTTAACCATAACCCTAACCCTAGAGTTAACCATAACCCTAGAGTTAACCATAACCCTAGAGTTAACCCTAACCCTAGAGTTAAACATATCCCCAACACTAACCCTAGAGTTAACCATAACACTAACCCTAGAGTTAACCATAACACTAACCCTAGAGTTAACCATAACACTAACCCTAGAGTTAACCATAACACTAACCCTAGAGTTAACCATAACACTAACCCTAGAGTTAACCATAACACTAACCCTAGAGTTAACCATAACACTAACCCTAGAGTTAACCATAACACTAACCCTACAGTTAACCATAACCCTACAGTTAACCATATCCCAAACACTAACCCTAGAGTTAACCATAACCCTACAGTTAACCCAAACCATAACCCAATAAAACTAGGTTTAACACCAACACAGGAACACAGATGCAATTTACATTGGACACCTACATTTACACCTGGTGTGTTAGAGCAGGTTCTAGAAAGCCATATTCTGAACACAACTGTGTTACTTTGGAGTTGCAGACATAAACTGTGTTACCTGGAAGGGGTTGTAGTCGAGAGCTCGTACAGGACCAGTGTGTTTGCTGGACTGGCCGATGACGGCACCATCCTGGCCAGTGAGGATCGCCTCAGGGCTGTACACAGTCAGCGTACCGTTCTCCCCGCCACCTATCAGGTGACCCGATGATCCCCCTGACCCGATCCCAAACGCCACCCAGAGCAGACTATGGAACCTGCACAATAGCACCACAAACATCAAAATGGCTTAATTATTTAATGTTAAATTGGTTTAAGAGTAGATCCGTTCCTGAAGAGCAATGGCTCTAACTGCCCTTACACAACAGCAGTAATGTTTACCAGCAGCAAGGAAAAGCTGTGTCAGACTGATTGACTACTCATTGAGGAGAACATCAGTAATGCCCCTAGTCATACTGCCCTCTGCTGGAGAGAAGTGCTCCTTAGAAAACCACTGCCACAAATGTAATTCCCAGCCTTTCTGCTGTTCACAAGTATCAGGAAAATTATTCCCAGTTAATAAATATGAATAAAGAGCAAGGCCTTTTTTATGTGGGGTTAATGACTGTTACAGTAGAAAACAGCTACTCTAATTGATTTCTAAACAGTGAGTACCAAAAAAACAAGACCTGGACACGAAGAGCTAATATATCTACAGAATGAACATTAATGCATTTACTACATCAATGCCAGATGGACTAAATAAATCAAAGAAATCAGACCATTGCCGAGTGAGGAGCACAGAATATACAATAAATCAACATCCACAAATAACAATGATCACTATATAACTACAACTCCCAGCATTGTGTATTAGAGTAGAAGTGCAGCTGCAGCAGGATCAGCTTGGCTCAGAATGTAGATATTTTGTTATGCGTCTTGAATTGTATATGCAATTCAGCTATTTTCACTTGGATATCTTAGATGGGATATGGAGATTGCAGATATGCCTGGGTGAGACTTAAAAGGGTTTAATAAAGTCATCAATCATTTGTTTTATCATACTCACTGCTTTCAGGTTTCCCTCCAGGCGAGCTATCTCAGGTCCATCCAGCTGAACTACCTATCCCTGCTATCAGGATCAAACATCCCCAACAGCTTCTGACCTGTGTGCGGTTGACAGCGAACCCCTGAGCTTCATCTCCATGGACGTGTCAGCAAAGTCCATCTCAAAGATCTCCAGAGCTGCTGTGGTGTTGAAGGAAGCATCCAGCTGCTGTGCTGATGTACCTGAACACAGGACCGAAGCACAGTGAGACGCTTAGTGAGACCACAGCATCCAAGGTCGCTCTTAAAACAAACCTTAACCCTAACCCTTCAGTACTTGTACAGACCACCATCAAACCACCCAGCACTTTAAGGCATACATAACAAAGACAGCCTTTGCTTTAAATTAGTGTTCACCTTAAAATATTTGTCAGGTCAGTGCAACACAGTAGGCACAACTCTAATCATGGATCTATGGTACAGCAATGACAACAGACATAGTCCCACCCTCTTTCCCTCACGTGCTCACTCTCGCTCTCTCATACACACACACACAATACCTAAGGCCAAGTAAGCAGGATGGTGTGCTGCAGGACTCCATGCCTGGGTTGCCGTCCTCAGGATTTCTTTCACTCTCATTTTCCTCTGATGTGCAAAATCTAAATCCTTCATGTAACACACGAATTAATCAGTTCAACACAACACACGAATCATTTCGCTGTTATTTATCGCCCTGTTGCAAGCTATTGATTGAAACTAGTAACATCGTTACACTCTGAATAAGTGCACGTTCTTGTAGCTATAACAGCTGTAAAGAGTGTCTACGACGCTCTGAATTAGCTATGTTGGCTAGCGAGCTCTTTGGATGTCACGTAGCCTTCAGAACGAGTAAATAAATGAACTAGGTAATTTAGCTCAGGAAGAAGTAAACTAGAAATATTCAGTGAGCCAACATGCCAATATCTAACTAAATGTATGTAGCTGAACTAGGCATGAGAAGCGTTTGCAAAATCCTTTAATGTCAACTTGGATAATTCAGGTGTAGTTAGTTAGCCAGAACAGCTAGCTAGCTACGTTACGAGGGCGTTTGATTTCAAATCAATATGCAAACAGAATCTAGCTAGTTAACTTAAAATATGATTAGCAGGTCACGAAAGTTAGGCATCCAATTAGCATTTAACAACATAGCCTAGCGAGCTAACTGTATTACTGAAACACTGTGCAACTAGTCCTCTGGACAGTTATCTTGCTAGCTAGTTAAATACATTTGGGCTCATTTGTTACTGTAGACTCTAAGGGGCCGTAATGGACACAGGCCGTAATCATTCCTGAAACATGTTTTGATGCTCCGAGCTGATCAAAGCGAAGGTGTCTTAGTAACCGTAACATACCTTCCTCAGTAACGGGCTAACGTAGCCGGAAAGCTAACTATGTTGCATCGTAAACTAGCTGGTTTGGCACCGTTAATTCCAGAAACGATAGGTGCACAAACACATAAATGTAGCTAAAAATATACACAGCTGTGGCAACATATGCATAACCTGAAAATGTGAGTGCTAAATGTTCGCACTTACAAGTAGAGATTCAATCCTCTTTTGATGAGGATATTTCTCTTAGCGGCACTCCCGACGCGTAGTGCACTACGGCGGCCGAGCGCACCCAAACGACTCGAAAAGTGGTTTGTAGTGTGGCGAAAGTTGGAAACTACAGTACCTTGTACGCCCGTTCACAGCTGATAACCAATAAGACTCTCCTGTTTGTAGGCAATAACTCCACATTAATTTTAGAAACCAGTTTCAGTAAGAGTACGGAAAAAACATGTAATGAAAAGGTGATTTTGTAGAATAACGGCATTTTATCTGAAGGGTAGTAGTGCTTTAATTGGAGGGTAATGGTGTTTTAGGTTAATGCTGGTTTAACTGTAGGGTAAATACAATTCTGCAATTAGACTTTGGTAATGGCTATTATTAGAGAGCTAAATGGTACTTTTTCAGAAGTTGCAGGAGAAATAGAACTGTCCTGTTCATTTCTTCATTATATATATTGATTTGAAATGATGTGCAAACAATACCTAATTTTGTCATAGCCAAGCCAGTCTTAACTGCGTTAAAGATGGAGTGTGGGAGGGGGTTTGGATTACATATGGTTCCTCTCTAACATCCTTTTAATTCATTTTTGTTCTTTTACTACTTGTAATTGCGTCTGCCATTTAGTTTGACATGTTACATACTGTATATTGACATCTCGAGAGTGACTTCAGTAGAGAGCTGTAGTAGCAGCAGTAAGGGGTGGTCCCCTTCCTAATAACTGTCTCCATAGCTTCGGTAACATTGTATGGTGCTTTACTCCTTCATGTATGAACAGAATGTTGATAGCAGTGTGGCCTGGCTCGCTAGTCGGGGTAGAGAATGTTCAACAAAAAATGAGTCTTCAGAGCAGTCTGGGTGAGGACTCCACATGTTGGGGCTTATACAAAGCACATGGTTCTCACTTACATTTACATTTACATTTACGGCATTTCGCAGACGCTCTTATCCAGAGCGACTTACAAAAGTAACCAGTAACTTCAACAAGAACCATTACAATTTGGAGAAAAAATAAATCTACTTAAGTGAGCTTCACAATAAAATTCAGAATAATGTTCAAACCACTAATGTTAATTATTTTCACTTTATTTGAGACAAATATACACTAGTTACAGAATATTTATATTATTATATTTCATAATGTTTCACTGTTTCTGGTTCTTTCTCTGGATCGCCACCATTCTCCAAATACAGGTTGTTGTAAGGGTACTGTTTAGGAGCCTGCAGTGGAAAAGAAGATACGGGATAATCAATGGGACTCAGAAACATTCATGCATTAAAAATAATCCCAATACATTACAGGAATCAACAATGGCTTTCTGCTGACATATTAATTAAATAGTGACACAGAGTTATTGGTATATTTAAAAGCCTCTGCTAGAGCAAATATAATTAAAACAAAAATGTACAAGTCGAAAATAATTTATACTCTGTGCACAACAGGTTAACTGTATGCTTATACTTGAAATGATAGCCCTGATGATAATATTAACAATATTAAAATTAAAATATTAATATTAAGTAATTTATATAGTACCTTTATAACAATAATAATAGCAAGTCATATTTATATATTGCCTTTCGCGATCTCAAGGACACTTTATAGATTTACACACACACACACTGAGGAGATCCAGAGTTTTTGATGCCATGATGCTAAAGGATCTACGGCCAGCCGAGCACAGTCTGAACCATGCTGTTGACAGTAATCCAGAACCACAGGACCTCAGTGTACAGGGGGGACAGTAATCCAGAACCAGAGGACCTCAGTGTATGGGAATGACAGTAATCCAGAACCAGAGGACCTCAACGGAAGGGACAGTAATCCAGAACCAGAGAACCTTAGTGTATGGGAGGGACAGTAGGGGAGAAGGAGTTTGATATGATGGAGCTTGACCATCAGTGACTTAACTGAAAGCGGATGGGATTGCCCAAAGGATCACCTAATACAAACGACTGAACTAGCTGAATTTCTAAGATAGCTCCAGCCTGTTTTAACCAGGTTTTAATAGGATAAGTCCAGACTACCATCAATGAAACCCGTTATCAATTGCTAGTCACATTAACATTGAATGTGCTGGAGCAGTAAAAACTATGAAATGAGCCAAGGCCTCCAGACACAGCACATAAGACATTTTCTCTCTGGACAGCATTCATATGTGCAGTTATAAGCAATTGTTGTATAGAACACTAATCATTAAGATCAAACTGAACATGAATAAATCACAACCATATCTAAATTAGTGAACATGAATAACTCACAACTATATCTAAATGAGTGAAAATTAACACGAACTCATAAGTATAATGGTGAACATTCATTTCATCTTCATGGTGTGCATGATGTGCCAGATCAGTATTGATATCATCTATCAGTAAAAAGATCATTTTCTGATCTTTCGAACAAATAGCAGGGTGTCACAGTAGCAAGGTGTCATTGTGGGTGTTGGTACAGCGTGGGGAGAGCAACGCAACAAAAACAACAGAGTGTCAGAGGCCTCTGGGGAACCTGTAGAGCTCACAACTCTGGCAGGGAGGTCATTCACCAGACCAAACTCACCACAGGCTGGTAGGAGGGGAACACCTCCCCCAGGCCAAACATGAGCAGCATGAAGCCCACGAAACCCAGCAGTGTTTTACACATGGTGCCCCAGGCCACGGGGCTGGGGGATGTATCCACTCGGTTCCTGGTGAACATGTCAAACTCAAAGTGAATCTACAAGCATGGGAGAAGAGGAGAGAAGGAGAAATATGGTCAATTAACTGAACCAAACACTTTAGCAGATAAAAAAATGGACAAATTTGAGCTCTTAACATTACACACTAGATTGTTATGCGAAAAACAAAAAGATAAAAAAAGCACTGTAAATGCTATTAAAAATAACCACTTTGCCAGCAGCAAATCTCCTGCTGGACTCCACAAGGACCACAAGGACTTTTCGCAAAATAATTTGAAAGAACTAAATACTAAATTAAATCAAGTAAAACGAGAGTAACCCAGATTTCCTGGATACAACTGCAGATCGTACCACAAACTCCACTTTAGTGTTTCCACCTAAACCAACTTGTTCTGGTTCAAAGCGAGCCCTCAGTTGGTTCAAAGCAAGCCCTCAGTTGGTGTGTTTGTGTATTGTGCAGTGACCACTCAAGATCACGCTTAAACACATACATTACCCTGTATGAAGCAAAGTTGCATACAATCTACACTAGAGTTACGGCTGCGTCTACACTGGGGTTGGGGCCGTGCAATGTAAACTAAGCGGATGTAAATTTCACAGCCTATTTCAATATTCATCAGTTTAATCTTTGGAGTACTTGTTCTAAAAAGACAACTGCGTCAGGTAGGAGTGGGTTGTAAAGTTATGGGTCATAGAAAGAGAGAGAACCAGAAAACGAACAGAGACGGAGCTAGAGAAGAAAGAACCACCAAACATATAAAGCACTCCTCTCTAAATTAATGAGGTTAATTACACTATGGTTATAGTACATTCAAACCACAAGAAAAAGTGGAAAAACTGCAGTTTACCATTAGCCGGCTGAGGGAAATCTGAATAAGAACCTGGATGATAAGCCAATTTAAGAAACCTCTGTCCAAAGGAGTGTATTCTTCTTTTAGGCTAGAGAGAAGCATCTCGTAATGATCAGATTACATTTCTACTGATTTTAATTACAGATTGAGTAAAGAGAGACTCTACGGTGTAGAAACCTTACAGGTCCCTGGAGGGCCTGAGAACACAGGTGGGTGTGTAGGGGTGGAGAACACAGGTGGTTGTGACCATTTATAAATTATATGAGAATGAAGCACCAGTGCATTAGGAATGTGGTGCTATATGTACTACATGAAAAAAGAGAGACAAGTGTGTTACCGGTTCTCCCCAGTTTCTCCTCAGGTCCGGATGGTCCCACTGGTAGAATGGGTCCCGCTCTTGCTGAGACTTGTCAGGTAGCATTGGGTAGTCGCCGAACCTGTACAGCACAGACAAACCAATAGTCCAGCCAAACCATCCATGTCAAAAGTTAATGTAGACACCACAGGGCACAGTAAATGTTACCTCAATGTAACTGTACTTGGTTTTTACTCAGTGTACTAACTGAACAGCAAAAGAGAATATTTGTACATTAAACAGAATTAAGAATAAGTAATGAAATCTAGAACTGAACACAATTAAACTTGGTCTAAAACTTGTTTTAAATAGTGAAAAAGCATAATGACATCCTTTTAATTTAAGTCTAGTCTTATGAGTAAAATATAAAATCAGAATACTACATCAGAGGAAAAATTCAACCCAATGTACACCCAGTACATCGAGGTAAACCCTATCATACCAGGAGCAGTATTTGTATCGGTGCATCTCTGTATGAACCAACGATCACTACATGCTTAGGTCTCATTCGGAGCAGGCATGACAGCTACTCACCCCCTGCCATCGTCGGGATATGGCTGGTAGTCCTCCGGCCTCAGGTTGTATTTCCTGGCAGCGGCAGCCCATTCCTTTGCGTTCTTGGGGTAAGGTCCTGGCAGCATGTCCTTAGACACCCCAGACGCTGCAACCAAACAGCACATACTTAAGTTCTGTATTAATCGCATTTACAGCCTGGAGAAGGACCCTGGATTCCAGGGGCGCATAAACTCATTCGTTAAAGGAAGCGAACTCTACTTACACTTGTCGTCACAGGGGGTTTATGTTCTGAGCTTTCCACTCTCTTTAGTTTAAAGAAAACCAATTGCCACATGCTTTGGGTATAACAGACTATTTCTTTCCCAAACCATAATCTATCCAACAAGTGCAAATCGATTAATGAGGAATAGTCAATCATCTGATTATTTAAACTCAGTGATGTAAACACCAGGATCCAACATAATATCAAGCCAGCTAGGTTAGCTAGTTGACTACTTTAGCAGTCTAAGCAAGCAAACGTATCATACGGATAAGGTTAGCCAAATTAATTACTGTTAGCTTCATGAAACCACGAAAATTCCCAAAGCGTCTGCTACCCTTTAAAATTACATTAAATTCACTCAACATCGGACGTTAGCTAGTTAGCTAACGTTAGCTAGACTACTAATCTAACGTTGAGCTATACATGCTATCAAGGTTAAATATAACTCACTAATCTCATTACAGGATTACAAACAGGATCACGCAAGCATATAATTGCATGACTGCATATTGCATACACCAACCTGCCCTTGCTCCAAAAATCACATTAGAAATTCTTTGTCCTTTTCCGTTGACAAGAGCTCGAGCCAAACGACCTGCTCGAAACGCCGCCATGTTAACTCGGTGCGCTGACATTGAGGACTACGCATGCGCAAGACAACACACCTACGTCGAGGAATGAACTTTGCAACTCTGGATGAATCCGAAATGCCGTACTTCCTTCCTATTCAGTACGCCAAAGCAGTACGAGATAACAGGTAGTGTGTCCGAGGTTATGAAAACTGCCCAGTCGTCTACTGAAAGAACGTACAGCTTTAACGGTTGAGCAGAACGTACTGCATTGAAATCTAGTGCCTACTGATTAAGTACGGCATTTCGAATTCAGCCCCTTTCTACCAAGTAGTCAGTGCAGAACAGAGTGCGTGGGCGTGCGTCAACCATCCAATTACACTTCAGAACACATATCCAATCATCCAATCAGATTTTTAAAAATGTTTTCTTAAAGCCGCCACTTTTAAATGGTGTATTTTACCCAGTGTTTACAGTGATCCTGCAGGACTAACACACTTAACTCTGGCGTCCAGGCTCCTTTTGATTATCATTCGACATTCTGTGGTTTTGACGGGTTTTCCAAGGAATTATGAACTGTATTAATATTATTAATAATAATTAATTAAACTGTAAACAAAATACGGAGTCTATGCAGCTTTGAAACCGAACGCAACACTATGATTAGGTGATACTGGCCAACAGCAATGGTTGAAGTACAGAAACCATGAAGTTGAGTAAAAGTAGATACCCAACGTAAAATATTAGTGCAGTAACAGTAAACATTCTCCCTTAACATCTCCACTGTTGTCAAAGTACTAAGGTATTTACCTTCAAACGTACTAAAGGATGGAAAAGTTCCATCATTTACTATGGCTAAAATATTCTGCTAGAATTTCTGTAACATACTCAATCAACTAATTTTAGGTGTCACTCTCAGTGTCCAGTCTTTAAGAAGAAGCGCTCACTGTACTACAGTCTTTAAGAAGAAGCGCTCACTGTACTACAGTCTTTAAGAAGAAGCGCTCACTGTACTAGTCTTTAAGAAGAAGCGCTCACTGTACTACAGTCTTTAAGAAGAAGCGCTCACTGTACTACAGTCTTTAAGAAGAAGCGCTCACTGTACTACAGTCTTTAAGAAGAAGCGCTCACTGTACTACAGTCTTTAAGAAGAAGTGTGCGCTGTGATACAGTCTTTAAGAAGAAGCGCTCACTGTACTACAGTCTTTAAGAAGAAGCGCTCACTGTACTAGTCTTTAAGAAGAAGCGCTCACTGTACTACAGTCACTGTACTACAGTCTTTAAGAAGAAGCACTCACTGTACTACAGTCTTTAAGAAGAAGCGCTCACTGTACTACAGTCTTTAAGAAGAAGCGCTCACTGTACTAGTCTTTAAGAAGAAGCGTTCACTGTACTACAGTCTTTAAGAAGAAGCACTCACTGTACTACAGTCTTTAAGAAGAAGCGCTCACTGTACTAGTCTTTAAGAAGAAGCGCTCACTGTACTACAGTCTTTAAGAAGAAGTGTGCGCCGTGCTACAGCTCTCATTTAAAAAACAGTGAGCATAACTGGTTGTGCTGGATTACTTCTATGTCTTTTACCAGGAGGAAACGTCTGGAAGATGTGATATCCAGGATGAGAGGGGTCACCCTGCTGATGTAACTGAGATGTGTACAACCTACCATCCTTTGAAAACACAATTTAAAACATGTACTGTACTTACGTGATGCAAACTTACCTTTGTACTGGAACTTCTGTATTTTGGTTATAAATGTTAATACTAGAAACTTTATAAACTGTATAAACTTTTTACTAGAAACTCCCTGATGGCCACATGCTGCTTCACTCACTTATCAGCACATCAGTTCTGTCACCGTCCTTTGGAAAAGCTCCCGGTTACACCATATCTAGTGCACAATGTGGAGGTCTCTAATGATGCAGGCTTAACAAGCATAAGAATTAGACACACCAGAACTGCATTATGGGTGGTGGTGTGTAGGTATTCAGTATATGTATCTCAGTTAAACCACTGTCTGTTCCATCCTAAATATGACACCAGGAATTTATTGACAGGATAGTAACAGAAATATCAAGTTTAATTTAGAACAATGCAATTTATTTAACTTGGTCACCAGCTGACAAATTATTGAACTGAAACTAAGATTTACACATTCTTTCTTTGAAATTGTTAAAATAATATTGCAATGCGAGAAATTTGAATATCATCATCAATTGTAGCATTAATCAGCATGATAAGCAATCTGTCGAAATGCAACAGTTCCATTTAAGAAATTACTTGCATGCAAACCTGTCACATTTAGCTTGTCAGATTCTCAAATTTATCAAAACTTATCAAAAAAGTCAAAACTCCCACCAAATATGATGTAGAGAGCAAATTGTAAACTTCAAAAAACATTGCTGCCTTATTAACTTTACTATATATCAGGAATGTTCTAAAATGATGCATAAAAACAGTGTCAAGGAAAAACTCCCTATGCGGGGGAAACCTTGGGAAGACCAAGACTCAAAAGGGAACCCATCCTCCATTGGGCGGCCCAGCTAGTAGACACGTCCCCATCCTCGCAGACCTTCCCCTCCTTACCGCAACTCATACCCTTCACATCACTAATTGCCTGATCTGCACTATGCTGGTTCTACTGAACCTCTTAATGCGCATCAGTCTCTCCTGCTGTTTACTCCAGACAGTGTGAGTGGTGTAGGGATGAGAAACGCAGCCTGTTCCATCAGCCACCATTTCAATGCCAGTGCCTTAATACATTGCACTCTCTCATTGATGGACATAACTCATGAATGAATGGCACTGTTTCAGCTAACATTCTCACTATTGTAGATGGCACTGAAGTATTTGATTTGATTGACACTGGTTCTACTATTTCTATTGTGGGTGAACATCTCAGGACTTCTTTGAAATGATGCCCTATGAAAGCTTCCTTCATACTTCCTTGTTCAGTGAATGGACAGTTAGTTATATCACATTTATATCAAAGTTATGCTTAGGGTTATATCAAACTTCAAACATCGCTGAAACACTGTTCCATCGCTGGAACAGCTTTTGATCCATTCATCATACATTTTTACAATAAAATATGTAAGAAACAAAGGGGAAGAAATGTTAAGCATTTTCAGGACCTCAACCCATTGCCTCCCAGTATAATTATTTTTTAAGCAAAATTTAATGTATTACATTTTCATATATAAAGGGAGTGCTTTATTTAAATCAATAATTGCATATCTTTAATGATCATCATTAAATTAATGAATTGTGAAAATGGTGGAGTGCTTAGTTTGCAACTTAGCACATCACTATTAGAGCCGGTTGTGCATGAAACTCCCAGTATAACAGCAGCTTCTGAAACACTCAGACCAGCCTGTCTAGCCCGAATAATCATGCCACGTTCAACGTTTCTTAAATCAACTTTCTTGTAAGTTTGAACTTCAGCAGGGCGCCTTGATAATGTCTACGTGCTTATATGCCTTGAGTTTCTGCCATGTAATTGGCTGATGAGTACTTTACATTATAAAGTGCGTTACATTGTAATGTGGTGTACGTCGTTATGTTACGTTACGTCTTCGTTGATTCAGAAATGGGGGGCGGGATCGCGTAGGAACCTCATGAGAAATTTCTTACTAGCAGTGCCACATAAATTCTAATGGATAGACGTTGTCTTGGTGTGCTCGTTGAACTACCTTTCCCATACTGCACCGTTGAACGACGTCAGGTTTTACGTGAGCTGTCATTCGGAGCGGCGAGACTGGTCCAGCATCACTGAACAGGGACTATAACACCAGCGAAAACGTCTGCGCTGAAATGATGTATTTTGTTTTTCTTCACTGTCAAACATTCTCCTGGGCCGAAGGGAATTTGTTTACTATGGGCCTTATAGGGGAAAATATTTAGCTGTTCTGACTTTTTCCAATGAGAGATGTTGACTCGCTTTTGCTGTTGGGATTAACACCAAAGATTGCATGATGAAGAAACAGTTCAATCGAATGCGACAGCTGGCTAACCAGACCGTCGGCAGGTAAGGGCAGCCTACATCCATTTGCAGTAATTGATGTTCACACTGACAATATGAGAGATAACACGTTGTTAAGTAGAATATCTCACGCTACGCCAAGCTCTTTTTATTCGGCGTGGATAGCTTCTTTGGTTAAAAAATGAACCGATAAGAATCTATTTTCAAAAAGCGGTCAGGACTGTAACTGATTGTCGAGGTGTTCTTTATTTTACTTATTCACTTATTCACTTTGAGATTAGAAGTAGAGGACAAGATACTATCGAGGTTGGCCTACGATATGGAGATGTGGACTCCACTAACCCTTAGTCGGATCTTTTACTGTGTCACTGATTTCGGTTAGAGCTGTCTCTGAAACAATGCGTTGAAAACGAAGTGTAACCTTTCACGCCCATGTTATACATTTATGCGTCTGACTCTCAATAGCTTTTGTTTGCGTTGCGACTGCTTGCTTCTCTTTGATAAACATGAAGCAAAAGTTTGGCTTTAAAACAACGCTTGCGTTTAATTAAACATTGAACAATGCTTCTAGCATAAATTAATTTTTCGTAAGTTATTAAAAATGTGATATATGTCTATACACACCCTTTTTGTTTTTTTCCAACGCTTGTCAACCCTCTTTATAGTAGTCCGACTCTACTGTTTATCAGCTAAATCATTCAGTCGCACCAATAAGTGAATGCATTATGTTACTATGACAACAGGACCTGTGATAGGATGCTCCTTGTGTCAGTTGGGGAAGGGTCATGACCCTGCTGCAGAGAGAATCACTGTTCTAATACATCATAACTGCTGCTTGTGTGTGTGTGTGTGTGTGTGTGTGTGTGTGTGTGTGTGAGAGAGAGAGAGAGAGAGAGAGAGAGAGAGAGAAACAGACATGGTGGTTGCACGGCAGTAACCTTTTGCCTTGTTTAAATATTTAATTGATGCCACCAACCCTGCCCATGTGATATGCACACATGCAGTGAATAAAGAAGTTGCTGAGTCTTAGTTTTATTCCTAAAGCACTGTCAGTGTAGAACCCTGACACTTGAATTTTACATATAGTCAGCTTGTTTTAAAGCATGGCAAACAATTAGTTGTTTGAAAATGTCACAAAAGTTTCAATCACAAAAGTTGATTGAAATATGAACAGTTTATTTTCGTATTTCAGTTGCTTTATCTAAATCTCAGCCGGAGATGAGATTGGAATGATAAGTTGAATGAGCATATTGAAATGTTTCTAACATTCATTTCACCAGGAAATACTGTTGCTTACGTGGTGGTTTTTGGTGCTTCACTTAGGCTAACCCTCTGGGGGTTAGAGGTTGGGGGTTAGTCAGTAATGCTGAATGGTGCAAGATGGTGACTGAAGATCAGGACATCGGGTAAAGCTACCTTAACCCAAGATCAGAATATTGGGTAACCGTAACCCTTACCCAAGATCAGTATATTGGACATCCCTAATCCTAACCCATGACCATATTAGCAAGATCAGTCTGCCTTTAAACTAAGATGTAAAGGACATATCATCCACGTGGCGCCATATATTTCCTTTGAGTCATTAGGAATCACACAGAACCTTTTGAAGTTCCTGCCAAAGGTAGTTTGAGCTCTATAGGGAAGTTTAAAATTAGTGAGTCATCTTGAGATGCAAAATGCATTTTTCACAAGCCTCAATTATCTACAGTTATGTGCTAAAACAATTGGGCAAGTGTATTTTCAAGTTCTTGTGTTCTATTTATAAAGCTGCAAATCAGGTATTGCGTTTGGGTGTGGGAGGGTGTGTGTAAAACTGGCCATTGCTCACTGTTGCAGATTAATACAGTAATGAGTTTTAGCTTGGAATCCTTACAAGCAGGATTAGATGTATTGCATGCTGAGTCATGGCCTCCTACGGATTGTATTGAACTGGGGATATTACTAGTGGCTCAGATCCAGCCGGCTGAGCAAGGGAAATCCCTGCTGCTCTAATCTACTGGCAATAAAATGGAAGATGCTGAAAGATGATGACACTCTGGCTGTCATTTCTACTTGGATAGGTTTGTAGTTTTCTAGGCTGCACACCTCCAGCACTGCGCTACACACTAAGGCTGAAATAAGAAGGATCAGAGCAAGCCTATGGATGCTAGACCTTCTGCATGCTGTGAGTTATATATAAAATTGCATTTTTTTGCTGTTCAATGGTAGGCTGCAATTTTGTAATTTGTGTACCTGTAGTCTTCTGGAGGTAGTATTAATATTATGAATCATGTATTCATAATGTCTCATACTAATTATTATAACTGTTCAGATCTGAACTGTTCAAATATACTGTATAATTGCAAAAATTTCTCAGGATATGGTTGCCATTTAGGCCTAGGCTGAACTGAATCAAATTGTGAATTGAATTGTGACACACATCAAATGTTTTCCAAGGCTATGTGGGCACACTAATCGGGTCTTTTCAAACTGCCCTTTCAACATGAATGTGAATGCTATGCGCATACATACAAGCGAAAAGCCACATGAATTCCTGAACACTATCATGAATTCCTGACCACTATCATGAACCAGTACCGGCAACATGGAAAACAATGGAGGAGATAAGTGACAGAAGTTGCTGTGGAAACAGCAGAAACTTCCAGTAGATTTGTCTGGTCAATGTTTGTTTTGCCAGTACTGGATAGAGTATACCAATTAGTTAGGGGGTTAGGGTTAGCCCCTAAAAGGGGAGTTTTTCTCTTTGATATTACCTGAAGAAATGATTAGTCTTTCTGTCTTCCATTCCTGTCTTGTAGTTGTTTTGGGGGTGAGGGTGGTGGGAAATCCCTCTGTTCTCTTATGTTATCACTGTGAACCTGATGGTTCTGGCTATACTCACGGCAGTTTATCTCATGCTTGTGAGAAAGAAATGACCCCTCAATCTATGGTTAGGATTAGGGTTAGGGTTACAGCTTGGGTTAGCCTGAGAACAGAGATAACCCCTCAATCTTCTCCAGACACACTCTGCTACAGGGGAGGGTGGAGAGAATAAGGGAATATCAGAACATCCAGACTCACCCAGAACTAGGGTAATCCAGGCTCTGAATCCTGTGATCACCTGGGAGACCTGAGAAGGAGCATTCCTCACACTCACCTGTAATGGTGATCAGGTAAATATACAGTATTTCACAACAGAATCTGTTTGGGAAACTTTGGGCTTCCTAATTCAAAGTATGAATCCAGACCGTAGGCCTTGATGAAGAAGACACAGCAAAAACAAGAGCAAAACAAACTGGACAACGACAGAATGAACGAGCAGGACATGACCCGTCAGGACAACATGACAACACTAGTGAAAACACTGAAGAAACAGAATTAACCAAGAGATACACAGGACACAGTACTTCACAGGTCTGGTAACAGAGGCAGAAAAAAACAGGTATGGAAAAGGCGAAAAAAAAGGGACGACATTAGCATGAAGAGTGTAGAGAGGTCAGCATGAGGGGTATCATGTATGGGGCAGCGATCTGACTAGGCAGAGGCAGATCCAGCAATCAGGCAGGTGATGCCAAGCCAAGAAGACAGAGATGAGAGTTGGCTGAGCAGAGCAAGAAAATGAAGACTCACAGGAAGATGAAGATGAGCCAGACTGAGCTTGTGAACACTCTGGTAGGAGCGGAGACACAAGTTGCTTATGACATTGGAAGACATTGGAACAAGCACTTGCAGCCAAAACGAGATTGAAGAGATTTGATGGACTGTCATTACAGGATTGGGAAATGGGTTTGCGACTGGCTGAAGGTTCTGGCTTGGCCGATGTTGAAAAGTCTGGGTTGGTGTTGGGTGTTAAGGTTGTCAGGGTTGGTGTTGGGTGTTAAGGTTGTCAGGGTTGGTGTTGGGTGTTAAGGTTGTCAGGGTTGGTGTTGGGTGTTAAGGTCGTCAGGGTTGGTGTTGGGTGTTAAGGTCGTCAGGGTTGGTGTTGGGTGTTAAGGTCGTCAGGGTTGGTGTTGGGTGTTAAGGTTGTCAGGGTTGGTGTTGGGTGTTAAGGTCGTCAGGGTTGGTGTTGGGTGTTAAGGTTGTCAGGGTTGGTGTTGGGTGTTAAGGTTGTCAGGGTTGGTGTTGGAAGACCTAGTTGCAGAGCTAGCAGAAGAGCTCTTTTTGTAGGAGAAGGAAATGGTGGAGGCAGCGTCCTTGCATGGTGCTCTCTAGGAATGGATACTGGAGGCATCTTTCATGCTTGAGATGAAGGGCGGAATGGCATGCTCCATGCTGGTGGCCAGGAGAATCCTGTGCTCTGAAGAATCCTCGGAACTGGGATCCGGCTCTGGGATCAGACTCAGGCTGAAAATCTTCTGGCATCGGTGACCATTATGGCCAAGCGGAGCAGGAACATGCACAGGCTCAGGTTCCAAAGGGGCCAGAGAGAACAACATGGGCAGGGATGGGCTGGATCAGACTGGATTTTACAGGGGTAAAGCAAGACCAAAGGAGAGTATAAACCTCTGGTCCTCCGATTGGAAACAGTAGTTCTAATGGGGCTGATCTACAGGTGCAAAATAATAATATAATATAATATATAATACTGTGTAATATAATATAATACTGTATTATATAATATAATATAATATAATATAATTGTCATGTTGCATCACCGGACCCCTCCCTGCGGGTGTGTGAATGTGTAGTCCACGTACATATTTGTACTTCCTGTGGGTGTGGTTGATTGTGTAGGCCTATGTGTTCACCCGTCTCGTCAGTCTCGTCAGTGTTACACGCAGGGCTGGTTATGTGTTGGTATATACTGTGTGTGGTAGTCCTGTCCCGTGCTTGTCTTTGTGAGTCCTTTGTCGTGTATAATACATTTAGTGTTGCCTGTCTGCTAACCGCTTCTCTCGTAGTCGCTGTTTTGCTTAATAAAACTGCGTTTCAACATCACTTGTCTCTCACACCTCACCATAATAATATAATATATAATATAATTTAATATATTATAATTTATAATATAATATAATATATAATATAATTTAATATATATTAATATATTATAATATAATATAATATAATAATATAATCTGTAGTTCAGGTGATCATGTAGCCTTTTTCTATGCCAGTTCTGAATTCGACATTGAGTGCCAATTCAGTCACAATTCAGTCAATTCAGTCTATGTGTCACGTCAACAACCCCCAGAAGTCCGATAACTTAGAACACTCTTTCCTGAGACACTCTGTCCTGAGCCAAACTCCTCAACCAGCAAATGAGCTGTTGAATTTCTCAGTGCATCACAGTACTCTGATCAGAATTCTCTCATTACTGTCTAATATGACTGAAGTCATTATTTACACCACAGAAATCCATCGTAAATAATCTGCCTTAAAATTAACAGTAAACATGAAGTAAACACTGCAACCCGTCCACTACACTGCATGTTCTTGGCTTTGTGTAGTGTGCTTTTCTTTCAATACGAACTATTATTATCACCCCCTCAAGAGAACATCCTGCACTCAGGAGAACACACAGACTCTTTCTGGTATTTCATATTTATATGCACATCCTGAGGGAGTGGGTGGCTGATATGATGCGTTTATACCATTCCCCTACAGCTGCAGAAGTATATAACCCTAACTCCTAACCCTAACCCTAACTCCTAACCCTAACCTTCCCCTTACAAGTTCTTCTCCCCTATCCCCAAACCTAACCTTCTCTCTCCCTCAACCCCTAAACTCCACCCCCCCTTCTCCCCTAGCCCTAAATGTAACCATTTCTCTACAAAGGCAGCAGTAATATATACGATATGACCATGACACAAAGGCAGCAGTAATATATACGTTATGACCATGACACAAAGGCAACAGTAATATATACGATATGACCATGACACAAAGGCAACAGTAATATATACGACAGTAATATATACGATATGACCATGACACAAAGGCAACAGTAATATATACGGTATGACCATGACACAAAGGCAGCAGTAATATATACGATATGACCATGACACAAAGGCAGCAGTAATATATACGGTATGACCATGACACAAAGGCAGCAGTAATATATACGGTATGACCATGACACAAAGGCAGCAGTAATATATACGGTATGACCATGACACAAAGGCAGCAGTAATACAGTATATACGATATGACCATGACACAAAGGCAGCAGTAATATATACGGTATGACCATGACACAAAGGCAGCAGTAATATATACGGTATGACCATGACACAAAGGCACAAAGCAGTAATATATACGATATGACCATGACACAAAGGCAGCAGTAATATATACGTTATGACCATGACACAAAGGCAGCAGTAATATATACGGTATGACCATGACACAAAGGCAGCAGTAATATATACGGTATGACCATGACACAAAGGCAGCAGTAATATATACGGTATGACCATGACACAAAGGCAGCAGTAATATATACGATATGACCATGACACAAAGGCAGCAGTAATATATACGATATGACCATGACACAAAGGCAAACAGTAATATATACGATATGACCATGACACAAAGGCAGCAGTAATATATACGATATGACCATGACACAAAGGCAGCAGTAATATATATATGACCATGACAAAGGACCATGACACAAAGACCATGCAGCAGAAATAATATATACGGTATGACCATGACACAAAGGCAGCAGTAATATATACGGTATGACCATGACACAAAGGCAGCAGTAATATATACGGTATGACCATGACACAAAGGCAGCAGTAATATATACGGTATGACCATGACACAAAGGCAGCAGTAATATATACGGTATGACCATGACACAAAGGCAACAGTAATATATACGGTATGACCATGACACAAAAGGCAGCAGTAATATATACGGTATGACCATGACACAAAGGCAACAGTAATATATACGGTATGACCATGACACAAAGGCAGCAGTAATATATACGGTATGACCATGACACAAAGGCAGCAGTAATATATACGGTATGACCATGACACAAAGGCAGCAGTAATATATACGATATGACCATGACACAAAGGCAGCAGTAATATATACGGTATGACCATGACACAAAGGCAGCAGTAATATATACGGTATGACCATGACACAAAGGCAGCAGTAATATATACGATATGACCATGACACAAAGGCAGCAGTAATATATACGATATGACCATGACACAAAGGCAGCAGTAATATATACGATATGACCATGACACAAAGGCAGCAGTAATATATACGGTATGACCATGACACAAAGGCAGCAGTAATATATACGATATGACCATGACACAAAGGCAGCAGTAATATATACGATATGACCATGACACAAAGGCAGCAGTAATATATACGATATGACCATGCAGTAATATATACGGTATGACCATGACACAAAGGCAGCAGTAATATATACGATATGACCATGACACAAAGGCAGCAGTAATATATACGGTATGACCATGACACAAAGGCAGCAGTAATATATACGATATGACCATGACACAAAGGCAGCAGTAATATATACGATATATGACCATGACACAAAGGCAGCAGTAATATATACGATATGACCATGACACAAAGGCAGCAGTAATATATACGATATGACCATGACACAAAGGCAGCAGTAATATATACGATATGACCATGACACAAAGGCAGCAGTAATATATACGATATGACCATGACACAAAGGCAGCAGTAATATATACGATATGACCATGACACAAAGGCAGCAGTAATATATACGATATGACCATGACACAAAGGCAGCAGTAATATATACGATATGACCATGACACAAAGGCAGCAGTAATATATACGATATGACCATGACACAAAGGCAGCAGTAATATATACGATATGACCATGACACAAAGGCAGCAGTAATATATACGATATGACCATGACACAAAGGCAGCAGTAATATATATATATGATATGACCAAATGACAGTAAAGGCAGCAGTAAATATATATATATATGACCATGACACAAAGGCAGCAGTAATATATACGATATGACCATGACACAAAGGCAGCAGTAATATATACGATATGACCATGACACAAAGGCAGCAGTAATATATACGGTATGACCATGACACAAAGGCAGCAGTAATATATACAATATGACCATGACACAAAGGCAACAGTAATAAATGACCATGACACAAAGCAGTAATATATACGATATGACCATGACACAAAGGCAGCAGTAATATATACGGTATGACCATGACACAAAGGCAGCAGTAATATATATATGACCATGACACAAAGGCAGCAGTAATATATACGGTATGACCATGACACAAAGGCAGCAGTAATATATACGGTATGACCATGACACAAAGGCAGCAGTAATATATAACGGTATGACCATGACACAAAGGCAGCAGTAATATATACGATATGACCATGACACAAATGCAGCAGTAATATATACGATATGACCATGACACAAAGGCAGTAGTAATATATACGGTATGACCATGACACAAAGGCAACAGTAATATATACGGTATGACCATGACACAAAGGCAGCAGTAATATATACGATATGACCATGACACAAAGGCAGCAGTAATATATACGATATGACCATGACACAAAGGCAGCAGTAATATATACGGTATGACCATGACACAAAGGCAGTAGTAATATATACGGTATGACCATGACACAAAGGCAACAGTAATATATACGGTATGACCATGACACAAAGGCAGCAGTAATATATACGATATGACCATGACACAAAGGCAGCAGTAATATATACGGTATGACCATGACACAAAGGCAGCAGTAATATATACGGTATGACCATGACACAAAGGCAGCAGTAATATATACGGTATGACCATGACACAAAGGCAGCAGTAATATATACGGTATGACCATGACACAAAGGCAGCAGTAATATACCAAATTGCGGCAGTTGTTAAGCCGTCTGACTCACCCTCAGACAACCTTTTGTAAATGTCCTAGTATTCATGTGTTGGTCAGAGTCAGACTAGAAAAGGAAAATGTGGGATTAGGGTTAGGTTTGTTTGGCTGGTTGTGAAATCTTCAGGACAAGAGGCATTCAATATTTAGAAGATGAAGAGAAAAGACACAGACTGAGTAAACCACCGTAACAGTGTTTCAATGGCAAAAGATGTACCTCATCAATAAAGATCAGATGTACTGTAGGAGAGGACATTGCTGTGAGCTAGAGCAGTAAAGGAGACTTCTGAGTGTTAGAATGTGAGGATGGGAATGAAGTTATCTTTGTATGTGCATTAGGAGTGTAACACATTGTGAAACAATTCACTGCGATGCAGAAATGTGACTATGTGCATCGTGGCGATGGACAATACCGTGTTCTGTTGATTATTCTATCTAATGCAATTGTATTATTTGAACACCATAGGTCGCACTTGACCTATGAGGCTGTGACAGTTGCGCATTTGGTATAATAACACATTATAAACCCACGTTATAAACATGTTATAAACCAACGTTATAAACACACGTTCCTTTATTTCTCGTTGTATTTTCTTTTAATTGCAGGGGATTTAATATTTTTATATTTGTTTATGTTTCAGAAATATAAAGGAATGCTTTCAGCAATATATGTAAAACCTACATTTTGTTTAAAGTACATTTTGTAACAATGTATACAAGAGAATTTCAAATATCATGATAAAATCAAATTGTGAATACAACATTGTGAATTGAGCAGAGTGCATTGTTCTAACCACAGAGTGTTAGAACCCTAGTAGCTGAATTATTTGGTTGTTGTGTGGTTAGTCTGGGTATTAGCAGACACATCAACACAAAGGGCATTACAGGAACCTTTGAAGGGCTGGAGCATGTATGCTGGGCATATAAAGCTGAGTGCAGTTTTATTAACAGATGCAAAATAGTTTGGGTCTGCAATTAAAACATTCAGTGGCCCCAAAGGCCCATTTCTCCACAACCCTGGCATGAAAACGGATTTCAGTTTTAACTTTGAGTTCCTACAGTGATCTGTGCTACAGGATGTAATTGAGACAATAGGCAGAGATGTGGCAGAACTGGTACTGATATGGATCTTTGTGTCAACAAAACAGCAGTGAAACCCATTATGCCCTGGAGTTAATGCCAGCAGCAGGAACACGAATGCCTGTGGGTCTGTGTCCTTGAACCGTGTTCTTCCCTGTCCCATAAAACCTTCATTTTCTGTTTTACTTTAATGTCTTTCATTGTGCAGAGTGATTGTTACACATTAATCCATAGAACCCAGTGTTCTAACCCCATAGACCCCCCATAGAACACACTGTGCTGGGTGTGTATGGTACTTTGTTTGTTAGCTGTTATTATTTATGTAGAACTTTTGAGTTCAAAGGCTTTAATATCTAAACTGTTAACAAAGTTCACATTGCAAACAGGATAAATAACTTTAGCTGAACTTCAATGTAAGTGAAGTGAAGAATCAGTAAGCCACACATAAACCAGGCTAATCAGGGTTTACATACACCAGAAGTGCATTCTGAATATTCCCTGGAACACCATTCTATATCTAGGCTATATTCTCCTCCACTGAGTTGCATGGGATCATTATGAGTTGTTGGCCTGCATCAGCTGAGTGAAATTAAATGGGTTATAACGCTTCAGTGGATGGGTTATAATGTTTCAGTGGATGGGTTATAACGCTTCAGTGGATGGGTTATAATGTTTCAGTGGATGGGTTATAATGTTTCAGTGGATGGGTTATAATGTTTCAGTGGATGGGTTATAACGTTTCAGTGGATGGGTTATAACGCTTCAGTGGATGGGTTATAACGTTTCAGTGGATGGGTTATAACGCTTCAGTGGATGGGTTATAACGTTTCAGTGGATGGGTTATAACGCTTCAGTGGATGGGTTATAACGCTTCAGTGGATGGGTTATAACGTTTCAGTGGATGGGTTATAACGCTTCAGTGGATGGGTTATAACGGTTATAACGTTTCAGTGGATGGGTTATAACGTTTCAGTGGATGGGTTATAACGTTTCAGTGGATGGGTTATAACGCTTCAGTGGATGGGTTATAACGTTTCAGTGGATGGGTTATAACGTTTCAGTGGATGGGTTATAACGCTTCAGTGGATGGGTTATAACGTTTCAGTGGATGGGTTATAACGCTTCAGTGGATGGGTTATAATGTTTCAGTGGATGGGTTATAACGCTTCAGTGGATGGGTTATAATGTTTCAGTGGATGGGTTATAACGTTTCAGTGGATGGGTTATAACGTTTCAGTGGATGGGTTATAACGCTTCAGTGGATGGGTTATAACGTTTCAGTGGATGGGTTATAACGCTTCAGTGGATGGGTTATAATGTTTCAGTGGATGGGTTATAATGTTTCAGTGGATGGGTTATAACGCTTCAGTGGATGGGTTATGTTTCAGTGGATGGGTTATAATGTTTCAGTGGATGGGTTATAACGCTTCAGTGGATGGGTTATAACGCTTCAGTGGATGGGTTATAATGTTTCAGTGGATGGGTTATAATGTTTCAGTGGATGGGTTATAACGCTTCAGTGGATGGGTTATAACGTTTCAGTGGATGGGTTATAACGCTTCAGTGGATGGGTTATAACGTTTCAGTGGATGGGTTATAACGCTTCAGTGGATGGGTTATAATGTTTCAGTGGATGGGTTATAACGCTTCAGTGGATGGGTTATAACGCTTCAGTGGATGGGTTATAATGTTTCAGTGGATGGGTTATAATGTTTCAGTGGATGGGTTATAATGTTTCAGTGGATGGGTTATAACGCTTCAGTGGATGGGTTATAATGTTTCAGTGGATGGGTTATAATGTTTCAGTGGATGGGTTATAATGTTTCAGTGGATGGGTCATAATACTTCAGGACTTCAGTGAGGTGTGTGGAGCTCTGCTAGGACTTGAAAACTCAAAGGAAAGTTGTAGAAAGTTGTGATGCGTGTTGTTTTAAATCGCACCTGAGTGTGATCGCACCCGAGTATAATCGCACCTGAGTGTGACCGCACCTGAGTGTGATCGCACCCGAGTGTGATCGCACCTGAGTGTGATCACACCTGTCTGTCAGGTCTCATTCCTCAGACGTTTTCCCTTTAACTCCTCCCCATTTCTCATTCTCTTACCTCCTCTCTGGATGGGCTTGTGTGTGTGTGTGCGCGTGGAGGGGGGAGCTGCATGCGTGTGGGGGCGGGTCTGTGTGTGAGTGAGTGTGTGGGTGTGTGGGTGTGTGTCATCCTCCTCAATTCATCATGCCTATGTGGGGGAAAAAGCTGCGTCTTTCTAGGTCAGGACGCAGACATACAGACAAACCATCACAGTAAGTCTCTTTTCATTACTTGTCTTTGAAGAGTGCTCACTGTTTACCAGTTAACCATTTAAAAATAGAGTACATCCAAAAATTAGTATTTTGTCTAATGTTAGCTAGCATTATATCTAGCTTTGTTTGCTTGATAAAGATAGATGTTTTAGCATTGAAAAATACCCACTTCCACCATAAATGTGTAGTAATGTTACGATACTGCCCTACTAAACCAAAAATACCTTCAAGCCCAATCAATAATGTGTCAATTGAATATCAACAGTGCATGTTACAGACTCGTGTGAGGTGCTTGCTCTATAAGGTTTCTCCCTGCCACCAAGAAATTGAATACATAATACTGAGTAATAAGTATATTAGCCTGAGTAATAAGTACATGCCTTAATAACCTTTAGATAAGACTACTACACTTCATGTAATCCAGAGCACAGCATCCTTCAGAGCATATTACCACAGTCTAAAGTCACCACAGGCTGCCTGTCAGGTTTCACTTTGTTTGGCTTTTGATGTTTTAAGCATTTTGAAGCAGCGTGTATATATATAATATCAGAGATGTTCAAAAGTCGCAAAATACAAGTCCAAGTCAAGTCACTAGTCTTTAGGCTAGAGTCTAAGTGCAGTCACTAGTCTTTAGGCTAGAGTCTAAGTGAAGTCACTAGTCTTTAGGCTAGAGTCTAAGTGAAGTCACTAGTCTTTAGGCTAGAGTCTAAGTGCAGTCACTAGTCTTTAGGCTAGAGTCTAAGTGAAGTCACTAGTCTTTAGGCTAGAGTCTAAGTGAAGTCACTAGTCTTTAGGCTAGAGTCTAAGTGAAGTCATGAGACTTTAGGCTGGAGTCTAAGTGAAGTCATGAGACTTTAGGCTGGAGTCCAAGTCAAGTCATGAGTCAATACGAAGCATAGGGACTTAGGAGATGGAAAATGGCAATTTTATTTATTACCTTGGTAGCTCCTATTGTCCCCTATCCCCCATATTTATGTGTTGCTTATCGCCAATACAGTAAAAAATGTAAGCTCCCGTCTTAGAATGACATTTAAAGTCATTGAAGTGTCATAGAATGTTTGATGTGGCTGTTCCAGTGTCTTTAATTTGTTCCCCACATTCTTTACATGTTGCTTCCTTCGGTTTTGTCCAAGGATTTTAAACTCCCTATAGCCAAAGGTTCCACGCACGGTACTCTAGCCAAAGCAATGGCAACCTTGTTTATTTACATTTAACGCTTCTCTCTGATTTCCCGCTCGCGATAAAGCGATGTTGTGATACGTTACAAGAAAAGGGGCTGCGTCCCAAATCACCGAAGCAAACGTAAGAAATAATGGCAAAATTAATACACAAAGAAAGTATTTTTCTATAACTCGCACTCAGTGCCTGGATAATGAACTGACCCTTATTATACATGAGTCATTTTGGACGAGTCCGAGTCGAGTCGAGAGTCAATAGGGACGACTTTCAAGTCAAGTCTGAAGTCTTTTTGTAGGTGACTTAAGTGTGACTTCGACTCGAGTCGCTCACTCGAGTGCCCATTTCTGATATATATAATACATTGGCATGTATTGCTGAGCTCCTGAAGTGCTGATGTCCATCTGAACACTCTGCTGATCGTACCTGGGGGTCCTGCAGGTTATAATTTGGGGTCCTTGTTTACAAAGCCTGATGTACACGCTAAGAGTGAGCAGCACTCTCCCATAGGGATCACTTTTCTCAACTGCCTGAAATGCTTTTCATGAATTCTGGCTCTTTGTTAAATGATGTAATCTTGCAACACGATACTCATTGCACCCTACCGACAAGCTTGGCACACATGCTGCACTGTAATTTACAGGCTGTAATTGTAATTTACAGGCTGTAATTGTAATTAACAGAGGCTGGGAAGAGTTTGTTTAGTGTTTAGCCATGTTGAGGAGATGCTTTGGTCCAGCGTTATGAGGGGCAGAATCTGTTTCGCAGGCTCTGCCAAAGATGCTTAGGCCACGAAGGCATGAACTTTGCTGGATGTTAACAGAGTACATGAGTTGGCCAATCACAACACAGTGGTCTCCTCAAGAGATGGAGCTTAGGGGGCATAATCTCCAACATCCAGTCAGGACTCCTTTAAATCCACATTAAAACTTGTTTAAGCTCGTCTTTGCGTAGTTTATTAATGTGGTCTTTGCAATAGTTTATTTGCCATTTAATTGAATGTACTATTGATTTTAGATTTAATTGTTTATCAGCATCTTAACCATCTCTGTGTAAAACAGAAAATGAAAAATGCTGGGCTCTGTAAAGTCTATGAAAAGTTCTCTATAAATTAGATATCTATTATTCTTCACTTAGTGTCATTGTTATGCTAATTCATGGTGTGTGTGGCTCTGATCCCTGTCCTGCCTTTACCCTTTCAGGGCCGAAAAAACCGAGGTGTTAAGTGATGATTTACTTCAGGTAAGAGTGTGCATGTGTGCGTGTGAGTGCATGGGTTCGTGTGTGTGCATATGTGCATGTGTGTCCGTGTGTGTGTGCGTGTGTGCGCATGTGTGTGTGGTTGCTTGTATGTGCACAAATGTTTCCTTGCATATCTATTCAGCAGCAGTGACAGTGAAACAAAGTGATCATTTCCTGAGTTCTTTCTGTGTGTGTGTGTGTGTGTGTGTGTGTGTGGGGTGTGGCTCCTTATGTATATACTGCAGGTTGAGAAGCGTTTGGAACTGGTTAAACAGGTGTCACACAGCACACATAAGAAGCTGACCGCATGTCTCCAGGGGCAACAAGGAGTCGATGTGGACAAGAGATCTTTGCGATCTCCTTCGGTATGGCTCTTCTGTGTGAATCTTCTGTGGGACTCCTCTGTGTGGCCTACTGAGTGTCCATGTGTGTGCTGAATTACACTATACTGCTAAAAGTATTCGCTCACCCATCCAAATAATCTGAATCAGGTGTTTCAATCACTTCCTTGGCCACAGGTGTATAAAATTAAGCACATAGGCATGCAGACTGTTTTCACAAACATTTGTGAAAGAATGGGTCGCTCTCAGTTTGCAGAGAGCTTCATGGAATGGGTTTCCATGGTCGAGCAGCTGCATCCAAGCCATACATCACCAAGTGCAATGCAAAGCGTGGGATGCAGTGGTGTAAAGCACGCCGCCACTGGACTCTAGAGCAGTGGAGGTGCGTTCTCTGGAGTGACAAATCGCGCTTCTCCATTTGGCAGAAGAGTTGAAGCTGTTGTAGCTGCAAAGGGTGGAGCAACGTCATATTGAACCCTATGGATTAGGAATGGGATGTCACTTAAGATCATATGCGAGTCAAGGAAGCTGAGCGGATACTTTTGGCACTATAGTGTATCTTTGGTAAATGTCTGTATGTATGCAGAATTATCCTTGGTAAATGTCCATGTGTGACACACAAACACTACATATGTAGATCATTCATTCTGTGATTTCATATTGGGGTTGTTTGTTCCCCTTTGTAGAAGAAACTGCCACTAACAACACTAGCACAGTCCCTTACGGAAGGAGCAGTTGTTCTGGGGGAGGAGTCACTGTTGGGGTAAAACACACTCTCATTGGCTCACACACTCACACACTGTTAAAGATGTCTCCACTATTATAATAAACACGTTTGCAGGAAGATGCTGAAACTGTGTGGGGAGGCGCAGGACAGCCTCGCGCAGGAGCTGCTGCTGTTTGAACTCCAGCTGGAGAAGGATGTTATAGAGCCACTCTGCGTACTTTCTGAGGTGTGTTTGTGAGTTAATTTAGAAAACAATAAGCATAAATAAGAGAATAGGCAAGAGAAAAGATGCGTAACTGATGGACTTTAGAATAAGATTAGTGCAGCGTAAGGGATCAGAAGCGCAGTGTATCTGTATTTAAGCATATTGCATATACATTACTCACAAAAAGTTCTGGATATTTGGCTTTTGGGTGATATTTATGGAAAATGTAAAACAGTAATTATATTTTGAAACGCAGACCACTCTGATGTAAATGATGTTTCGAATGGTCTGACATGACAGTTGGGTGCCTCTCACCTCCCTAAATGTGCCTGGTGTTGTGTGGCATTCATCATCCGGTACCGCAGGGCACTGTTCACAATGAAGCGGTCAACAATGTGGATGTGACCAAAGGACGTCCACTTCTATGCCTTTCTGTGACTCTTCAAGTCTCTCTGTATCTCTGTTGCAACCTGCTGGTGACCCTCTGAGACACTCTAAACTCAGTGGCTACTTCTGTCTGAGAAGATCCTGTTTGAATGCATTTTAGGTTCATCCTGAAATTTCACTCAAAAGCCAAATATGGAATCAAACATGGAATCAAAGCATGTGAAAAAGCTAATGAACCACAGCAACATTGGTAAAGTCAATTAGATCAAAGACATGTTCAAGTGATCAAGTAGTCAGTTAAGCAGACCTATCAAATGAGACATCCTTGGGAAAAGCCACACTGATTAAAAGGGAGAGGAAAACAACCAAACCACTGTCATGCCAATATGTAAAGCACACAGATCAACAATGCTGAGAGGAAATGAGACATCCGAGGACATCAGGAAGAAGGTGGTGCAGCACATTACAACACGTTGCAAGAAGCTAGCAGGCAGAGTGCACACAGAGCACACATAACCAAGTGGCTGGTACAGTGTTCATAAATGTCTGTGATTACAGTCAGGAATTTCTGAGTTTTAAAGGTGGATAAAGACGGGAAAAGTGGTTCCCGTGATAATTGGAACAATAGGGACACTGACCCCCAAACTGAGAGAGTGGCTTCCTTAGATCCTAGGAAAAACATCTGAGTTCTTTGTCCAGAAGAGCGTGTGTGTGTGTGTGTGTGTGTGTGTGTGTGTGTGTGTGTACTTCATCACTGGAACTGTCCTGGGTGTTTCCTACATCCTCATTGAATTGCTCTGTTGCTACACTCATTACTGAAGTAATATGGGCTAAAAGGGATTTGTATCCTCTCTTGCAGGTTGAAATTCCCAACATTCAGAAACAGAGAAAGCACTTAGCCAAGCTGGTGTTGGACGTGGACTCTGCACGGGCAAGGTAAGTCAGACTAAAGTGTTCAGTCTAATACCTGCACTCAAATGTTCACTGCAATGCCTAGATGCAAATGTTCACTCCAATACAGTGGTATGAAAAAGTTTGGGCACACCTGATAATTTTCATGATTTTCCTTTATAAATCATTGGTTGTTCAGATCAGCAATTTCAGTTAAATATGTCATATAGCAGATGAACACAACAATATTTGAGAAGTGAAATGAAGTTTACCTTACCTGTGGTCACAAGTTCTGGGTAGTGACCGAAAGAATGAGATCGCAAATACAAGCGCCTGAAATGAGTTGACTCTGCAGGGTTGAGGTCAGTCAAGTTCATCCACACCAGACTCTGCCATCCATGTCTTTATGGACCTTGCTTTGTGCCCTGGTGCACAGTAATGGAAGAGGAAGGGGCCAGCTCCAAACTGTTCCCACAAAGTTTGGTACATGGAATTGTCCAAAATGTCACTGGAACTAAGGTGCCAAGCCCAGCTCCTGAAAAACAACCCCACACCATAATCCCCCCTCCATCAAACTTTACACTCGGCACAATGCAGTCAGACAAGTACTGTTCTCCTGGCAACCACCAAACCCAGACTCATCTATCAGATTGCCAGATGGAGAAGCGTGATTTGCCACTCCAGAGAACGTGCCTCCACTGCTCTAGAGTACAGCGGTGGCGTGCTTTACACCACTGTGCTTTACGCCACTGTGCTTTACGCCACTGTGCTTTACACCACTGTGCTTTACGCCACTGAGCTTTACGCCACTGTGCTTTACGCCACTGAGCTTTACGCCACTGTGCTTTACGCCACTGTGCTTTACGCCACTGTGCTTTACGCCACTGTGCTTTACACCGCTGTGCTTTACACCACTGAGATTTACACCACTGTGCTTTGCACCACTGTGCTTTACACCACTGTGCTTTACACCACTGAGCTTTACACCGCTGTGCTTTACACCGCTGTGCTTTACACCACTGTGCTTTACACCACTGAGCTTTACACCACTGAGCTTTACACCACTGCATCCGACGCTTTGCATTGCACTTGGTGTTGTATGGCTTGGATGCAGCTGCTCGACCATGGAAGCCCATTCCATGAAGCTCTCTGCACACTGTTCTTGAGCTAATCTGAAGGCCATGTGAAGTTTGCATGTCTGTAATGATTGACTCTGCAGAAACCTTTTCGCACTATGCGCTTCAGCATCCGCTAACCCGCTCCGTCAGCTTACATGGCCACCACTTTGTGGCTGAGTTGCTGTCGTTCCCAAACACTTCCATTTATTTTATAATACAGCTGATAGTTGACTGTGGAATATTTAGCAGCAAGGAAATTTTATGTCTATCACAGTTCCATGCTGGAATTCACTGAGCTCCTGAGAGTGACCCATTCTTTCACAAATGTTTGTAAAGACAGTCTGCATGCCTAGGTGCTTAATTTTATATACCTGTGGCCATGGAAGTGATTGGAACACCTGATTCCGATAATTTGGATGGGTGAGTGAATACTTTTGGCAATATAGGGTATTTCTTGTATAAAGGAAAATCATGAAAATCACCAGGCCAGACTTTTTCATACCACTGTACCTAGACTGAAGTGTTCACCCCAATATGGAACTCGGCTTGCGACCAGAGGGTTGTGGGTTCAATTCCCAGCGTGACTGTGTTTGTTCTCACTGCACACATGGGTAAACGCTGAAGACAAATTCTTATTGGGGTGTAAATCACAATTGGCAATATCGGCAACTTAAACTTAGATTCAAGTGTTCAGTCCCAACACCCAGAGTGCAGCTTTATCAGCCCAGCCCTCTATTCAGCCACCATTTCATCTCCTGCTTGGACCCAACACATACGAGCACTGGTGATTTCATTTCAATTCACCATGTTAAAAAAAAAAATACATACAATTTCATACAATTCTGTTCACACTATTCTCATATGTATATGTATCTCATTCTACTATGTACTGTACATTGTGTGTATGAATACATGTTTTTGAGTCTAAGTTTAGCTATTGCACAGTATTACACATTTTGTCATATACTGCACACTGTACATATAGCACACTGTAAATATGCTCTGCTCCTGTGCCTTTTATACTTGACTTATGCTGCTATACCTACGTTGCAATGCCACTTAGAATTATCTACAACAGATTACAGACACACACACACATAGTAGGCCTCATAGTTTCCTTCAGTTTTGTATTAATGCTGTGTTCTACAGTGTGAGTAAAACATCTTCTTAAAAAAATGCTAATGGAATTGTAGTTTAGAGGCACATGTGCGGCAAGAGATATTGACCTGAGTAGTCTACCATCTACCCAAGTGTTCATTAAGCATGAAAACAAATGTGTTCAGCAAAGCATGGAACTTCAGATTTTGCTATTTTTTTATATTAAGTACCGTCTCTCTATACGTACTGTCTCTACATAAGTACTGTCTCTACATAAGTACCATCTCTGTATAAGTACTGTCTCTACATAAGTACCGTCTCTACATAAGTACCGTCTCTACATAAGTACTGTCTCTACATAAGTACTGTCTCTATATAAGTACTGTCTCTACATAAGTACCGTCTCTACATAAGTACCGTCTCTACATAAGTACCGTCTCTACATAAGTACTGTCTCTATATAAGTACTGTCTTTACATAAGTACTGTCTCTACATAAGTACTGTCTCTACATAAGTACTGTCTCTATATAAGTACTGTCTCTACATAAGTACCGTCTCTACATAAGTACTGTCTCTATATAAGTACTGTCTCTACATAAGTACCATCTCTGTATAAGTACTGTCTCTACATACCTGCTAAATCATGTCACTGGTAGTAGCTTATGGAATGCAAAATTGCTCTTATACTCAAACATTAACTGATTAATATTAGTTTAAGTTGCATATTAATGTACTGGATTGAACTTCAATTGAAACTGAAAGTCAGAATCATGTGTAACACACACACACATACAGAGCCAGCTGATGAAGGATCGCCCCCCCCCCTCTCTGAAAAATTGTTTCTCTGATGACTTTGTGTACTTAGATGATCAAATGCATTTGTGATCACAGAAATAAGAGGTTAAACATTCATAATGATGAATAGTTGTGAATAATAGGTTAATCAACTAATATTCATAATGATGAATAGTTATGTAATCATTAAGGGTATACTGTTCCTAAATCCAAAGACAATTTTAGAAGTTTCAATCCCGTGTCATACTTTCTCATGATGTTCTCTTCTCTGACCTGTAGGTGGCACCAGTCCTCCAAGTCTTCAACTTTGTCTAACAAAGAACAGATGATTGGAGCCAAGGCGGACGCTGTCAGGGAGGAGATGGAGGAAGCAGCCAATCGCATGGAGATCTGCAGGGTGGGTGTGTCCTTTCAGCAGGTGGTTTCAGCAGCACCCCACATATATATTGGCTTTCAAACTATGATGCCCCCACCGATACCACAGTCAGACTTTAGCCAACGAGTGGACAAGACTGACTCAAGCATACAAAGTACAACGATGGATCTTACTGTAAATCTTAGGGCTCCATGATAAAGAGTTAAAAAATTGACTTTTTCCTAAAATAAAAACCCAATTTCAATTTTAATTTTTTTTACCATTTGCTGAATATGGGGCTTAAAAGAAAGAGAATTGTCAAAATCATCCCTAGGTATTTATATTTTGTTATATATATATATATATATATATATATATATATTAAACACTGAACAAAGTTATCTGACCTTACCAATGCAGATTTCCAAGGTTTTTGAAAGGTTGATAAATGATCTTTCAGTGAGAAAGTTGAAAGACTTTCTCCAAACAAACACAGGGTTGCCAACTCTCACGCAATGAGCGTGAGACACACGCATTTGACTGTCTTCACACGCCATACATCCGATTTCTCACGCTGAAAAAATCTAGTTTATTTATCTCTGATCTACATCTATGATTCATTGAGTTACTAGTTCACTCTGGCGCCACCCACTGGTGATCGGTCGCTTTAGGCGCAGCAGAGAGGAGTTTCCTTTTCATACCCCCCCCCCCCCACACCCCCCCCCCATACACACTCCATACACATTTCCTTTTTATACACACTCCCCAATAGATTAATTAAATGGACATGCATTTGACCCCCCCCGCCCCAAAAGATAAAATCAAATCTCACTCCAAGTGATTTTGAAAAGTTGGCAACCCTGCAAACAATATTCTCTGCCCATATCAGTCTGGTTTCAGGAAACAACATAGTACCATTACAGCTTCCTTAAAAGTCATTAATGATTTAATAGATTCATTGGACAATAAAAACATCTGTGGATACTGTGGATCATTTCATCTTGAAATGACTGTCGAATATTGATCTGTCTATGTAGCTGGATGGTTTGCTAATTATCTTTCAATTACAAAATTATTTATAATAATATATTATTAAATTGTGGTTTTATTATAATAACTTTATGTTTTTCAAAGGGTCTTTTGTGCTCTTTTTCAGGATCAGCTGTCAGCAGACATGTATGGTTTTGTGGCCAAAGAAATCGACTATGCAAACCACTTCCAGATGGTGTGTGTGTTAACGATACTAAATAGCATGGTTTAGCTGATTTGGTGCCAACAGTAACATCTCTGTCTCTTGATTTGCTAATCTCTATTTGCTACTCTCTGTCTCTCTCGGCTAATTTCTCTTTGCTACTCTCTCTTTGCTAATGTGTCTCTCTTGGCTAATCTCTATTTGCTACTCTCTGTCTCTCTCGGCTAATCTCTCTTTGCTACTCTCTGTCTCTCTTGGCTAATCTCTCTTTGCTACTCTCTGTCTCTCTTGGCTAATCTCTATTTGCTACTCTCTGTCTCTCGGCTAATCTCTATTTGCTACTCTCTGTCTCTCTTGGCTAATCTCTCTTTGCTACTCTCTGTCTCTCTTGGCTAATCTCTCTTTGCTACTCTCTGTCTCTCTTGGCTAATCTCTCTTTGCTACTCTCTCTTTGCTAATGTGTCTCTCTTGGCTAATCTCTATTTGCTACTCTCTGTCTCTCTCGGCTAATCTCTCTTTGCTACTCTCTGTCTCTCTTGGCTAATCTCTCTTTGCTACTCTCTGTCTCTCTTGGCTAATCTCTATTTGCTACTCTCTGTCTCTCTCGGCTAATCTCTCTTTGCTAGTCTCTGTCTCTCTTGGCTAATTTCTCTTTGCTACTCTCTCTTTGCTAATGTGTCTCTCTTGGCTAATCTATTTCTCTACCTCTGCCCCTTATCTTTTCACACGCCAGTTGATTGAGGTTCAAGCAGAGTACCACAGGAAGTCCTTTGAATTGCTCCAGAATATTCTTCCTCAGATTAAAGCACACCAAGGTGAGAACAATAATGTACATGCATATCAAAGATTTCCTGTGATAATTAAAAAATATTTGCTCCATGTCAGTTGAACTTATTCAACTTATTGTAAGTAAATTTAACTGCAGTAAATGCAATATTTGGCCACATTGCAGAGGCATGGGTGGAGAAGCCGTGCTTTGGGAAACCCCTGGAGGAGCACCTGAGTGTGAGTGGCCGTGAGATCGCCTTCCCCATTGAGGCCTGCGTCACCATGCTGCTGGAGTGGGGCCTGCAGGAGGAGGTAGAGTATTTATACCCACACCTCACCTGTACACCACACCTTACCTGTACACCACACCACACCTCACCTGTACACCACACCTCACCTGTGTACACCACACCTCACCTGTACACCACACCTTACCTGTCCACCACAGTAACCCACACCTCACCTGTACACCACACCATACCTGTCCACCACAGTAACCCACACCTCACCTGTACACCACACCATACCTGTCCACCACAGTAACCCACACCTCACCTGTACACTAAAGTAAGCCACACCTCAACAGTACACCACAGTGCAGTGACCCTAGTCACCTGTAACTCACACCTCACCTGTACACCACAGTAACCACTGATCGATCTGATTGTATAGCTAATATGTTATACCATCATATACAACTGAGATGCAGCTGCAGTCAAAAAGTATGCAGCAGAAAAAAGGACTTACAGGGCTTGAGGGGAACTTGTGTTCACCGTGTACTCCACTGCACCCATGTTCACCTGTTCTATGAGATATTCTTGTGTGACCCCTCAAATACTTATGAATACCCAGAAGGCCTAGATTCTAAATCAATCACAAGTACAACTTTTAGTATGGCAACACTATGAATGTGTGCTCGAAATGCACCCATGTTCACTGGGTACACTTCTGCACCCATGTTCACTGGGTACCCTACTGCACCCATGTTCACTGGGTACACTACTGCACCCATGTTCACTGGGTACCCTACTGCACCCATGTTCACTGGGTACACTACTGCACCCATGTTCACTGGGTACCCTACTGCACCCATGTTCACTGGGTACACTACTGCACCCATGTTCACTGGGTACCCTACTGCACCCATGTTCACTGGGTACCCTACTGCACCCATGTTCACTGGGTACCCTACTGCACCCATGTTCACTGGGTACACTATTGCACCCATGTTCACTGGGTACCCTACTGCACCCATGTTCACTGGGTACCCTACTGCACCCATGTTCACTGGGTACCCTACTGCACCCATGTTCACTGGGTACACTACTGCACCCATGTTCACTGGGTACACTACTGCACCCATGTTCACTGGGGTACCCACTGGGTACCCTACTGCACCACTACTGCACCCATGTTCACTGGGTACACTACTGCACCCATGTTCACTGGGTACCCTACTGCACCCATGTTCACTGGGTACCCTACTGCACCCATGTTCACTGGGTACCCTACTGCACCCATGTTCACTGGGTACCCCTGCACCCACTGCACCCATGTTCACTGGGTACCCTACTGCACCCATGTTCACTGGGTACCCTACTGCACCCATGTTCACTGGGTACCCTACTGCACCCATGTTCACTGGGTACCCTACTGCACCCATGTTCACTGGGTACCCTACTGCACCCATGTTCACTGGGTACCCTACTGCACCCATGTTCACTGGGTACTGCACCATGTTACTGCACCCATGTTCACTGGGCACCCATGTTACTGCACCCATGTTCACTGGGTACCCTACTGCACCCATGTTCACTGGGTACACTACTGCACCCATGTTCACTGGGTACACTACTGCACCCATGTTCACTGGGTACACTACTGCACCCATGTTCACTGGGTACACTACTGCACCCATGTTCACTGGGTACCCTACTGCACCCATGTTCACTGGGTACACTGCACCCATGTTACTGCACCCATGTTCACTGGGTACCCTACTGCACCCATGTTCACTGGGTACACTACTGCACCCATGTTCACTTCGTACACTACTGCACCCATGTTCACTGGGTACCCTACTGCACCCATGTTCACTGGGTACACACTGCACCCATGTTCACTGGGTACCCTACTGCACCATGTTCACTGGGCACTGCACCCATGTTCACTGGGTGCACCCCACTACTGCACCCATGTTCACTGGGTACACTACTGCACCCATGTTCACTGGGTACCCTACTGCACCCATGTTCACTGGGTACACTACTGCACCCATGTTCACTGGGTACACTACTGCACCCATGTTCACTGGGTACACTACTGCACCCATGTTCACTGGGTACACTACTGCACCCATGTTCACTGGGTACCCTACTGCACCCATGTTCACTGGGTACACTACTGCACCCATGTTCACTGGGTACACTACTGCACCCATGTTCACTGGGTACCCTACTGCACCCATGTTCACTGGGTACTTGTGTATTTGTGACTGTTCTTACAGGGTCTTTTCCGTGTGGCACCGTCAGCATCTAAACTGAAGAAGCTCAAGGCATCACTAGACTGTGGTGTGCTAGATGTGCAGGAGTACTCAACCGACCCACACGCCATCGCTGGTGAACTTCCACCACACTGCTGCTCATTCTCAGTGCTCCTGCCTTCACCTATTTGTCAGTTGCAAGATCTCTATAAAGTTCACATGCATACACACCAAACAAAAATCTATTAGAGTAGGAAGAAAGGAATAGGGCTACGTGAAAGATTCAATCAAAGTGCCATCTCAGACAGTGGTGATATATGGAGGACGTATAACAGCTATGCACAGACTGCTAGCAGAGAACTGATTAACAAGGGCCAACCTACAGACCAATAACATGGAAGCTCTTTTCAGGAATACCAGCCAACAAACTTAATGAGGTGCAGGTATGTAAGCACCTGCTAAGAAGGTAACTGGTAACTTGCAGAGGCTGAAGGCAACACCTAGGAGACAGATAGAGCTGTCCACCCAGACCCCAAGACCTGTCAGACCAATCTAAGTACTCCGAGACCAGTCAGACCAGGACTACAATAAAATATACCTGTGAACCAGTGACTCAGCCATGATTAATGTGTGTGGAGAGGGAGGTCTAGCCTGTCTTGTCAGATCCCACAGAAGAGCAACTGGGGGAGGCCCATGTTTATTACACCACTGATAGCAGGCATCACAGTGCTTCTGCTACCTATACCCATCAACATGCAAGTAAATCTGATTTTCATCTGTCTACTACTGAAAACTCCAACAATGAGCACATGTCCTTCTACAGCATGTGAATGGCCAGGTGTGTGCATGTGTGTATGCTGCTTACCTGGGGAAGAGATGGCATCAGGATGCATTATTGCTTTGAGTAAAATTGTGTTAACTTGGCCTCCGAATTCCCCAGATCTCAATCCAACTAAGCACCACTTGATCAGTGAAGGCCCCACAGGAATTAACTGATCATCTACTAAAATCTTGGTGACCAAAGTCACAAATGTTCTATTTGGACATCACAGAACAATTTTAAAATACTAAATAAATGCATTCTTGGGCACCCTTAAGGTATTATACTTTAAGGTACCTTTAAAGTATACACCAATCTAGCCTATTTCAGGATTATGTAGAGTTTCGTCACCATGATCTGCCCCTACTGCTGTGTCATTAATATTTGGCAACTACTGTGTAGGCCATGCAGGCTTAAAACATCTGCACTAACAGCTACAAGAATATTCATAAGCCTAATGTTGCTTGTGATGGACAGATATCAGATCAACTATACCAATATTTCAAAACATTTTCTTCATTAGTTTATGTAAATGTTTGTGAATTCATACACATTTAACCCTTCCCTAACCCAAACCCAGATAGTACATTGTGATAAACCATGACACAACCGAAACTCTGACATTGTTGGCTGTGCTTTCCAGGTGCACTGAAATCATACCTGCGAGAGCTTCCCGAGCCTCTGATGACCTCTGTACTTTATGATGAGTGGATACAAGCATCCAAGTCAGTAGCCAAATGATATTTCTAGACTATAAATATTTCTGGACTACTGGATAATTAGAAAACAAATGTCTAATTCCATGATGATTCCATAAATTAATGTGCATTAATTGTGCATTATTATAGTTATGCTGTATGACAGCGTGATCTTGCTTGTTGTATGTGATTGTATGTGAACCCACCCATTGTTCACAGAACCTCTGCTCTTTGTACCTATAAACAGGCAATTAAATCTGATTTCCATCTGTCAGACACAGGCTGACATTTGTAGTTTGCAATTTTGATTTGGACACATACATAGATTTGTGCACAAATGTTCACATTGTTAGTTTGTCCAGTCATTAAAAACTAATTTGAAGAGTACTGTTTGTATCACTGTTTGTATCACTCTTTGTATCACTCTTTGTATCACTCTTTAGCTGTTTGTTTGTTCCCCCACCACAGTGTCCAGGAGCAGGATCAGCGCCTGCAGGCTCTGCTGCTGGTGTGTGAGAAACTGCCAACAGTCAACAGTAACAACTTCAGGTAAATTACAGCGAAAATAGGAGGAGCTTATTCTGCTATAAATGAACGTGGAGAATCCTATCCTGGACAGCTCAGCAGACGTCTAAAGGTTGTGCATATAAACATGTCCCTTCCTCAGCAGACCAGCATTGCTGAGAAGGCCGTTTTCTGAATGCTCAATCCCTACACTACAGTCAAACTGGCTCCACCAGTGTAGACATCCTACATAGGTACAGAATGTTTTTGTATAGGTGAGAACAAAGTTCTTCATACCACACATGTGGCACTTAAAAACACTCCTCCATAATAGGTGATCTGGACTTGTCTATTAGAATTTTTTTCTGAATGTAGAGAAGGGAGCATGTCTGGAAAAGCAGATCGGAATCTGGGTTATTACATTGTAACTATGGATTAAGCAAAACCTTTGTGGACTGGTTGAACTCCAGTAATCTATAGGCGAACCTTTTTGGTGGTAAGGAATTTTATTACATACATGCATGCATGGATACATGATAATTATACTGGAAACATACACATCACTACAATATGTGTCAGAGTGGGAGGAGCTTACACCATACTGCCATACAGTGGGAGGAGCTTACACCATCTTGCACTTGCATCATTGGAGGAGCTTACACCATTCTGCATTACCATGGGAGGAGCTTACACCATTCTGCATTACCATGGGAGGAGCTTACACAAACATCTATTCGAATAAGAAGAACAAACTCCCTATAGTGGTTGGACTTACTCTCAGATTTATTCATATTGAAAGTACTTTGTCCTTGTCTTAATAAGGCCTTTGGGTGTTACCTGTCTACTCCATGCTAATCACACTCTTGGAAATGTTTAATATACACATTTATTCTCAGACTACTGCAAAGACCATTAGTCTTAACAGTCTTACCCTGAGTCATGTTTATTTATATCTATGTGTATTTGTATATAATTCATAAAATGTTCTTAGGTCAAATATTTTACCTTACTATATATCATCACTTATGATGTGTTCTTTCAATGAGTGGGATGCAATGTAACAAAATTTATGTAAAATGCAATGTAAAAAAAATGTAGTAATTTTTACATAATTATTTATATAATAATTATAATGAATTATTTAAGATTTTTATATTTTAACATGTAAAGTGTTGCATTTATTTGATTTACTTTTCATTTACTTTCATTTTTATTTCTGATACAAAAACAAAGATTTTGCTAATGTATGGTAATTCTAAACACATTTCTTTTTCCTGATAGGTATTTAATAAAGTTCCTTGCCAAGCTAAGTGAGTATGAGGATGTTAATAAGATGAGTCCTGGGAACATGGCTATCGTCCTGGGCCCCAACCTTCTATGGCCTCACACTGAGGGGTGAGATCCACATTCAGTATTTACCTTCATCCTCACACTGAGGGGTGAGATCCACATTCAGTATTTACCTTCATCCTCACACTGAGGGGTGAGATCCACATTCAGTATTTACCTTCATCCTCACACTGGGGGGTGAGATCCACATTCAGTATTTACCTTCATCCTCACACTGAGGGGTGAGATCCACATTCAGTATTCAGCTCACTAGTGCAAACACACTAGAACAGCAATAGTATTAGGGCTGGATGGTATTGTTTTGTTGTTGTTTTTGTTGTTTTTCATCTTCCCTTTTATCCTCTGACCATTATTGTGCTCTTCGTTCTTCAGGAGTATTAGTGATATGATGACAACTCTGTCACTACAGATTGTGAGAATCATCGAACCCATCATCCAGCATTCTGATTGGTTCTTCCCTGGAGGTGACTAACATATTGACCAATAACATTCATAAATTGATCAGTTTGACCGATGCTTGCTTATACACCGTCACATTTATGTATGTCTGCTTAGCACATATAGTCAATATCCTCTAGTCTTTACTAGATCTTTGCTATTTGGTAGTTAGCATTATGATTTTATAAATTGTTCTGTCCATCTCTCTCACTCTCTCTAAGAGATTGAGTTTAATTTAACAGGAAACTATGGCAGTCCTGTGCACACCAATCACAATGCCAACTACAGCTCAGTGTCCTCCCCTGACTTGGACTACACAGATCACAGGCAACTTGAACAAGGGAGACGCCCACTGAGTGTTGCCACAGACAACATGATGCTTGAATTTTACAAGAAAGACGGGTAAGACAGCTTTCCTCTCTTCATTTGTTCTGTCTATCCCTATCTCTTGTTTCCTTCTTCTTTCTGTCATAGAGATTCTTCTTCTCCTTTTTACATAATTTCTTACTTTTAAGAATACACAAAGATAGTGGTTTGTCTTATCTTATGATGAAAATGTTTCAACATTTTTATTTAAAGATAAGGAAAACGCTTAACAGGTCAGAGACCAGAGACCTGTTAACCCTAACCCTAACTCTAACCCTAACCCTAGACCTGTTAACCCTAACACTAACCTGGGACTGATGGGATTTAAGGCTCCTTGCTGTTACTCTTTAAAGCCTTAACGTAAGTAACATGACAGTGAGAAAAGGTCTAAGGAATGATGGCAAGAGTCGTGTTAACCTTAACCCTAGAGTAGTGTTAACCCTAACCCTAACCCTAGAGTAGTATTAACCCTAACCCTAGGGTAGTGTTAACCCTAACCCTAGAGTAGTATTAAACTTAATCCTAAAGTAGCGTTAACCCTAACCCTAGGGTAGTCTTAACCCTAACCCTAGGGTAGTCTTAACCCTAACCCTAGAGTAGCCATGGGGCAGTCATGGTCTGGTGGTTAGGGAACCAGTCTTGTGACCGGAGGGTCGTGGGTTCGATTCCCAGGCCTGAGGCCATGACTGAGGTGCCCTTGAGCAAGGCACCTAACCCCAACTGCTCCCCCGGGCGCCGGGCTAGGGCTGCCCACCGCTCTGGGCACGTGTGCACCACAGCCCCCTAGTTATCACTAGTGTGTGTGTGTGTGTGTGTTCTGATTGCACAGATGGGTAAATGCGGAGGACAAATTTCGATTGGGGTGAAAATCACAATTGACAATGTGGCTTGACTTAACTTAACCTTAACCCTAGAGTAGTTTTAACCCTAACCCTAGAATAGTGTTAAATGTTAAATACCCTAACCGTGACCCAATAACAATACCCTAACTGTAACCCAATAATACCCTAACCTTAACCCAATAACAATACCCTAACCTTAATCCAATAACAACTGCCTTTAGAGCCTATATGGCCAGATCTTGTTCTTCTGCTGTAACTTGTACATTAACCATTTTAAAAAGAAAAATGTCATGATCATAAAATAAGTGAAAGTTATTTGACATAAAAAATCCACTGCTTCACAAGTCACTTTCTATTAAGTCTGCTGTCCCCAGGTACATTTCCTGAAGATTGATATTTTAGATTCAAAAATGCTATTTCAACAAGCCTGATGTGCAGTCCACGTGTTTAATACAGATTTCCACACAAGCCCTGGACATGTCACATCTATAATTCTATTTGATTTAATGTTTAGTTCGATTTACAAGCCTAAAATGTAATTTAATCAGAGTGTAGGTGGTGGGGTGTGAACGAGAGGAGATTTATGTTAAATTGTCAAATGACAAAACAGACATCTCAACACAACGAGGCCCCTCAAAGCATCACTATCAGCTCTGTGTGTGGGCATGTTTAGATCTTGTTAAGGTGCTGTACTAAAGGTCCTGACTTCAGGGTTCCTTGGCAGAAAGAAATCATTGGCCAAGAAGGACGCTGAGTGCTCCTTCCTGTGTTACATACATGACTTCACTCCCACTGTCTGTGGAGAGGAAAATATCACAATGTGCACTGGCATTAGAATAATTGGGCAGGCGTGGTCTAAACTTGTGGCCTTTTTGTACTGGATTTTGCATTTGTTAGTATTAATTGTGATTGAAAGTGGTGAATACTTAATTTGGAGATTGAGCGTGTTCTCAGAACTCTTTCAGAGGCCTGGGTTATGCCTACCCCTAACCCCTCACCCCTAACCTTTGAGGTGTTTGAACTCTAGTTATGGTTATTTTTATTCATGTGCAGTGTTTTTAACATTTGGAAAGAACTGAAAGAACCCACAGTTAATTTGACATGTTTATTCCATCCCTGACATTTGGCCTGAAGCAGCATGTGCATGTAAGCAGCCTGATTGGCCATTACTTAACATGAAAATAATTGGAATGATAGCCTGCCCTTGTGCCTGCTGTGTCTGAGTGATCTGATTGGCTGTCTCCATGGCGTTACAGTATGGGCATGCGTGTGATGGACACCTCCTGGGTGTCTCGGAGAGGTTCCTCATCTCGAAAGGGCTCTTCCACACCCCCAAGTGTGCAGCTTCCTGCCCCTCCCTCTGATCCGCCAATCACAGAGCAGCCTGCAGAGCTGTTTGCTTACTCCTCCCCAACTCGATCCCCTAATAGCAATGATAGGACCAGGTAAGAAACCCTAGCCCTCGGTCGCCTAAGCTCCCATAAGTCCCTAGACTTCAGTGTTCAAAATTCCACACCATATCTTTGTCATCGTCTGTTCTCTATCTATTCACTCCTCACTAGCTTGATTTTTATTTACAGCAGCAACAATGTGGTGCCTGTTGATGTTATATCACTTATGGTCCAGAGTAATTGTAGCTGTTATGGCATCAACACTTTTTGTATCTTGACAAGAGTGACTGTAACTTTTCAATCCAAATGCACCATCTGAGGTGAACCCATCAGTGACAGCTGCACACGCAGTACACCTAAACCCCAAATCCTTCCTGTTTCCTTAACCCTTAACCCCGAATCCTTCCTGTTTCCCTAACCCTAAACCCCAAATCCTTCCTGTTTCCTTAACCCTTAACCCCGAATCCTTCCTGTTTCCCTAACCCTAAACCCCAAATCCTTCCTGTTTCCCGAACCCTAAACCCCAAATCCCTCCTGTTTCCCTAACCCTAAACCCCAAATCCTTACTGTTTCCCTAACCCTAAACCCCAAATCCTTACTGTTTCCCTAACCCTAAACCCCAAATCCTTACTGTTTCCCTAACCCTAAACCCCAAATCCCTCCTGTTTCCCTAACCCTAAACCCCAAATCCTTCCTGTTTCCCGAACCCTAAACCCCAAATCCCTCCTGTTTCCCTAACCCTAAACCCCAAATCCTCCCTGTTTCCCTAAACGTAACCCCAAATCCTTCCTGTTTCCCTAACCCTAACCCCGAATCCGTCCTGTTTCCCTAACCCTAACCCCAAATCCTTCTTGTTTCCCTAACCCTAAACCCTTCCTGTTTCGCTAGCCCTAACCCCAAATCCTTCCTGTTTCCCTAAACATACCCCTAAACCTTAAATCCTTCCTATTTACAAAATGGATTTATATATTTTTTAAATGTTTTTTTCCATATTTGAATTGTCCAGAATTAGTAGTGGCACATCCATACCCAGCACACTTAGCTTTCAGTGAAAGTAGAAACGTATAGAAATAGAATACTAAACAACAGCACAATTATGAAAGGTTAAAGGTTAAGAGCACTGCGTAAGCTGCCTGTTTAATTTTATGAATCTAGTTCTGTGTGTACATGTTGGTGCACATGCTCACTTTGCTTAAATGGAAAAAGCTCATATTTCCATTGATAAAACTTCATGTTGTATCATTTTCTTGTTCTCTGTCAAACCTTTTAAAACATGATCATTTCAATTCTGTATCAACTGAAACAGAATCTGCTTGTTGTTAGTGGGTTAGTCAGATTCTATCTGGTAACTATATGTGGGTTAATTAGCTCAAACATATATATATTCAAATACCAGAACAGATCAAACTACGTTGCACAGATGCGTGCCTAAAGAAATGCCATTAATGTTCTTTAGATCCACAGTGAGTTCTGGAACCACAGATCTGGATTCAGCTTAAAATGATGAATGATGAATTTTGTGTCAGTGGGTTGCTATTGATGAACATATGTTCAAAAATGCATTCATGGTCATGATAATTATTATTCTAATTATTATTTATTATAATTACAAACTATATAATTCAGAGAAATAATTGCTATTTTATTATTACATTCAGTAATTGTTTAGTCTTTTGTAGGTCTTTCTGTCTGTGTCCTACATGTGTTTAACTACACTAAGTGTTCACCTTGTGTTGTTTGTGTTTGTAAGTAGTGCACTGAAGTACAAGGAGCTTTCACCTGTACTTGGCCAAAGAGGCATTCAGATAACATCGCTCTCTGGTGGACAGACACAGCTGTATGACCAGAACACCCTCATATTCCGCAAAGGTAATTTCCTGGATTTGCATGTGCATTTGTGTGCAATACTTCAGTCACCCATGTATTTTAAATATATTGCTGCTGAAAATATATACTAATTGTTTTTGTTAATTTTATATTACAAATATTGTTTTTGTATGTTTTGGGAATATTAATTTAAAAAATTGGATTATTTTATATTTATTAATTTTTAAGTGTTTTAAAAAATATTTCAAAAATATTTTTAGTTTAGAATGTTCATAGTATACTGACACATCAAATGTGTTATTATTTGATCAAAAATGAATGATGACATGATTTAAAATTCATGAATATGTAAATGATTATATAATTCCCATAATTTATTGTACCACCCCTCATGAAATATTTGAACAACAAAAACAAAATATTTGTATCTGTATTTTAAATGGTATTGTCACAAGAATTCTGACATGCAGTACCATTGTAGAGATGCAGTACCGTTGTAGAGATGCAGGACCGTTGTAACTGCAGTATTCTTTCCTACATCTTAATTCTGTGTATGTTGGGTGAGGCTATGAGTGCAGTAGACATGTTTACTTTAACCAAAATGGCATGGAGGCCTGCTAGACTAGCATCAGTAAGTCACATATACATAACTTTTATCACCCCACCACCACCACAGGTAAGAAGCTGGTGTCAATCCTACCCAAGTCTCCACACTATCAGTCCGTCAGTGCAACAGAACTCCCTCCTGCTCAGCCTTCTCCTCTAAGCCTGTCACCCACGCCACCGAGTACACCCACTCTGTACAGCTTCAGCTACCCGCAGGGCTACGCTTCCATCAGCTCACCCATCCATGCTGCTTCCAGTGCCCAGACGTCCAGCCCCTCGGCGCTGTCTTCACCGCCCTCGCTCGCAGGCACTCCCCCCAAGACCCGATCCTCCACCAAAACCCCTCGGCAAAGACCCTCTCTGCCCCCACCTCAGCCACCAAGCTCTCCGCCAGGAACCAGCCCCCAGCCTCTGGAGCCCCATGCGTCTGCCCTGCTGGATGGACTGTCCCAAGGGGACAGCGTGTCCACCGGTAAGGCACAAACTGATCCGGGTGTTTATTTTTCATGTTTTGGAGGAGGTGGGATATTGCTGGGTTTTTACTGTAGTCATGCTACCTCACTTTAATACTTTTATATTGTTTGTTAAGGTATGTCAGTGTGTGTGTGTGTGTGTGTGTGTGTGTGTGTGTGTGTGTGTGAATGAGAGTGAAACAGAGAAGTGCTCTTTACCACATACAAGACTGAATGGCTGTAGGGTAGATGTATAATGGTGTGATGATTAGGGTTTAGAGAATGTATTCCTACATCAGTATGAAGCAGCAGTATCTAAAACAAATTGATAATTTTTGTGCCTTCATTAGACGAAGACCTTAGTATGTTGCGCCCTCTGCAGTTGGCCTCCAGTAGTGCTGAACTCTTCTGATTTTCTTCCTTTACTGGTATTGTCTATTCACAGCTGTATGACACCAGTGGTTTAGTGCAAAGGGTAAGCAGGTGCTCCAGGTGTTGGTGACGCTACCACACCTGGAGCTCTTATACTGCACACAGCTCAGATCTCCATCACATCACATCTCCAGATGTCTGCTGCATTCAGCCTTACACACCTGGTCCTCATACTGCTGTGCATGCCCAACAATAGCTGTATTATATGTGTATTTAGGGCTGAACTTTGCAGAAGGATCTTCAGGAATAAAGGTTTGCATCACAGTCCTCACATCTCAACCAGCCGTCCACATTTGCAGGGAAGCACTGAAATGAAAGTTTGGACTGGCTGACTGTTTGGACTGGCTGATTGTTGCTGAGGATTGTGCTGACAACCTTTTTGTACACTCCATTAGTGTTACATAAAACCAGTAGTCACCAGATCACTCCCTTCCCGTAGAATTTTGTGTTCTACTTCTCCATACCAGTGCAGCTTACATAACCTAGAATCTCCAGAAGCACCTGATTACTGAGATATGGTGTTGTAGAGCTGGAAAAGAACTAGGCTCTACAGGACGTCATTTCTCCAAGAGGAGAGCTCTGGTCACGGATACATCTGTGTTCACATGCATGTCTCATGGTTTATAGTGCTGCAGTAATCCTGCTTGGTCTTGCCTACCATGCATGGCTTCATTGTCTTGTATGTTCTGGAAGTCGTTGATGTGCTTTATAACACGTGCTATTGTCTTTTCCCCATTATGGAAGACCTTTTGTATGTTTTCCCATAAATCATACAGTGCATTCCAGCCAGAGAGCAAAGCCTCAGTAAAACCTGAGAACTATTAACAAGGAAAAATACACATTGTCCATTGCCCATTTTTGTTTTTTTTTATACTTACAAAATGTTTTGCAACCTGAACTCGATATACCGGCAGCATCAAAGTTTGTGATAATAATTCTATTGTTAAAGTTAGCTGGAACATAGCGCACTCTGTCTAGAACGGCACACACACACACATATATATATATATATATATATATATATACACACACACATACATACATACATATATAAAAGGATGATGCATATATATATGATATTAGCAGTCTGATTGTGAATGAACATGTAGGTAGTAACTTTAAGCTTCATCTCTGAAAAAATATATTTTTTCTCTGCTGGTATAGATTCTCTGTGCAGCCAGGATTATCCTGTCAACAACATTAATTTGGATGAGATTCACAGCGAGGACACTGATGACGCCATCATGCTGTCTGTGCCAATGTCGAACAGCACCATTGATTCGGGGGAGGATTCCGAGAGCACTGCACTATGACATCATTAGGCTCCACCCTAACTTAAACATCCCTCCACTGTTCCGGAAGCCTCTACTCTGCCCCATCTACACATGAAATAGCTTCTGCACTCCACTGCTATACATGGTCACTGCATCATTTAAAGCTGGTACTGGTACTGCTACACAGAAAATGAATAGAATAGTTGATCGGTGTAATTTCCATTAAGTAGTGCATTGATCACTTGTTTTATTGCTTTATTTTATTCTATTACTATTTTAATTGCCTTATGTGAGATTTTGCAGTTTTGCCTTGAACTGTTAATGAACATTTGACAGTTTTACTTGAAAGTGAGATGATGTTCTTTTCTCTGCTTGTTGGATCCCTTGGACCCTAATCCCTAGGTTTGGTTTTTGATTCATCATAAATCTCCTAGATTAGCCTAATGGTAAACGTAGTTTTGGGCTAGGGTTAAGGTAACCCTGAACCCAACTCCTGCATTAAAGACTTTGCACTTCAGACCTCTGGGGCAGACCGTTCCTCTTCCATTCTGTTACAGACTCAGCCAACTTTCCAAATCATGCCAAAACCAGAAATACAAACTGATGATGCAAGTACATCATTGAGTAGTGAAATTAAAACCCTAACCTAACCCTAACCCTTGTAACACCCACAGATGCTCTGACTGGAGGAAAGACACAAGGTATACTTGTGGGTGGATCTGGTTGATCTTTATTCAGTCCTGTATTACTGTCACAGAGGACAGGAGTTTCCAATTTTAAGATGGACAGCAATATTATAGCATATTTGTCCTCTTTCACACATTGAATGCTGGTGTATTGTGTATTGTCTAATAATTTTTAGTATTAGAGGCACTGGCACCTGACATGCATTACTCACCCATTACCCATAGATATGACTATCCTAAAGATTCTCTAATCCCAACCCCAATCCTAAAGGAATACAGAGCAGCACTGCTGTAGTGGTTGATGCTCTCTCCGCTGCTTCGGTAAGCCCTTTATACACTCAGTGTAGCTGGATATGTCGGAGTGGCGCTGCCTCTCCCCAGAGTAGTGTTTAAAAAGGATGGTCTAATTTAGGGTTAGGGTCATAATGAAACTGCAGTTTTGATGAAATGCGATAAAGGGGTCTTTGTTCTCTGATCCACTGGGTCACAGATAGGAGGAATCAATTGAAGGTGCTCAGTGAGAGTTAGAGTTAGGGTTGGGTTAGGGATTAGTGTTAGGGTTAGGGTTAATGAGAAGTGAGGGTAAACTTTACATGTAATTGGAAACAAATGCACCAGGCAGAATGTAATTCATTTAAAGCAGTGTGAAAATTTGAAAAATATTGAGAGAAAATATTTGTCATTGGAGAAATGTTGGATAAGGGTTAGGGTTAGCCTAATTCTAGGGTTAACCTTAAACCCAGATTAGTGTATAACCCATGCTGATACTCATGTACATATTCTGTTACAGAAAGGTGTATATTAAGAGAAATATAGAAATTATTTATAAAAAACATGAACTCTGTAATGTATATACATACACCACTGGTGGTGTTTTAGTATGAATAGGATATTTTGCCACAAAGCAGATTTGTTTTTCTTTGCACTGGTATTAAACTTAGTGTGATGCCATGGTAATGTCGTGTGTCCCACGTTTGAACTTCACGTTAACACAGCATGCCTCAGTAGCTCAGGATTTACATGTGATTAGCAAATCAATGTGTACATGTGTGTTTGTAGCTTCTGTTACATGGTCTTGTACTGTAAAGCACACATTATGTGGGTGGTGTCTGTTGAGCAAAAGTTATTTGCCAGTTTCATGGAATCTCCATAATGTCCTTTGTTCTTCTACCCCGATGTGGTTCTTCTACCCCGATCTGGTTCTTGTACATTCTCTCTAGCTTACTTCCTTGTTGCACATGGAGAATTTCTGCAGATTTTTGTAATTTGGTAAAACATGATGTGATAAGAACAAGTAAATCTGTTCAGTGGTATACTGTCTGCTATAATCCAGTTTAATATTGCTGGTACACCTTTATTTTAAATATAAATGATGATCAAAAACAAGCTCTGATTTCAACCATTTTATTATCTGTTTCTGTGTGCACTGGCCAACCAAGTTGTTTAAGATCAAATATGTGTGTGCCGTCTTAAACTATTTTAATTAAGTTAAAATGTATAAGTAGGTACAAATCCTGTATGGCCAGAGGTCTGTGGACATCTGCCCATCACACTTAAATGGGCTTGTTGGACATTCCACACTAACACCATGGAGATGCCCCAGCATGTTGACCTCCTCCTGCCAATGTTCTTGTTGGCACTATATTGTGGTAGGTAGTGTTCTCAACCAAAGAAACCCTAACTCTAACCCTAACCCCAACCCCAACCCTATGTAGTGTTCTCAACCAAAGAAACCCTAACTCTAACCCTAACCCCAACCCCAACCCCAACCCTATGTAGTGTTCTCAACCAAAGAAACCCTAACTCTAACCCTAACCCCAACCCCAACCCTATGTAGTGTTCTCCTAGCATCCACCAAAGTTGGATTCTTCCATCAGATTGTCAAACTGTCATCAGACTACTCTCTAATAGTGCTGACTCTGACAGTACTGACTGTTGGCATTGCCTATAGTAATGTTAGGCTTATGTGCAGCTTACTATAGATGAAAACCAATTTCATGAAGCTCCTGACACCAATGTTTTGTGCTGATGTTGCTTCCAGACGCAGTGTGAAACTGTGAAGTGAGTGATGCAGAGAGGAGGAATGTTCATTACATGATACACATGCTAGTACTCTGTGGCACCAAGTCTACTTGCACAGTCTACTGCTTCATGGCAATGGGTGTAGCTTCAACGCCTGAACTCGATCCATATCATTTTGGCCTTGTAGTGTTTTTTTAATCTGCAAAGCACATAATAGTCCAGGAGTATTACTTAGGTGCACATTTAGTGGCATAAGGATTTCCCACAAGGGGGTGCTGTTAACTCTCAAACTGGTATTTCAATTCAATGTTTTGTATGTCAATGACACTGGAGAAGGTGTAGTGTGTACATCACTGACACTGGCCCTTATTTGTCAAAACAGGTGTGATCTGTAAGAGTGGTGTATCATGTCAGTGACACTGTGATATACATGTGATAAATTATAGTGGTGAAATAGGGTAACATTTTATATGGTGGTTTTGTATACATATTGGCTTAGTAAAGATTCACAACTCTGTGTGTGTGTGTGTGTGTGTGAAGTACGTCTTTGAAATCAGAAGGCAGAGTTCTATTGTGTTTTGTTTATCATACAGTTTTGATACATTGTCGTGTGTTGTGGGGTCTAGAAAAGCACGCTACAAAGGTGTTCATCTTAGCTGCTAGTCTGTGATAAAACACTGCTGTCTTGGGAGCAACATTTCTACAATAGCTCATCGCCTCTTGGTAAAAGAACTTAGTGTACTAGTACTCAGCCACCAGCCAGAGGAACATTTATTCAGTGTTAGCAGCAACACTGCCCCTAGTGGGTAAACTTAGAAGGCACACAGCAAGAAGCCCAGTGTTTAATTAGCTCTTAGAGTCTTCATTTCAACACGGTAGGTGTTAATCCAACACTGGAGGTTTTGCAGTGCAATTTCTCTACTCAACAGCCTCTCTATGCCTGGATGTGATAAGTGGGAGTAACGCTAACACTGCAGCTCATACCATGTGTCCCAGACATGTCACCTGCATTTGTACAAGTGATGGTGCCTGTGCTTCAACTCTTCCTCTTCTCCTCTTCCTCTTCTCCTCTTTCTCTTCTCCTCTTTCTCTTCTCCTCTTCCATGGAATGTACTTTGATTTTCTGGAGGATTTTATACTGTAGCTTGAAAAAACTAAAGGGACCAAATAAAATACACATACAGTATACCGGTATACATATAAACCTCTCTCACACACACACATATACATACACATATATACATATAAACCTCTCTCACACACACACATATACATACACATATATACATATAGACCTCTCTCACACACACACATACATACACATATATACATATAAACCTCTCACACACACACACACACACACACATACATACACATATATACATATAGACCTCTCTCACACACACATATACATACACATATATACATATAAACCTCTCTCACACACACACATACATACACATATAAACATATAAACCTCTCTCACACACACACACACACATACATACACATATATACATATAGACCTCTCTCACACACACACGTACATATATAAACATGTAAACCTCTCTCACACACACACATACATACACATATATACATATAAACCTCTCTCTCACACACACACATACATACACATATATAATATATAAACCTCTCTCACACACACACATACATACACATATATACATATAACTCTCAAACTGGTATTTCAATTCAATGTTTTGTATGTCAATGACACTGGAGAAGGTGTAGTGTGTACATCACTGACGCAGTGTGTGTAGTGTGTACGCAGGGTTTAGAGTGCAAGCTGATAAACAGACTGTCAACTTTTGCAGCACAAACTAATAAGAAGAAAACTGCCCTATGACTGGGTACCTGGAATGTACGAACTATGTCTCCAGGACTTACAGAATATAAATGACATACGGAAGACTGCAATCACTGATATGGAACTCAACATATTTCTTAAATACCACAGAGGTTAGGGTGGTAAGGGTTAGGGTTGCTCAAATAGATTTACAATTCACTGTTTATCTTGTTGTATTCTGTAAAGTGTTTGGAAATACAAAACATCACTGATATGATACAGTCTGTTATAAGGCTGTTATAAGGCTCACTCTTAAACTGCAAAGTAGCAGTTTCAATTTTTGCCAGTACCTCTTCTCGTGAGCAAAGTTTTTCTGCAAAAACTTTTCTGCTAAAATCTAAGGTCCACTAGTTTTTCTGCACTAAAGCTGGACCTAAAATGTAAGGATGAACACCTGAGCAATTTGGATGTACTCAGTATTGAGTCAAGGAGGGCAAAGACCTTGAACCAGGAGGAACCAAGAATGCATAACAACCGTAGAATACAGGTTGATGTAATTGAACTTGAATATGACCCAGTCTGCCCCCCCAGTTCAAATGGTCTAGACCTGCCACTGATAGTACATATGTATAGTACTTACAGCACATATTTATAGTACATACATTACATATGTATCATACATACAGAACATATGTGTAGTACTTACAGGACTTCTTCAACAAAAATGACCCGATAAAAAAGTGGGGACTGGTTAGTTTGGCACAATATAATCCACCTCATTACATTGTGTTTATTGTAATGATGTTAGTGTTTCTGGTTAAAGGATTGTTAAAGTAATACACACCTTTGTGGTTGTTAGCAGGTAGCTGCCCAGTCTACCAGATCCAGTATGTGGCTTACAAGTTGGTGAGTACTGCAGGGGGGGGGCAGATGTCGGGCAGAGTGGTGGCTGGAGGGTTTAGGTCATACAGTTCCACAGGCAGTAAAGCCTGCTGGGAAGGTCATGTGACACCAGCAGCAGTCTGGGTTCTACTCTGAGGTCACTGTGGGATATGGAAAGACTGTGAAAGCTGTCTGAATGTGCAGTAACTTGCTAAACCTCCCTCCCCTAAAAAAGTTATATGTTAGTTTTATTTCATCAGTACAGTCTCTGCTTACATTTCACCAGGGTATTCCTGAGTATGTTGATTTCTAACCCTAACCCAGCACTGATCTTTGGGTCTCTAACCCTAACCCAGCACTGAGCTTGGGGTATCTAACCCTAACACAGCACTGAGCGTGGGGGATCTAACCCTAACACAGCACTGAGCTCAGGGTATCTAACCCTAACACAGCACTGAGCACTGAGCTTGGGGTATCTAACTCTAACACAGCACTGAGCTTGGGTTATCTAACCCTAACACAGCACTGGGCTTGGGGTATCTAACCCTAACACAGCACTGACCTCAGGCTATCTAACACCTAACCTAGGACTGTGCTCGGGGTCTCTTCATGTAAACACAGCACTGAGCTTGGTGTCTCTTACCTGCCAGCATCCACCTGCAGGCTGTTCAGGTCTTCCAGAACAGATACAAGTCCCTCAGATGAGCACTGTGGGAGAAAAAAGGAAAAGCAAAATGTTCCAAACTACTTCTAACATAATATAACTCTATAGAGCACAAATATGAAATACATAACCCATTATTATGGACCAATACTTCACTAACTCTAAATCCTAACCATAACACTTATAACCACAGTTTCAAGGCCATAAAGCCCAGATAGCATCACTGAAAGATCACCTCTTTGATGTGTAGAAACCTAACCCTAACGTTTATGATCAGTAGAAACCTAGCTATAACCTCTATGATGTGTAGAAAACTAACCCTAACCTTTATCCTCTAACCCTAACCCCTATGATGTTTACAAAAACTAACCCTAATCTGAACCTCTAACCCTGACACTAACCCTAACCTTTATGTGTAGAAACACTAACCCTAACCTTTAACCCCTAATCCTAAACTCTACCCTTTAACCTTTAACCTCTATTATATGTAGAAAACATGGGTGCATGGGCAAACCAGACCATCTCCTAGGTGCTTGTATGGCGTTGTTGAAGGCTTGATTAAATAGGTGGGTAACAGGAAAGGCTCGTCTCTCCTTGTCTCAGTATTTCTGGGGCAGCCATTGGGAAAAGAGAAGAGGGACAATTAGGTCTGTATGGGATATGTTGGACAAAGGAAATTTAAACATTTCTGGAGTTACTTACTGTATTCCTGGACATAACTGTATCCCTGTATCCTGTGGCCTCATTTAAAGTTAAATATTCGCCAGATCGAATCCAGGTTTCTGTGAGACATAAAACATCAATATTCTGGTCGCTTATAATCTCGTTCACAATAGCTGCTTTAGAATTGAGCGATCGAATATTGAGTAATTTTTAGATCGGTCATATTGCTACTGATAATCGGATGTGAGGTTTGAATAGTAGTTAAAATCTTTGGACAGACTATTTTAATTTTCCTATAATTGAATTGAACCTGGGGCACAGACACAGTCTCAATCCTGTAGGAACTTGGTGACGCCTCTTGGCAGCTCGCAGACAGTCGGTTTAGCCGGTTTGTCTGCGGCCTGGTCTCCTCTCTGGATTGTCAGCAGCTCTTAATACTACTCTGCCGACTAACTAACAGAACACTGCACAAACTTTCCTCCCTGTCGTGTGAGACTCCTCCAGTGCTGCATAGAGAGAGATCCTGTCCACCAGTGCTGAGCTGACAGGGTCCAAAACTATAACTTCACTCTCCAGGAATGAAGAAGCCATGATCTGCCTGTGTGTTTGGGTTGGTTGCTAAGTAACAGCTCTGCAGGTCAGGGTGGGGAGGCAAGAGGTTGTGGACATGGAGGACAGAGAAATGTTTACATGAACAACAGACACAAACTTAAAACATTTTAAGTACAGCAGTAGCATCTCCAGAATTAGGTGTTACAGTGACTTAAGTGATTTTTTTTCAGTCATTGTCAGGTTTAAAAACTTTAAAACTGGTAAACTTTAATTTGATAGAATAAACTGAATTTTATTGAACTTTAATTTGATAGAGTAACCTATTCTAAATATACTGTAGAGTTAATGTACAGTGAAAATGCAGCATTTATAGTACTCCGAGCATTATCATAACCCAGTAGTTCAGTAATGTAGTTTAAACCCAAGGGAGTTAACAGAACTCAGGGACTCCAGACCCTTTGGGCATTTTCTCTTTTTAATGTCTTGTTAAATTTCCCTTTTTTATTGTATTTTCAAAATATACTACAATAAAAACAATAAGGACCACACACAGAACAACAAAAAAGGCTGTCTGTCACATGTTCTTGGAAGATTTGATGTCAGATACCAGTTAGACATGCCCTCATGACCCTCTGGGACAATTGTAGTGAATGGATTCTAGCCCTTTTTGTAATATGAAACCCTAAAATACCACTTTGGCAATATTGGGATAGTTTGGTATTTTAGAGTTTCATGTTACACAAAGGGCTAGAATCATTCACTAAAATTGACCATGCGGGCATGCCTAACAAGTATCTGACGTCACAGTCTGATTTGGCTAATTCAGACATCCCAAGTTGTAAACACTAATTTCAGGGATGTGTCGCCGGAACAACCCCCCCCCCCCTTCCTTTTTTTTTTTTTTTTTTTAAACCATAGCAAAAATTGTGTGAGAACATATGGCTAATAACAAAACTTTACTTTTAAAACAACAACACATAACTTTTTAATGTTTGGGCTATGACAAAGGCTTCATTGGCCTATTCTAGGTTGTTCTGCAAGCCCTCATTGTACTTAGTCACTGCTTGCTTTGCAGTTGAACTCACCTCAATATACATTTTACAATCATTTAGCCCGACGTGGGCAATGCTGAAATCATTACAGCAAACAGTACAGCCCTCAGGACATTCGTTGTTTTTTTACTTTAGTCAAACATGGGTAAACTTTAGAGTAGTCAGAGGTGAATTGAGTTTTATAGTTTTTCTTTTTGGAAGGTCCTGTCTCTGCCATGATGCTGCTTCTCTCACTGAACGCTGCAGTCCAGTAGAAAAAAAAACACTGCCCGCTCACACTAAACAATGATTGGCTGACTAACAGACACATTCACTCACAACTGATTGGCTGACTGACTCTTTTAAAAAAATGACCAATGAGAACCCTCCCTCTCCCTTGGCCACGCTTTCTATGATCACCAGCTCACTAATGACATGAATAACTTCTGCAGATTTGAAAGATCAAAGGACAATTTCATGCCACCTGTCTACAACCCCCTACAGTTTTCCCCACTACCTGAGTGATCCTTTGTGTCTTACTGCCGAGAAAAAGACCTGCTGTCTTGCAAGCTACAGGAGGCACAGAGTGCCAGAATGTGAGTCCACTTTTTACTTTGAAATTGTTAGAGCTGTAGCTAAGAATAAATGCCAGGACCACATCTAGTTCTGAATAGGAGACAGTATACCAGTGGGTCAGAAATGTCACTGGCAATAAATGTAGGGCATATTCAATGCAGTTTTACACAATCATTTTTGTTTCAATAATAACACTCTGTGCATTTGATATCTTGTAGTAAATTACTTCAAAGAATATGTATGGATCTAAATGTAAGGTCAAATAATCCTTTTTGTGGTTAAAGAAGTTGAAATAATACTACTGTAAATCCACAGTAGCAGGCAGGCATATCATATATTTGTTATATATTCAAGGTTTAACCCTATAAATAGTTATGCCTGTTGACTTGCTTAGAGTGCATGATGTTTCCAAGTCCCAAGCAACAAGTTATTTTTGCTAAAACCAGCAAGTTAGAATTAAACGTAAATGAAAAGTGTGACACAGACAAGGGGGGAGAGAGATGAGAGGGCAAGAATGGAGCTTATTTGTTCTCCATCATACAATAACAACAACAATAACAATAAATATCAACTTCACTAACAGGGAGTTTAAATCCCAGTAGTCTTCACCTTTACAAAGAAGATTCTGGCTGAGGTAGGTGAGGTGGAGGGGCAGATGTAGCCCTGGGCCACATCTGTATGTAGCTCACCATAACCTGCTCCTCCACCTGGGGGAGTAAATGAACCCTGCTAGGGGAGACACTTCCCTCTTTAAGATTAATAACGCACTCATACGCACTCAGAGGTTGGAAGACAGTGTTGAGGGAGCTCACATTTGGTGATCCGTTTATATGACCAGGATATGTGAGGGTCGTGTGTGTAACCAGGGGAGCCCTAGTGTGATAGACTGGGATGGGGAGGGGAATAAAATAAATAGAGATGTGTTCAGTGTAGGCTGTCTGTAATGTGATGTGGGGAGTGATATGTAATGTGATGTGCCCCTTGCCCACAGGAACTCCATCCACTGCATTCGCAAGCAGTGGGGAGGGTAACGGCCCTGACCCCCCTCCAGGCAAAGTTCTGCTTCATCATTTTTCATCCTGCTCCAGAGTCAACCACATCTGAAACAAGGTCATTGATGGTGCGACACCCTAACTGGCACATGGATCATCGAGGTGGGATATGTACTCACCTGGTCTCGTCTTTCAGGCCTCTGGTTCTGCTCAGCTGGGCTGCTGCCTCTCACATGGGGTGTGCAGACAGGGGAGTTGGGGAGGACCTCCAGTGAAGGGAGCAGTGTTTCTCTTCCAGGAGGTGGTCAGAGGTGATTGCGAGATGCACAATGTCATTCAGAGATGCTGCCTTCTGACTGCAGACACTCCACAAAGGTGTCCCAGAGTGCTGCTTCATTCCACAACATAGACAGCTGATGTCTGTATCTCCAGAGAATACTCTGCCATTGAATGGGATGCCCTGTCTCAGATGCAGCAGTGCATGGCCTTCAGCTCATGGATGAAGTTGGGGTAGTTGACCAGCAGCAGAGAGGAGCAGGACACCAGAGCAACAACAGCCCCTTGGATAATGAATAGTTTGTCCATTTTCCCACCCAGGTGGCTGAACTCACAGAGAAGCTACTTAAGCTGTGGATGACGCAGTCAACCACAGACCAGAGCTCGCCAAGCTCCTGCTGGTAGGGAGGAAGGAAGATGTGAGTGTGATAAAGGAGTTTCTTTATTCTCCATCAAAGAATAATACCAACAAAAGCTTGAAGAGCACCTGGAAGTGGAAAGTGGAGGCTTGGAGGTACAAAAACGTGAAACATGCTGGCAGCAGCACGCGGGGTGTCGAGACCCTTAAAAAAGCAGCAAGCTTGGACAAAACATCTTAGGCACAGTACAGGCGAACAGCGCAGCACTGGAAGAGCTGTGGGCTTAAATAAGGGAGCAATCAAAGGAGGCAAAGGACCTAAGTGCTGATGTTCAATCAGATGACTGGGAACAGGGCAGGTACAGAGTGTGTGTGTCCATTCAGTGCCTGGTGCACCATGACAATAATAATGATAAAAACAATTACTCAACAAAGCTACTTATGTTTCTAACATAATCATTCTAGATTGTAATGCACCCACTACTCACCTGATTACATGATTATGGAAGAATAATGTTAATTCTTCACTTTTTTGTTTGCTTTTTTTTTGCTGTGGCTTTTTGCAAGGAAAAAGACAGTATTGCGATTTTTATTTTCATGATTTATAAATTAAATGTAGCTATATTTTTGCACAATTTCTTTAGCAGGAACCATCTTTAATATATTTTGATAAAACATTACCATACTATAGGGCTTGCAATACATGGGGAACATAAAATTATTGAACATAAAACCTGAAATATTTGCAGTAATGTTCAACAGTTGTTGTTCAACAAAATGTTGTTGTTACATATTTAGATGATCTAATAAAGAAATAAAGAGATGCAGGCAAACCTGGGCATGGACATGTCCTGCATGAATTAGGATCACCTTTTCCAAAGGCCAGTGAGGCTTTGGGGAAAACATCAATTATGCATATTAAGATGAACCACTTTGACCAAAGGGACTTATGACCTGTCCAAGCTATTGCAAATATGCCATTTCAGAATTTGACTGTGCTGCAAGAAATAAATCTACAAATCAAAAGGAATTCTAAGTAGTGACTGGTGAGCCATCGTTTGGGTAAGAAATCCCCAAGCTGTCACAGCACTGAGAACAAACTAAAATACATAAAACAATGTAAATCTTATGTGGAAGTTACCAGTGACCTCACCATTCTTCTCATATCTATACCAGTATCTTCACTGGAAGTAAAACCTCAGAGCCACTGTAAGTCATCCATTACTAATACATTACTGCTGTTTTGAATAAAGATGACAAAATGTTCCAGTTATTACTGTCTGCTGAAGAATCTAGGACATGTCTGCAATCTGCTGTGTACTGTAGTTAAACATGCAGAGGTAGTGAAGTACGTTGCTTATACAGCTGATGAAGGCCTCTGTTAGAAAACTTCAGGAAACCTTGTGTACTACACTGAAATGTTTATTACCTACATATGAGTGTTCATTTGCTTATTCATTTAGTCATACACACATTCACTGACAGCTTTATTAGGAACACCATACCATGCATTCGTTTGCTCTCAGAATTGTCTCAATTCTTCCATAAGGAAACACTTTCATTTTGACATGATCGCATCATATAATTACTACAGATTTGTGATCTGCACATTCATGAAATGAATCTCATGTTGATATTCACACATTCACACACAGATTCAAACACAGAAAATAGAATATAAAGATTCGTAAATCTAAAAAAGAGTGCCAAAAATAGCAGACAGATAAGATACAGCCTTAAAAATTACAGAAAGAATACATGGACATTAATAGTTCATAGAAGTAATGGCATGGGGAAATAAAATATTTAATGTTCTAATAGTTTTGATCCTCATTAAACTGAAGAATGTTTCTTGAGAGGAGTTGGAATATGCAATGGGGAGATGACACAGTTCAATCAGACTGGAGAATTGTGTAAGGCAAGGGACCAAGTGGACAGCTGATCAGGTTACTAGCCAGGTGTAGCTGGAGAGCATCTCAATGAAGAGTAAAGAACATTTTGAGGAAATTGGGTGAAGGAGAATAAGGGCTGGAGGGGGGTTGGAGAAAAGGAGGGAAGAACTGATTAAAGCATCTCTTCAAAGAAAGTGACCAACTCCTCTGGGGTTTGGGGGTGGGGGGTGACTTCACAGGAGTTATGTCAGAGGTTAAACTTTGAGGGGAGGATGTAGAAAGAGTGGAGATCTGTTTCGAGCCATAATATTCTCCACTTTCTCTCAGGTTTCCTCACTTTCTTTCTGTGGTTGCAACAAAGTGACTCAGGCTGTCTGTTGGGGTAGGTTGGAGTGGAGGAATTAAGGTGGGAAAGGAGGAAAGGTTTGGTAGCAATTTCAAAGGCTAAAAAAGAAAGGATGTGGTAGGGGTTTTAGCAATGTGGAAGCCAGGGATAAAGTACATATGGAGTGGATGTCACAATAAGATAGAGAGGTATATGTGGGGATCTTAATAGGGAGGACAGGGACAGAGAGTGAGAGAGAGGGGTGTTAATTCAAATGTTGGTGTAGGCCTTGTGAAGTTCCTGCTGTTCCATACTGTTCCTGCTTTGTGTCAAAAGGAAGATTTAAGATCAAATGATAGCACTGGGATGAAGTATAATGATTCCAGTTTTGTCACTCTAAGCCTCCCATCTCCCCATAAATGCTGAAGGCTGAAGTCAAAGTCAAATTTATTTGTATACTGTATGTATGCTTTTCCTAACATGCACTGTCTCAAAGCAGCATTACAAATGTCTGGGACCAGATCCGTAATGGGCAAGTGGCAACAGTGGAAAGCAAAAACTCCCTGGATGGAAACGAGGAAGAAACCTGAGGAGGACGAATACTCAGGAGGTCCATACATTATTACATCATATACAGATCACGTAGCTCGTTCAGAATAGATCACGTTCAGAATAGGTTTCAGCTTTTAGAGTTACAAATATTGTTGAGTTTTTGCAGAGTTGTATCTGCATCCACTCGAGTAGTTAGAAGCTGAAATCTAAGAGAGGGAGAGGCTATTGGGAGAGTCCTGACTATTGGAAAAACTTAAGGATACTGAGGTACCTAGAGTACCAGGATGCAACAGACTACAATAATCTGAACACAGTTACAGCATGTAGGTCATGAAAGTGACCCCTTTGTTAAGATGGGGTCAAGCAAGGGGTCTGTAGCATCAGTTCTGTGAAAGAAGCAGACATGCTGCCTCCTCTGCTGTTCCTCCATGAAGAGTATAGGCAGAAGGTTCTGAATTCTGATTCTGAATTCTCAGGAGTTGTCCAAGAGTCAGTGTGAGGTAGAAAGTGGTGGTTGTACAAAAGATACTAGAGCTGAAATGGTCAGTGTTCTATATGCCAGACTGACAAGCCAGTACAAGAGCCCTGTATCACCACCGAATGAGGCTGTGCAGAAGTGGAGTGTCTTCACAGCCTGTGAGAAGTGAATGGTGAGTTTGGAGGGAGGCACATGTTTGGAAAGAGAGGCAGCTGATGAAAGTAACTGAATAGTCAGAAAAACATCAGTGGTGGGGAGGTCCAGTCTAAACAGTAGAGACAGGGAGATGTGGCAGGTGGGTAAGAAGTAGTTAAGAAATGTGCAAAAACCTATAGAATCATGTTGAGATACTTTAATCCACTGCATCTGTAGTGGCTACACTCTTACCAGTTAATCCTGCCTCTACAAGTCACTACTAAGGCTAAGTAGCATGAATTCTGAAGAGAAAACTCAAGCACAGATTTTTCGAGTGGATATAGTTTTACCAGTGTTCTGCCTCTGTAATTCACACTTTTTGGTAACTGAAAACTGCACCTGGACCAACCAATTAACCAATTAGTGATTATCAACTAAGACAACACTGAAACTAACAGCCAAACAAGCATTTAAACACCCCCAGACCTTAACTTGCCAGAGGATGAATCTGTCACATATAGTCCTTACCATCACAGTATGGTCCAATATGCAATCATTTTAATAACATATCTTGCCAAGGGAAGGCAGTATGTAAATAATGGGAGATGCCAATGGAGAAAAGAGATTAGAAAATATGTTACGAAAGGTTATGTTGCACTATCGTGATGTTGCCCTGGACAGCAGCCGTGAATATCAATATCATGATCTGTTAATTGTTATAACTCACGTTTAGTTTGAGGCTAATTTGTCCCTGTATATGTATATATACAGTGTGCATAGAATGTCATACCGTATCAGATCAAAGCCCTATTTCCCCAAAACATTGCAGTGTTATAATCATTAATAAGCCTTCATAGATCAGAGAGACATTGTCCCAAGACTCCTTCCTGCAGAGCAGATTAAATCATGACCATTCACTGGTGACTTCAGACCTCTTCTTGGGAGCTTTACAGATCTTTTCTCCTGTACTAGTTCTCCTCATCAGACCTCATTCTCACCCCCTTTTTTTCTTGTACAAGCAAACAACTTTCCCTACGTCATCCACCCATGTCACCAACTTTTGTGTTCCCTTCACTGGTTTCCTATCAAAGCAAAAGCATACAAAAGCATTTAAACAGATAATAACCATGCATGCACTTATTAAAATGTCAGTATTAGCACTTGAATGGAATATTTTATCTTCGTGTTGCATACTGTCTGACTATTTTGCTATCGGCTGGACCCATCATACAAATTAATGGACATGCATATCACCCCGGTGGTGGGCAGCTGTCCAAGGTGCTGGCCAAAGGTCAACTGAACATCAGCACCATTGTGTTGGACTGCAGAAGAACAGCAGGCTACTGTGCAGATACAAATACATACTGTATTTTCACTGCACCATATAATTTGCTTTAAAAATGACTTACAGAATTGAAAACATGAGTAACTGTGTTTTTAAGCGCCTAAAGCCAGTGAAATCGGTGGCTGGTCATTGTTTTCTGAAGCCTCACAGGCACTGAACAGGCTCATAATACGGATACATTGTGCTGCGGGCAATACAAAAATGACATGAGACTGATCATGTAATTCACTATGACCGTTTGCTTGTGTTCAAAAATCAAGGAGCAGTTTAATGAGTTTTTTATATATATATATATATTATTATTACTACAAATACATGGATCTCGGCACTTTGAAAAAATGTTTTCTTTCTTTTTGTTCCCTAAAGCTAAAAATATCCTGTGGTGAAAAAATAAAGCAAAACAGCAAACAATTTAAACATTGAAAAGTCACAAAAAGACACAAATAAAAATAGAATGAAATAAAAAAAATCTACATCCTGTACAAACACTATGGCCCAATAATTTAAGAAAATAGTGTCTCTAAAACGTTCATATTGCTTTGTACCTTCACCACTGCTCTCAGGAGGAGAGGTTCCACCATACAGTGCTTTAAAGTCCCCAAACCAGGCAGAAGGAGGTGGTGTGGTGGGGCCCAAGTACCAGCTTCTAACAGGAGGTCGTGGGACTGCCGGCAAACGTCTGCTGGCGTCATGGAAGAGACAGTTCTGTTATTAGCTTCATGTGTCCTCAGTACAGTGTAGCTTTGTTTTCATTTTTGGCAGTACAGAACAAAGACAAAGGATGGATCCTATTCCTCACGATCATGGAGAATTCACCATTGTTGTAGTTAGCATTATTACTCTCTATAGTATTATTACTATGACTATCACTGTTGTGGATACACCGAGTGTCTCTTGTGTTCATTCATGTGCATCTATGCGGGTACTTGCACTTTTGTGTGTGTGCAAAGGTTCTCAGTGCTCAGAGCTCGACTTCTCAAAGGAAAAGCTTGGCAGAGTCAATAGCTTGGTGTTGGGAGTTCCGTCCTGAGACAGCCCATCCCCCACCCCTCCCAGATCGAAGGAGTCCTTGGAGTCACTGGAGGGGGCCCGCCTCCTCAGGCAGGTGTCCCTACTGGGGAGAGGGGGCGGAGCTATTCCCAAGCCCAGTGCTGGGTGGACACTGCCCAGGATCTCAAGCCCCTCTGGGGGTTCCACCGAAATGCAGGGGGGGCTCATCTTCTTCTTGCGGGGATGAGGAGAGGGCTGTGAGGTCTGCTGCAGGCTGTCGGCGCGCGAGACGAACCCGGAGGAGATGGAGCTGCGCTGTGGGCTGCTCGCCACCGACGAACACACCTCGATGGAGTGACGCCGCGGGTCATCGAGCCAGGAAGCGGGCCGGAGCAGCGGTGGCGGCCGCGGGCCCTGAGCGTCGGCGCTGTAGTACTTCTTCAGCTGCCGCAGGCCCGGGCTCCACCCCTCCGCCGGCACGCCCGGCCTCCCACCACCCTCGTCGCTGCCCCCTCCCAACCCTGCCCTGATGATGCGGGACACCTCCTGGTCCACGGAGTCCCGCTCCCGCTTGCCGGCGGGGGGGGACGGAGAGGGTGGCGGCGGGGAGTGGGCGCGTCGGGGGGAGGCGATGTTGTACTGGTCGTGGGGGCTGCGCTGAGTGCGCACGCTGGAGCGCGGTGCTTTCGGTGAGGCTCCGGGCGTGGCGGGGAGCAGGAGGAGCGAGGGCTGAGGAGGCACCTGCAAGGCCGGGCCGCAGGGAGGAGGCGCAGAGGGTTGGCAGGGCCCTGTGGACCTCTCACTCAGCCCTCCCTCCACACACAGAGCCTCCTGAGAGTCAGCACTCACTGCCACCTGAGAAGAGCAGGGATGGGAGGAGGTGGGAGGAGGGGAGTGGGAGGGAAGGAGGACAGTGTTTAAGACATGGGCCGGTGAGAGGGAGACTGGTTAACATGAGATGGGAGGGCGGGTCGGGTGCGGGGGCGTGGTGAGCAGTAGGGTTAGAGTAGAGTTTACCATTAGTGAGGGATGTTCAGCAAAGTCTCTGCCTCAACGAGTAGAGTAACACTTGCAAACTGGTGGTACTGGTGCTTTTGTAAAGAGGTAGCCAACTTACAGAACCTAACTTCTTAGCTCTGAATATATGAGGAAGCATTAGCTAAAATCCCACACATTAGCATAATGTCAACTTTGAGCACACGGTAAAATAAATAAGTGATTAAAATGCCTGCATTGGCATTCCTAAATCAAACAAATTGCAATATATTATTTGTATTTAATATTCTGAGTTTCATCTTATCATCAGTAAAAAATAATATCCCTTCTGTGCTTCTGTGGGAAAAGACCCTAACGTGATCCACACAATGTGCACATGAAGCAAATGTTCTAAATAGCACAGACTGCAAAGTCAGTGTTGCAATGCAATAGTCTATTCGGCTCTTTCCCTTCATTTCTGTTTCGTGCTCTCTGTCGGGCTCTTGCCACTCCCATGGTCCTGAGGAACCGTACACACGGGACACGACCAGACAGGACAATCTTACATGGAGCTTCTGCTGCCCGGCAAGTCACAAAGATGCGAAAACATTTGTTTGATCATGTCAATTGCACTTCCTGTGAATAGCAGTCCAGCACTGCTGCTGTTTTGTAAGCAGGGCAGAACATTTACCCTAAGCTAAAACTGGAGGCACTCTTTGGCATACTGCACTCTGAGCCTCTGGGCTATACTGTAAGAGACAATATGACCTGGGTCTCCTTTCAGGGCTGTGTGCCAGTAGTAACTCTCTTCTGAAACAACTCCCTGCTCCATATTCAAACGGAGCCAAACCGTAGCACAAGCCCAGAAGGAGAGAAAGGTGGAGGAGGGTGGTGTCACTGGTGGTGGGGTTTTAGGAGGACGGATAAAGATCAAGAGGACCCGTGCCAAGTTCGTATGCCAGGGCCAAAAGAAATGGCACTATACAGCGCATGACCCTCCTGTTTACAGCACCAGGACAGTATAATGCAGACAGCACTGCCCCCTAGTGACAACGCAGTATAATGCAGACAGCACTGCCCCCTAGTGACAACGCAGTATAATGCAGACAGCACTGCCCACTAGTGACAACGCAGTATAATGCAGACAGCACTGCCCCCTAGTGACAACGCTAGGCACTTACACACTTTAGCACATAGTTTAAGTCCTGATCATAAGAAAAAACCTGTTTAGTGAGCATTAACTCTTAAAATGAACAAGTCCAGTCAGTCTCATGCCTTTTGACTGGGCACTATCCACAAATAAAGTGCCCCACAGACCACTGAAACCAGCATGACATCGCACATAATATAAACCCTTTAAAATATTGATTTTCTGCATACAAATGAACATTTTAAATTGTTGCCTAAGTGGTGTTTGGAGCTGAAGACACAGCCCATAGCAACGTAACTTTCCTTACTTACTCAAACATTTATTTATCTAGTGCTCAAAGTTAGTACCTAGTGCTATTAAAATATGAAACAACCGCTTCCATAAATGTACAGCGTTGCCAAAAGGACAACAGTTTGTTGTGCAACCGTTTGTTACTGGTTGAACAGGTGCTTTAATAATGCTGCCTATCCGTCCTCTGCTCAGTAGTATAGGAGTCCTACATGATCTTTAACCTTCTACTGTTGTCCCTTACAGTAGCCCTGGTGAAATGCACTAGGATTGTGTACGATGAGTGACAGGCAGGAGAGGTGGAGAGGGGGATTTGGGGTGGTGCGGTGTGTCAAATGGGATAGGTGCTGGAGGCTACCACTCCAGCTCTCTCAGCAACAGGAGTATCTGTGTCTCAGGAGCAGGCTGGGGTCCGGCTTGAACTGCACCATGCTGAGCTGATCGGGATTAGTCAGGTTAGTGGACACACAGGCCACAAGAAGAAGAGGAAAGGAGAGAGAGAGAGAGAGAGAGAGAGAGAAAGAGAGGGAGAGAATGCAGGAAGAATTAAGAGTGGAAAAGTATTGGCTTGGGCGACAGGTGAACAGTGCAAGGCTTTCATAACACTTCTCCATATACACAAGACAAAACGCTGGACACAAGACACGGAGACTACGAGGCATTATGAGGAAGAACGAGGAATGAAGAACTGAGTAAAACAATGAAGCACTTTTTGTAAGTCGCTCTGGATAAGGGCGTCTGCTAAATGCCGTAAATGTAAATGTAAATGTAAGAACAGCGCCCGAGTGCAGCATGAAGCTTTTGGGAGGTGGAGGGCGGATACAGAGCTCACCTGTCGACGTAGGGTGCGGGAAAGGGCGTGTCCCCGGTGCGGGGGAGGGATCCGGGGGATGTTCTCGGAGTCTGACAAGCTGTGGGGGCTGATGGGCCGGAAGAGATCGGTGGGCACAGCCAGGTGCTGGGGGGGTTCCTCAGTGTGTGAGCGTACCGAGCCACTGGAGCCTGGGGAGGACAGACGCAGGTGACACTGCAGCCATATTCCACCACACAGCAGACGCAGCATGAGCACGATTTTTAATATAATTATTATTATGGATTATTGAGACATTTAGCTGTCAGTCTGCTAGAGGACCCGGGTTTGGCAATAACGGGAAAGGTGTGCTGATCTGGCCCCTGCTGCTCAACGCTCCATCACCGCCGTGACACGCTGGCGCCGGCCAGCCCGTTAGCCGCGGGTGCCGCACCTGACTGGGCCTGCAGTGGCGATGCTGGGAAGACAGGGGGCGCCGTGGAGGCGGGGCTGGGCTGCAGCGGCTGGAACATGTAGCTGTCGTTGGGCAGCGAGTGCGTGCGCCCCACTGAAGTCTTCCTCACACACAGCAGGTGCTCCTCCAGAGGCTGGCCGGCCTGCACAGGCTCCAGGCACTCCAGAGGATCTGGGGCCTGAGAGGGGCGGAGACAGAGTGGCAAGTTCAGCTGTGGGCAGGGCCTCCGTCTGGGGGAAACGAGAACCGGGCCGCCTCCCTTACAAACAACAAGCACAGTTCCTACAGGACAGGTTAGCACACAATGAAGGGCAGACATGGTTGCACGCTGGCCACAGGGAGGAGACTGGCCCTTATACGTGGTACGCGTACGCCCTTATACTCTAGGGAACATGTAACTTTGAAATGGCCAATCGCCACAGGTGTGGAATCATTTTATTGGCCAAGGGTTACTGCCAGGCTCCTCCCTTCAAAAGCCACGCCCATAGCCTCCACTACTGCTAGCAGACAAGAGAAGCCAACCCACACCATACCCCCCTCCACTAAAACGAGTAGGAGACATGGTGCAGTGGTGCAAACGTCAGACCGGTACCAAAGTTTACAGTGATAAAATCATGGGGCCGGACCACGAAGACGCACATTTACACTGTATGCAGACAGATAGAAAGATGATAAGGACCAGCTATCTGGAGTGCATGAAGACGTAGGCAGGAAGAGATGGCGGGGTGGGGGGGGGGGTCAGAGGCGTCCAGAGATGGGTTCCATACATTTGGGAGAGGATGAGGAACACAGGTGTAGGACCCAGACAAGAGAGGAGGACACTAGTCTACTGGACTGGACACAGACCAGGCTCGCGGGACACAACCAAAGAGAATAGGGGGCACTGGACAGACACTTAGAAACCCCTCTGAGCTTCCAGCCACTGTTGCTGTTCAGATCTGCACACTGCAGACTATATTAGCGCAGTCTGCCCTGCTTTACTGAGCACAGGCTAGGAATGGATTCTGATGTGCTTACAGACACATCGTCACATTTGAAGGAACTGTCTTACAGGCCACAGACTTACAGCCATCTTACAGGTCTTAGAGGCAGACACTGCATCTATGAGGGGGCAGACACGTCTGGAAGCTGCAAGGGGGGTGGCTAAGAGCCTGCGGAGGAGAAGGGACGGAGCTCTACTGTTAAGTACATTGCACTCCAGATTGGTTAGTAAGGGGGGATTAAAATCATCGGGGACAGAGTCGTCCGTCAGAGCTAAGGACCAGGATTTCTCCGACGCCAGAGACAGAGCCTCCATCTCCGCTAGGGGGATCTAAACAGGAAGAGACGAGGCCAGGATGAGAACAGCGACCATCCGGCCTCACGCACTTAGACACACACATCCTCACACGCTTGCACAGGAACACCGCGTGCCAGAAAAAGAAGCCCTTTTCAGATCCATGTTTGGTGGCTCAGCGTTAGTTATTTTGCACATGCGGTTTACAGCGCTTGTCCAGACAAGGGCAGGGACTCTGATTCTCCTTCAGGAAAGGTGCTTAAAATGGCCTGCCTTCCAGACCTATCTGCTGTAATGAGGACAGTGCCAGATTATTTATTCCTAGGGTTTTAGAATTGTAAAAAAAAAAGTAAATAAAATGTCTGAAATGGACTATATAATGTAATAATGAAATGTAATATCTGTTTGATTTCAAGCCTGGGGTGCTGATGTTTGCATTTCTTTACACACCTTAAGTTCTCACAATTTTCTATATCTGTGCCATGCAGATATAGTGTCCTGTTCTTAACTGGTATACACTGTGTATTAGAATCAGTTTAAGCTAAGTTACTAAAATAAAATATAGATAAAAGGCCATCTAAAGACATCAAAGCACAGCCAATTACATTTAAAAGCATTGATGACCACACCATTTATCAACACTAATGAAATTTTCTGCAATATTCCCTGAAACAGCAAAATGGATTTCTTTGCTTAATTCAGCTGCTATCTCAACACCATCAATCCTCACATTTACATTCAGCCTACAAAGACACTGCTAAGCAATTTCCAGTAATGCTTTTATATTTACGAACGTTAGAACTTGGGCAGAAGAACTCAAGTGTATTACTCAGTCAAAGAGTTCAGGGATTTGAAGAAGTTGGTGTCTTACGGCAGGTGGACTCTACTGGACCATGTCCAAGCTTGAAGCAGCCTGACAGGCCTGTACCTCCGGGCATACAGAGACACAGCAGATGCCGTATCACAGCAGCACGGTCATGACCGAGTCGCTTGGCTTACGCCACAATGCCGATACTTAGCCAATACACACGCTGTAAGAAATAAAGTGATCCGTTGAGGAAATCAGCAGGTCGTGGGCGGAGACGGTGTGCAGTGGCAGGGTGCAGGGGGCGGGGCCATTGACCTGTTTCTCAGTGCAGTGCTTGCTGGGAAGGAGGGGCAGTGCGTAGTAGTGGCAGATGGAGCCAGAAAGGTTGTCCATTAGGCTGAGCTCTCCTTCCATCGAACCCTGGATCACCAGGGATACCGAGTCAAACATGGGCCTCCGCTACAGACCCAGTGAGTTGCAGACAGAGAAAGAGAGAAGGAGAGAGAGAGAGGAAGCAGACAGAGACACAGGCAGAGCAAAGGAGAGATTGCACATAGGCAGCAGAGCACAGAGAGAAAAGGAGAGGAAAAGCAGGGAAGGAGAGTAGTTCATAGACACCAATTCAAGAAGCCAAGTGGAGGTTAGACATACAGGTAAAGAGAACGAAGACAGTATAAAGCAAGAACTTACTTGCGTCTAAACTCAAACAGATATGGGCAAGTTTAATTGACATTAGAGCAAATTTCTACCACTAATGCATTAATTACATCAGGTATTACAAACAGACTGCCCCCTGTGTTCAAAACAGCCCCAACACCTGTTCCTAGGCATTTATGTACTTCTGCAGTAGGACAGGTCTCCACCGGGGGGCACACTAACTCTACTGAGACTCTGTCCAGGACAGAGCGCAGCATGAGTGAGCTATGCTAGTTTAGCAGGAGATATGGGAGGGATAACATCTCAGGAATGAAATGGACACCATTAAATAAAAAATAAGTTTTCTAGAAATAGCACAAAAAAGAGAGAAACGCGAGCTGATGTATCAGTGCTTTCCCATGGCACCAGACATGTGATTTGCTTCACAGCAGAGCCACGTCTGCATGAATGAAACAAGCTCAAATCCCAGGGAGGGAATGTGGCAAACAAAGTAGATGTGATGAATGAAAACAGGCAAGCAGGATGATATTTTGTATCATCAACACAGTCAAATCTTACGCTTATAAGTATAAATGTACTTCAGCAAAGTTAATGGCCCAAAATTGTTAATAATTCCCATGCATAATTTCATATTTTATTCATAGTCAAACATATCAAATACAATTACATATTCCGTAATCCTCATATTTACATATATATCCTATTAAAACTCTTTCATTTCCAAAATAGGAAAGAGTAATTTATTAAAATTTATGTCCACGCATAGCAGTTGATCAGAGTTAGCTTCAGCATAATCTGGTATGAGTATTCATAATTAACCTCTTTTCTGAGCAGCCTTGTATAAGTAGCATCTAGCCAACCTGTCGTACACTAACAGAGGCCAGAGCAGGTGATCAGCCCGTGCTTCTACGTCTGGGGGGTGGGGTGGGAAAGGCAGGATGGCGTACGTCGCACATGTGACGAGCGGCCTGCCCTGCTCAGTATGCAAAGCTGCCGCGTGTCTCGGCTTGAGACCCTCCAAACGTCAGGCGGCATGCGAGACCTGGCCAAGGCTACGGCGTGCTGGACTCTCCACAATGTGTCACATGACTCACAGACTCGCTGTGACTGGGTAACAGAGCCCTGGGCACACCTGCGCAGCTGCCCATACTGAGTAAGCAAACCTCTCTCAGTACCTGCCAAAGGACATTAATGTGGAGTGGACATCCTCCAGCAAGATATAAACCCCCCCCCCACACACACACACACACAAACACACACACACACACACACACGTATACAGCCGTATGCTTGTTTGGCAACGCTGGGGTTTTTACTCACCTCTAACGGACGCTCTAGACACTGAGGGGTGTCTGGCTTCACGTGTGCTGCAGAGTCCCTGCCTACATCTGCGGAAGGGCTGTCGGCCGGGTGCCCTCTGTCCTGAGTGTCTCTGGAGATCCATGGAGACCCTCCAGGCCCACCTATTTCCCCCAGGGACAGAGGTGAAATATGCCCACCAGTCATCCCTACACTCTCCCCCGCCGCCTCCGCCTCCAGCTCCGCCTCCAGCTCCGCCTCCTCCTTGGCTTCCTTATTGCTCTCCTCCAGGTGCTTCATGAGGACGGCAATCACCACGTTGACCAGCACGAACTGAGCGGTCAGCACAAAGGACACAAAGTAGATGGGAGACACCACCATGTTGTAGCAGGAGCCCTTTTCCTGAGCGCAGTCTCGCAGTGTGTCCTGGAATGCAGACACACCAGCACACACACACCGTCAAAGATCAGAAGAACGTTGGCTCCCCCAAGAGACACGCAGAGAGCCTGTGAACCTCAGCTAAGGTTACTGCCCATATGTGATATAGGAAACAAAGATGGACGCACCTTCATAATGCCATTCCAGTTGTCTCCGGTGGACACGCGGAAGAGCAGCAGGAAGGCCATGCCAAAGTTCTTGAACGTGGCATAGCGCCCGAGGCCCTCGCAGGGGTGCAGCTCATCACACACTGCAGTGCAGACAGCACACGTCTGTGTCACATCCACACTTACTCAACGATGAAGAGCTCTCACAAACATGGACTTAACGCATGAGACATTATCCACCTTTTCCAGCAATGTTTGGGGAATACAAAAGGGAATTAAAAACCTACAGTTTGTGTGTATCTGTATCACAGACACACACTGCCAGTGAGTGTGTACGTCTGTGTGTGTGTGTGTACATGCGCTGAAGCACTTATGCATGTGCGAGTCTTTGTGCAAAGGGAGTATCTACTGTCGTGTATTGTGCTTACTCAGTTCACCAAAGAGTTCTACTCCCAGTGCTGCGAAGATAAAGAAGAGAAGCATGAAGAGAAGACCCAGGTTCCCCACCTGTAGAGCGAAAGAGGCAGAAGAGAGAGAGAGAGAGAGCAGCCTGAGAACTAGAACCAGACGAGCTTTTCTGAAGCACGCAAACAAGGCAACAAGACATCCAGTTCCAGAAATACCAAGAAGCAAGACAGCTGTGATGTGAGATATTTAGTGATTAGAGGTGACGCCCCAAAGCATCTACTGCTGGATGAATATGACAGAGAGGTAGACACACGGGGTGGTTCCCATACCCACCTGCATGGACAACATGGGCTTGTAGAGGAAATGAGTGGCAGGGGTAACACATGGTCAGAAGAAAATGCTTCATTCCAGTCCAAGAGATGCACTATATGGCCAAAATGATGTGGACACCTATATGAACTTATTGGACATCCCATTCCAAAACCACAGGTATTGATATGGATCAGGTCGTGCCTACGATGGAGAGATAACAGCTTTCACTCTTATGGGAGAGTCTTTAGAGTGTGTCTGTCGGTCTAATTCATCCCAGAGGTGTTGATTGTGGTGAGGTCAGGGCGCTATGCAGGTTACTGCAGTTTCTCCATACACAAAAATTGCTTTAGTGTCCAGTGGTGTGCTGGACCACTCCAGCCAGAGCTTGGAACTGGATTGTGGAATTGGAACTGTGTGCAGGTGCTCGGTCATAGAAACCCATTATGTGAGGGTCCAGATGCACAGTTCTGCTGTTGATGCCCCAGAGGTAGTTTGGAACACTTTTGTGGTTGATGCTACTGCCACTCTGTGTTTGCGGGGGTCTACACTTCATGGCTGAGTTGTTATTGCCCCTAGATGTATGCACTTCACAATAATAGCACTTACAAATGAGTGGGGCAGATATAGCATGGCAGAGATTTCACAAACCGACTTGTATGGAAGGTGGCATCCCATGACAGTGCCACATCTTTCGCTACAGCCAAAGGTTTGGCTACGGATATCGGATGGCTTGATTGATAAACCTGTTAGCAATAGATAAGGCTGCAACAAGTCATTTAATAAAAGGGATGCCACATACATTTGGCTATAGAGTGTATAAAATACATCTGTTTTCCTCACCAAGTGCAGTGGATCATTTACAGGACATACTCAGTGCCAGCAGAAAGGTTCACATGCCAGAGTCAGTCTTGCACATTTGTGAAGGATCACCACTCATCACCGTGACCCTATCTGGGTATGGGGAGCTTTTAAACTAGCAACAGACGAGTAAAAAAGCCAAAAATGTCCAAAATCTGAAGCCGTTTTAAAGAACTGATAAAGTTTCCAAGAACCTCAACTATCTTCTGTTTCAGGTCATGGAGGAGCCAAGCCAGGAACAACAAGTACTTGTAATTAAATATGCACATATCTGATCTGGTGGAATTAAGAGATCACCCTGCTGTGCAGCGTGTACCCCGATCCAAAGCCCCCCCTCCCCCGCAGGGAGTCTGACGACGTCGGAGCGAGAGTGTCGGGGAACGTTCTCCTCCGCCTCCTGCTGCTCTTCCTCTGCCCCCCGTCAGCCCGTCTGTAGGGCTGCCACCTCTTCCGGCAGCCCCACGACATGCATGGAGATGAGAGAGCATCTGGGGCTGGGGATGAGGGTGGGGTTTGGTGGGTGGCTTCTGCAGGGCATGGAGGGGGGGACGGAGGAGGAGGTTACCTGAGGCAGGGCCTGGATCACCGTGTCCAGCAGAGCTCGCATTCCCACTGCCATCTTCAGGAGCTTCAGGACTGTAAGGACAGAGGCGGGTTAGAGGAGAGCACATGTGCCTGCGCATAACGAACTGGCCTACACTGCGTCTGCTGCCACTGATGCTGGACCTGAGGGAACAGAGGGATTATAGTGACACTGGAAGTGACAGGAGGAACCCATTTCCCCTGTAATTGTCACGGTGTCTAAATTATCGAATTTGTGTTATTATTGAGGTTGCGATCTTGACACACAACTTTAATGTCGCTGATGACAAGGCCGTTTTGGCGAGCGCTAGGCAGTACTGCTAAAGGCCAGATGCCTCTGGTGCCCGAGAATGGCTGGAGCTTTAATTAAAGGAGTGTCTCTGAATCTGAGAGGAGAGACAGGGCACACTGGTACACACACGCAGACATACACACGCTCACACACGCATGCTGTCTGCATCTCACTATAAAGCATGTTTACTTGGCCATCTCTGTTGAGGAAGTAATCTATAAAGACTCCCACAGCAGCTCATTCATTAGAAGGAGAGTAATCGCCCCAAAACAGATGCGCACTCCAGCTTCTCACACTCACTTTGCACACGCCTTCTGTGTGTGTGTGTGTGTGTGTGTGTGTATGTGCGTATGTGCGTATATGTGAGCTGAATTTCTCATTGCAGCCATCTGGTCTCTATCTACGTGATGAGGGACTGCTGAAGAGTGTGTGAAGCAGCAGTCACACACACACACACACACACACACGCGCGCACACACACACACACACACACACACACACACACACACACACACACACACACACACACGGGTGTATTCCAAACAGGTTAACGGGGCAGGCGCAGAGCTCCTGTATGGCAGGGAAGGAGACAGGAAGGAACATGAAGCCAGAGGAGCGGAACAGTAGTCACCCCGGGCGATGCGCAGCACCCGCATGATGCGTATGATAGTGGGGTTGATGGGAAGGGAGGCGTTGACCTCGATCTCCTCCAGAGTTATGCCCATGATGGACAGGAGCACGATCGCCAGGTCCAGCTGATTCCACCTGAAAACATATGCGCGCACACACACACACACACACACACACACACACACACACACGTATGCTTCAGCACAGAACCTGAAGCAGGGGTTTAAGAAAGATTAACGATTTACAATTTTTAAATTTTAATATAACATTATTCAACCCCAACCTGAGGTCAAAACTCCCCTTCTAGAAGTATTCACAGTCTCTAAGCAAGACTTAAGACTCCTTGCCAAAATGTAAATCACTTCCTCAAGCAACTGCAGCACTGTCATGGGTGAAGTTTTGCCTGGAGCTCAATTCAAAGCCAGCCAATCACACAGGCCTGTGGCCAGGTGAGGTGTTTCATTAGATAGCAAGCAAACGTGATCACACAAATCATTCCTACAGTTTCGTACCAGCTTTGTTAACCGTGGGCTCTGTGATCAAAGTGGAACTGCTATTCCAAGCAGCACAGACTTGGGCCTGTGTGCATGAATCATCTGAGTGAAGCTAAAGGTTCATTCCCAGTGTTCTAAATCACTATCAGTTTTTCATGCAGAGCACAGGGCCAGCTTCATTTTATGAGCAATATGTTTTGAAGTGATTTCAACAAAAATAGCTGAATTAATGGAAACTCTTGATATTTATTTCAATCTAAATATAGAGAACTCACTAAAGCAACACCAATGGTTACAGTAGTCCCAAATAAACACTCCAAGTGTTCAATTAGATAATAACAGAATACATTCCAAGTATTTTAGTTTTTTGATATCACATCTGCTCATATGTTGTAGCCAGAGTGTCTACTTACAGGTAATCAGTGAAACATGATTCATTACATCACTCAATTTGCTCACAAGTGAAATTGTTCATGAGCGCAAGATGATGTGGTGGAGCAGAAAGGCACCCATGTGTTCTAGAGTCTTCTGGGTCTTACAAATCCACCTGCTCACTCCATTAAATCATCCAAGTTGCAGCTGAAGAATGGATATGAGTCATTATATCTACTCAAATGCTCTGTCCACTCTGTTCGAGTGTCAGACATGCATGTCTGTGCTTTGGTGGTCTGCTAAATGAAAGAGGATGAATTATAATCAGGGCAGCTGAGGTCTCTAACCCACAGGCAGCATCATAGTATTAAGACTTGTGGATCTGTATTTAGAAACTAGATGCAGAATGGCTTCTTTTGACAAGCACAAATGATATGAAGTGTTTCTTAGTTTCCAAAACACATGCCAAACCATTCATCCCGTACCATGCTTGTCACAGTTTGAGGCAAACCAAGGATCTCAGTGCTGTGCTATCACGGTGTACAGCACTGCACGGCTTCATAATGACTAACAAGCTATTGGTGCTCACAACGCATGAATTATTTTACTGTCAGTGCATCTGGATTCTTTTATTCCAACTTCCTGATGCACGAATGTGATTTATTCATAGGCGTCTCAGTGCGTAGGGAAAGGAGTCACTTTGCATATCTTACCTGTCTTTGAAGAAACGTCGAAATCCAAACGCCACGAGTTTGAAAACAGACTCCAAGACAAAGACGATGGTGAAAATGTAATTGCAGATTTTCAGCACTTCATCAAGCACCTGGACCACAGAGAGATTGGAAAACCACATGACCTCAACAAGAAAGTACACCTTGCTCATCATAAATACTGGTCTAGGGCATTCCACATCGATCAAACCCCTCTTCAGACTTGTTGCCTGATAATGGAAAAAAAGATGATATCATAGCCGATTAAAGTAAACCCTGAGACTAAACCAGTCATTAGCTGATATTTCCAGTCCCTGGTACTGGAGACAGACATTGTGCCATGTTCACCCCTCCCAGACCAGCACACACTAATTATGGTCAGGCAGGGGCCTGACAACACATCAAAAACCAATTGACTCTGCGCAATGAATAAGTGTCTAATGGCCCCATCCGCCCTCTCCCCTCCAGACACAGCATGCTGTGCTTCTAATGCAAACAGCCATCTATTTATAACCACAGTGGAGGCTGGCAGACTCCATCAGCAATGGGGGCGACCCTCATCAGAGATGAGCATTAACAGGGGAGGCAAATCCCATCTCTCCAGGTAATAGGAGGAAGACAGAGGGACACAGAAGCGCAGTACTGCAGTCTGTGCCCACTGGGTAGTCTGGATGAGCAGGAAGTGGCCAGCGAGTTTGTGGTGCAGGATGAGAAGGCTCCAGGATGAGCAGGGGATCTGCTGGGATCTGGACCTTTGTTTGCCTCAGAAACACGCACTAGCTGATTATGGATGTGCTCACTTTAGGATCGGAAAAGAGCAGGGTGCTAATCTGCCAAAAGAAAGGGATCCTTTCTTTGCCCCATCCTCATTTTGTCTTCCCCTAACACAAACACACTCTGTCCTGTTTCATGAATCAGTTCTTTGAAGGACGTTCTAAATTGCACTGTTTTACAGCAGACATTCTCATGTAAAAAGTGACCTTCACTGAGGAGAACATCAAAGCAACACAGTGCATAACCCAAAGGATTTACTCTGAGACGATCCCTAATGGCCAAGTTACACTTCTCTTCTACAAATGATGGAGACTAAGGAGAATACTTATGAATTTCAGTGAATGAGAAGCATCTTTTAGCTCATTTAGCAAGACAATGTGGTGTCTTAGAGTGGGCCAATAAAGAGCAGCTAATCATAACAGTGGAACATAATGCAGGCACTCATCAACCGGGAATAACAGCTAACCCGCCTTACAACACATCAGAGCACAAGGGTGGATGACACAGTTACAGTTAATATTCCAAAATACATTACAGTTTCAGAATACATTAGCATTTGGGAGGACCATAAATCTGCCGTCTTGGAACGTGTTTTGTTACATAGTTGACCGTTCTCACAACTGCAAGGTGGGACAGGCCGCTCTAAAGGTCTGCGTGAAGGCCTACCTCAGGTTGCTTGTAGTGTTCTATCGACATGGTGATGACGTTCAGGCCGATGACGATGGTGATGAAGAGGTCCAGGTAGTGGCTGGTGCACATCTTGTGGATGAGGCGGCGGGTGGGGCTGTAGTCGGAGTAGTAAGGCTTGCTCTGAGCCTCTGTGGTGGGGAAGCCGGGGCACGAGGGGGCAAGCATGAGACAACAGAATGCACAGAAGCGCACGCACACACACACACGCACGCACGCACTAGGGACAAAGCTGAAGGAGGGAAAGAACATGAAGAGGAGCGGCAGAAGAAACGCAGTGAGGAAGAGGAGAGAGTGGTACGTCTGCGGCGGGCTCTCGGGGTAAGAGGCTGGCCCGCTGGGCCCCGACACCTCCATCCTGCTCGTGTGTTACCCTGCCGACTGCCACCATCTCATCCACACACACACACACACACACGCTTCTCGTCTGTAATTCGAGACGCTCCTCCAGAGATGCAAGTGCATGCTAATTTTCTTCCGGAAGGGGTTTCCGAATAGGACGGGCAAAGTCTGTGAAAGATTTGGGCTTATTATCTTGTACTGCTATTCTGAGGTTTCAGGACATGGAAGACTCCTTCCTCTCTTTCTTCTGAGAATAGCATTCTTAATATATACAAAAAAAACATCCACACGAACCAAAAACCGAAGACACTGTTGGTGCTATTAACATTTCTAAAATAAGCAAATTATGAACTAATTTCGGAAAAGGTCCCAACTGCGGGAAAAAAAAACGCCACCTGCCAGCACCATGCAACACAATGCAGGCTGCTGTTGCTGTATTGTTCTGGAAACTCTGGGTGAGAATGAGGAGGAGGTGGGGGGGGGGGGGCAGAGCAGCGGGGGTCGGGGGGCTCATCAATCCAGCACACAGGCAGCAGCTGTGCTTCCCTGTGCTCCTGTCAGCCCATTAGGCAGACCGTTCCACGAGGCGGTGGAAGCCGCCGCCCAGCTCGGCCGAACAGGTGCCGTACGCCGCTGCTACATCAGCACTGTTGGCTTAATCATACACCGACAGCACGCGGACCGCCGGCATTCTCGAACCCCTTCAGACCGAGTAGGCAGCGCCTCAGTCGTGGATGGGAGGCTCGTGAACGCTCGCACACGTGGGTCCACGCATGGCATACGTGCATGCAGCCCTGTCTGTGTAGGGTTGCCTCCTGGGGGTTTATGGGTAAGGAGAAAGTGGCTTCTGCTCTGGCTCCCTGGACTGGGGCCAGCGTGGTGTAGCTGCCGAGACCCTGTACTCCTCTGCTAATTGGTAGCAGAGGACAGGAAACAGCCTCCCTGTCATTAGCAGAAGTGCTACACAGTACCTTAAGTCCAGATTCAGTGGGAAAAATAAAGAGCTTACGTACATGTTCGCAAGCGATTCGAGTGTTTTTTGGTGTGCCAAGCCTTTTTGTGCATGAGCGCGTGTTAGATTATGAATGTATTAGCGAAGTGAATCTTAAAATACCTGTTACTGTGCACGCAGTTGAAGACTGTACGCTGTCTGTGGCATGAGGCCTTGGGACAGGATGCCAGCTAGACCAGAGCTGTGGTTAATTATCACAGGATCACAGTATGGGCTCTGGCTTCAGTGCTGCCTAATTGGAGCCACATTTCTTGTGTTCCTAAGTGTGCTGACTCAACATCAACAGTTTCATAATTCACAACTTATAAATCAAGTCGTCCAGTCATTGTAAAAGTTTACCCTATTTTTAAACAATGTCACAGACCTCACAAAGCTGCACTAGAGTCCGTGCTAGCCGGCGGGACATGGATACAGATGCTGGCTTTACTAGAGCATACACAGAACCACTTTCATGCAGGCTACTCCACTTCCAGGGTGCTTGATTACTGCTGACTGCCTACAGGACAGTTCTGAAGCTGCTGATGGCTTTCAGGACAGTTCTGAAGCTGCTGACTGCCTACAGGACAGTTCTGAAGCTGCTGATGGCTTTCAGGACAGTTCTGAAGCTGCTGACTGCCTACAGGACAGTTCTGAAGCTGCTGATGGCTTTCAGGACAGTTCTGAAGCTGCTGACTGCCTACAGGACAGTTCTGAAGCTGCTGATGGCTTTCAGGACAGTTCTGAAGCTGCTGACTGCCTACAGGACAGTTCTGAAGCTGCTGATGGCTTTCAGGACAGTTCCAAAGCAGCAGACTGCCTACAGGTGCTGAAGATTCCAGCTCCCGTATGGCCCCTGTTCCTCTGCCCCCTAACTGACAACCTCTCACTCCTCAAAACAAAACATGTCTTAAATAAAAGATATCAGTAAATACAATCGCCTAACTACTGTAGGCTTTTACTGGAGGTTCATGGAATTTGTATGTTATATACTGTAGTGTAGAACATTTGAATATAGACAAAAACACTCTAAACAGTGGAAGGAGAGTTGCTCCAGTCATAGGACCTCTCCCAGCTAATGAGTACTGCACTAAAAATGAGGGGAAAGGTATCTTATTGTAAAGCATATAGGGTGGCCATTTGGTTGAACCGGCAGAGGGAAACAGAGGTGTGAGGTGCCAAATTACCCTCAGCAACCCCAGCCTCGGGTTCTACTCTCCCAAGAGAGAACAGCTTGGCATGAGGGACATGGAAAATGGATGAACTTTGGGTTCTTCTTGGCAGTAGCACCATTCTGATGTCATGCCATAGCAATGCTTCAAAGCAAATGGCCACACAAGTTTCAGCCAAATCAGCTTTAAGGGATTTTAAAGGAGAGGGAGAAAAATGGACTGAAACTATTTTTAACTGAAGTGAGAAAAATGAAATAATGTCGAGGACTCGGCCCTCTCCAAGTCATCTCTATTTTTGTGGCGAGGGCACATGACACCATGACTGTGATTTATGAAGACATTCTTTACTTGGATGGTAATTTGATCCCATTCCAATATCATTTCAATTTTTTGTCAGTGCTATGGTCAGATATTTGGATCAAGCAAATTGAAGTTTCTTGTATGAATGATTAATACCATAAACTACAAGATCCATCAGTGACTGCTGTTATGCTTAAAAGCCTTTAGCTGAGTAGCATTCAGGGCAATACCCATAATGCCTAAGGAGAAGGCCTATGACTTTCTTTCCTGGCCTAAACCCAACATTTCCTTTAATGCATTGAACTTGTGATGCTTCATGTGTATTTACATGCAATTAGAGAACATTCAACTCATTCCTACTTAAAGCAGGGGCCATGGACCTCTTCTGGATCACTCTAAAGGAGTATAGCCAAAAAATACCCCAAAAACATGTGGATTGCATCAACAATAAAAAGAAATTAAGACTGACAGATTTTGATCATGATGAAAAATGTCAAATAGTTAACATTCTTTTCAGAATGAAAATCAGTCTGTTTTGATACCTAACAAGAGCCTTGCCTAACCAAAGGAGGTCCAGGGCCATTTTAGAGAACACAGTCACAATACAGCTCAGATACTGCCAGGGACACAGGAGAGATCCATCCACAGAGATGCTGGACATGTCAACCTCTACCTCAGTAGCTTGGACAGTTGGGAAATACAGACACACTGTGATGTATTGTTATGGCTATCATACACAAAACACCACAGACAATGATAGATAAGACACCGCTGTCAGTTTACAATGGTTGTATGAATGCTTTTGGTGATGTTCTGTGATTCACAAAATTCTCCTAGGAATCCATTAACAAGTTCATTTTCACATAAACATTTGTTTTGTATTGAACAGATTAAAAAACAAGCAGATTTTTCTGCCTCGGTGTCACATTCATATCTTAAGTGTGTGCTGCCCTTTACGCACTGCAAATGGTGTGCTGTAGTATTCTAGTGGAGGATGATGGGTGTCTAAGATGCAGGACATATGGGGTAAAATAGGTGATGCTGATTATTTAGGGTCAGGCTGATCCAGCTTTTTGGAGCAGCACTGAGTACTGGGTGTAAGGCCACCCAGCTGTCTGAAAATCATGTGGGGTGAAACCCATGAGCAGTGGAGAGACAGGAGGGGGTTAAATGAACAGTTGAAGGCTGGACAAAGAAACACTAAAGCCTTGATAAGAAAAAGATTGTAAAAATCTGAGAGGGGGTGCACAGCAGCATATAACTGATGAGGACAGGCAAATGTTGGCTCATTTTCATCCTGTTAGGTCTGATTTTATGCTCCCAAAATACCAAAACACTGGTGTGCTAACAGAATGAGCCAATGTTGATGTTCATTACTTTACTTTAATAGTAAAGCTGGCACACGTGTCGAAAGGCAACCGAAAGTTAAAGCCAACTGAACTGTAAAAACAAGCATGACGCTGCTGGATGCCCCAAATTCAGTTCTGTCCTGTTAATGCAGAGAAAATCAGAGAAATCAAGAAAGAGGAGGAAAAGGACAATAATCTGAGGTGTCCAGATATGGAAAGCCCAAGGAACAGAAATTAATGGTGGTGCATAGCAACACACACGCCACACACACACACACACACACACACACACACAGAGCTGAAACAATACACGACACGCAGAAACATACAAACATGCTGGCAGAAGCGGCAGACCAACCACACTTTCTTTCTGAGTCTGACTTGAGCGAGATGTGCCGACTGGGATGGAGGCTAGATGGTGAAGCTGCATGGGTCTGTGGTGATGCCAGGGGCTTATGGGTAATGGATGGGTTGCAGGGTGAGGGATGGCGTGAAGACAGCAGTGCTATTCATCACCATTTAATATCTTTAAATCAGTGGATGATAGGAATGCTCATTTCAAAATAAGTGAGAGGGAAAAAATAAAAAATAAAACCAACCAAGAATTCCGGTGGATTTCTGTATCCTGGTCACGTTGCAAATATGATGTGACCATTTTTTTCTCATAAAAAAAAAAAATCTCAAATTCCATATCTGCATGTATGTACATTTGTTCGGTAACAGACCATACAATACTTCTCCAACAGTTCACCTGTGTCTATAACAATCAATCACCAAGTTATAAAGTATCCAAGAGGAGATATTTTGGTCCTTTTCCATAAGAAAACCCTGAAGCCGAGCTCTATGAATCAAGCATGTGCTAAAACTGTCTGTGGGCTCCTTTTCCCCACTGGTTTGTTCCTTTTATTCCTGAATACACTTGGCTTGCTTTGACATCTGGACAGTGGTACATGTCTCTGACTGCTGTGAGCAGCCTTACAAACGCTGGCGGCTTTCAAACGACTCCACCTGAACAAGCACAGGAAGCAGTCAGCCACAGTAGCAGAAAACTTTCAGATGCAAAACTCTTCTTTGTCACAACTTTACACCCTTATGAGACACTCTCCCCCTCACAGCGAGCAAAGCACTGACAAGCTAATAGCAGGCTAACACCATGAATTAAGCTCGCAGTACAAAGGGAGCCAGTTTTCTAGAACGTCTACCCTTTGTTTCCAAATTACACAACTAAGTTAGTGGAAACGACACAAAGTTTGGCTGCTACTGCAGACGTGCGTGACTCCGGCGGGGAGAGATTCTCAGCACTCTGCTCTCTGTCGGCTGCACTCGGCGGTGAGCCGCCATGACTGCTGCCGCACTTGCTCAGAAGTGGAACTGAGAAACACTCAGTCAGCAAAAGCCAAAGGAAAAAATGCATGTTCCTCAGAACGGAAAAAATATCCTGTATGTTAAAACTGTTGTTTTCTGTCAGTAGTAGGCTTATTTATTTGAAGGCTTGCTCACCAGACAATGCAAAGTGCTTAATGAAGTTATAAATAAAACCAGCAAAGAAACTGTGAAAGGATTTCTTGAAGGTAAAAGATGCAAAAAGTGTGTTATCCTATGGAGAAGATATCACCTGTAAAACACACACACACTGGAGGCAGCAAAAATAATCATGGCAGCACAGGATCAAGGTCAGAATACGAGAGCAATACAAAATCAATAGAGGCTGGGATCTTCCACACTAGGCAGGACCTACCACAGATGCAGGTTGTGCACAGATGCCCATGAGATAACCCAGATATAACAGCAGGAAGCAAGATGATAGCAGAGAGGCCGTACGTGGAACGCCATTATCAACTGGCTGGTATAATATACAGAGACATCTGTGCCAAGTACGGGTTGGAGGTCACGACGTCAAAGTGGGATGCACCCCTGAAGGTGGTGGAGAATGACTGAGCTAAGATCCTATGGGTCTTCCACAAAATGGTATTGGCTAACCAACTGGACATAGGAGTGATGGACAAAGCAGCAGACGATGGCCTTAGTGGTAGATGTAGCAATCCCTACTACAATCCCAGCTGATAGCAACATCAGGACCAAGAAACACGAGAAACCTAGAACCTGGAGAAATTCAAACTGCTGAAAGAAGAACTGGAAAAGATGAGACAGGTGAAGGCAATAGTGGTAATCGGAGTGCCCACCAGACTTGGAGAATGGCTCCCGCAGATCCCAGGAACAACATCAGAGATCTCTGTCCAGAAAAGGTACAGGACAGTATGCGTTTTCCATCTAGTTTCATAAGGCTCAGACACAAAGGAACTTGCTCATTTCAGTCTACAGACAGTGATACAGGCCTTTGATGAGGCACCTTAGTGAGTAGCTAGTAAACTGTAACTGAGAGTAGGACAAGGTAAAGGAAAGACAGATGGCTTCAGCCCCACCACCAAGTGTTATGGTAAGCCAACCCCTTTGTTCCTACACACACACACACAGCAGCTGCAGAAGGCCAACCCGCGGGGGCCATGAACTAATGGAGGCAAACAGATTGCTGGGGGGAGCAAACCCCTCCTGTCCTGGACCCAGGAATTCTAGAACATGAAGAGTACACTGTAACTGGGCAGAAGGCTAATTAATACATTATTTGCTAATTAGAAACAAAATGGAATCTGTTAGTTCTACATCCAAAGGGCACTGATATAATTTCGTAGTTATATGTGTTCAGTAGACATACCCAGCATGTGTGTGTTTTCTAAATGACTTGCACCTGCGTGATCTAGGTGCTCATCGTAGAGCATACTAATCCACGTTTGCCAGTCCTGTCTAATTTGCAGGTGGAGGTCTATCAGAGGCAGGTTTTAGACAACTTAGAAAGTCAAATATAAGGCTCAAGGCTCTACCCTGAATCCTTGATTTAAGTCATAATGTGTGTCCGGTTAAATTTTCAAGCTATGGGTCAAGTCTTGAGTCTGCGGCCTTGGGTTTTACACCCTCCATTTTCAATATAAAAGAAAGGGCTCTTTACCAAACATGACCTGTTTCTGGGTTCTTACTTATTGCTGGGTTGTTGCTACAGATACAGTTAATCCAGGATATGGTGTGTTTGTTATTATATTATCTTTATTCTGGAAAATTACGTATTTAGCTGAATAACAATGCAGGCATATCTTTTTAGAAAATTATAGTATGTTATGTTGGTTCCTATGTTAGTTCTGATTCATATATAATGTTTGTGGAGTCTGCTGAGAATGTCCTTGGGATCCTGCCACATTCACTTCTTTACCTTTGTGAACATTTGTTTTAATGCTTCTAATTGGTCCTTCAAAAGGCCTGACTCAAGCCACACCAGCTGGTGGTAAAATATGCTAAAAAGGTGAGGGTAGTGAAGGGGACTGAGGGTGGTTTAAAGGGGGGGGGGCATTACGGACTAGGAGTGCAGAGGAGGCCGAGTTTTTGAGGAGCCTTGGCTGTCAGAAAAAGAACTCTTCAGTCACCAACAAGGACACGGACAGAAGAGGTCTCTCATTCAGGCTTAGCCTGAAAGCACGCTCTATTTCCAGTGACATGCCCTATTCACGCAAGAGCTCAGCTCTTCAAGATAATTACATAAGCAGAGAGTAACACACTGTGAACACTCTGCCTCTGGAGCTGCTAGACTGAGCAACCTCCTGTCACATTCATCCGTTTAACTGTCCATGTATGTATCATCAGAGTACATCACTGGTCCACATCGGACCAGAACGTAAAACAACAATCTGTCCCAGCTGATCTTAGTCTGAGGCAATGAGGACCACAGGAAATTGCTGTAGCCACAATACGGCACTCCACTGACACCCTGAGCAGCAGGGACACTCCTTAAAGGAGACAGACGACAGCTTTGAAAAGGTAATGAAGGAGGCCATCTACCAATCACTCTTGGATGGAGGCGGGGTCTGCAGAACCACTTATCATCTACTTACGTTCCACCCTCTTTATGACACTCGTTTCACACCAGTTCACAGCTCGGAGCTGTTATCTGAGCATCTTGAGATCCACGATGTCATAGGTGTGACTCACCCTGCAAGGTATATATTCATGAACCCTCCTACTAATCAAAAGAACTGATGAAGCACTCTGGGTGACTGGCCAAATACCTTCAAGATTAAACCACCAAGTCCAGTCTCCTTCACCTACTACTACTAGACAGTTCCATCATCTTGACATCTGAAAGCCTCCATTGATGAGATGGAGCCCAGCCAAATGATACCTATATTTGTAGTGTATACTACAATTCATTTTTTATATATTTATTTTACCTGATTGTATTATTTTTGAACGACCTTTGAATATAAATATTTAATGCAAAGCTTGTACAAAATGTGCATTAAAATTAGGGTTTTTTCGGACCATCTGTAGGGTACAGCCAACTGTCTGTTCTCGGTCTTCTGTAAATATTTGCTTAGTGATGGAAAAGGTGTCGTTTACATGTAGTTATCAATACAATTTACATTACATAAATAACTAAAACATTACATAAATGGAGTTTCTGCTCATGTGAGTCACACATGAACTTTCACATGCAGTATCTGACCAACAATGAGCGTGTTGGCAAGACAATCCCACGGTGTCACTACGGTGACGAAGACAGTGTCATGAGGCTACATCACAACACGAAGTGACCACTGTGCAACGACAACCAACCAATGAGAGCAATCAGAGGCAGAGAGATTACAGAACTCTGGAAGTACACAGAGGAACTCTTCCCCTCACACAGTCAGCCACAATACAATGGGTGCCCACCAGCAACAGCACAGTCCTACACAAGGTCATTAATATGACAAGAAGCACTATAGCAAAATGGGCTTTCACTGTATTTTGCTCAGTCCTTCAAATGACATAATGCCAGTATGAACTAAACATACTTATTTACAATTGCATATGTATATAGTATATATAACAGATGTTTAAAGTAGGTAGGAGGGGGGGTGGTTTTTTTTTCTATTGTCTCCCTTTGTCTCCTTCTACCTGTCTCCCACTACCTGTCTCCCTCTACCTGCTTCCCTCTGTCTCTCTCTCTCCAGTGTGAGTGGAAGGTTTGGCTGGCTGATGCCAAATGCTGGTGGACGGTAGATGAGTTGTGGGTAACTGCACATACACAATTTCCACAGACGTCTGGCCTGCGCTCAGATGAGGTGTGTGCTCTTGGGCAGTCGAGGGCAGCCTGCCTCAGGATGCCCTGTAGCCAATGACCCCCCCACCACCACCACGGTGAACACATAAGCATGCTAGAAACACTCTGTACCTGTCACTCCGCCATCAGGGCTGGACCAACTGACACCCGTCAGCATTATATCTAGAAGAATGAGACCATGTTAATCAGGAGGAGCCAACAGAGGTTGCAGAAGGAGCTGGAGCATAAGTGAAGAGAAACAAAATGGACGTTCAAAGAATATACTACTGAACATTCCATATATGTAGATATTTCCAATTATTCTGAGTCCAACTCAGCTCTCAGTGCTCTTCAGGATTGCAATGTATTGCTTCTCTAAGGTACTTCTGTTGTTGTTTCAGACACATTACAGCATTTCTCCTGTTCTCTGAGCTGTGGTCTTTGTTGGCTGGGCACACAACAAAATGGAAGCTTTCATCTTGGCAAATTCAGCACTGACAGTTATGTACTACGGCCTGTTCAACAAACAAGCTTCAGCATCTCCAGGAAGCCCCAATAAACCGATTAGGCCACGCAGAAGTTTACCTTACAGTACACTTGAGACATAGCTCTCTGTTGCTACAGCAACCATTCATTCCAAAAAGAAAAGCAGGGGATGAAAAAAAAAGCTGTTTGCGCCACGAGTGGAGGTGAAGTGATAGATCTTAAATACAAAAATAAATGAATAAAGAAATGTAGGAATTCAAACCTATTGGGCAATGCAAATTAAAGGGATATTAATGATGTCAGGTGGCCCTCCCAGAGAACATGAAGGAGAGGCGAGTCTTGACCTTTGACCTTCAGATCCCACCTCCATACCGAAGATACAGAAAATGCTGGTGGTGCACATTTAGTTGTGTTGTGTTTTTGCTACTGTTGAGTGACTCAATACCTCATCACATATACAGGACATATTTATATCTGTATTTCTCAAGGGTGCAAAAAAGGGAACAACACTGTCTACTACTGTTGGGTGTGAGTATGTCATGAGTTGGGCTGTTGCTGCAAGGGCTACAAATAGTAGGCAGTGGGTAAAGAAGGAAAAAAAAACCTTCAGTCTACAACTAGGATTGAACGACCTAATCCAACTCTTCTGCCAAACGTGGCAAAACTGAAAAAGTTCTTAGTTTACCAGTCAGGCTGCACTGCCCTGCATGCATGAGAAGAGCAGACTGGTAGACCCCTGTGAGGGATGTACCATACACCCTGCTCCCCATCAGAGAACAGCCACCATGCAGGCCATGGGACATGCTCCAGCTACATTCCCAGGCAGAGGGCGCAGGCCGGGGGAGAGGGGTGGGGTAAGGGGTGCAGTGGGGGGGGCATCTTAGCTACACGCGAAGGGGAAGGGATGGGGGAGGGGTGGGGGGTCTGGGCGCCTCATTCATCAGACGCAGCTCATTCTAATCAGCGATGGCTCGGGATTTAGCGCTCTGTAAAACCTAGCAGTCAAGCAGGACTCAGAAAGATGTGGAAAGACTACCGACCAGCCAGCTCCTTCTCCTTACTCCTTCTCTTTTTCTCCATGCGCTTCAGACGCTTCTCCTCACGCCGCTTGGCCTCCTCCGCCTCCTGGTGGCGCCGGCACTTGTGGAAGTTCTCCACCACCACGCCCACAAACATGTTGAGCACGAAGAAAGCCACGATCAGCAGGAAGGAGATGAAGTACAGGAGCATCCACGGATTGTAGTTCATAACGGGCTGAAAGGCACGCGTGGAGAAAACGGATAAGCACACGACTTACATGAGTGACGCGCTGACACGGCCAAATAAATCAGTTCGAGTAAAGTTGGACGCGCGCGTTTGTCACTCCTATCACATCCGAGTGCACCTGCAAAGGGACCGTCCACTGTCACCACACGTTCTGATATGTGGGAGCGCTGTGTAAGGGACAAAGGAGCCTCGAGTGTACTGGTTCAAATATACGAATGTCTCGGACGCAGGAAGAGAAAGAGAAGCTGAACTCCCCAATCACACTGGGCAGGACGTGACTTCAGCAGTCCTTTGTGAGACAGGAAGTGGGGGAATTACATTTTCATATATTTTCACTATTCGGAAAGGTAAATGGACAACTTTGGAAGTGTGTATGAACAGGTACTTCCTAGGGACAGATCTGCTGAGCAACCAGTCGGGCGTTTTCAGAAGCACCGATAAATAGGAAAACTGTTTCATGAATCCAAGAAAGACATGCTGACTTAACATTTTGTGGTTCACCGAGCCTGAGTAAAGTCTGTGTTAATTTAATATTATTGCAAAAATACAGACAATTTGGACATTTCAGTTGACAGCATGAAGTACTGTTATGACACAAATCCAGTATTCGATTAGCATGCTAATAACCTTGTGGATAGCATATAATATTAGCATAGCTTCAATAATACAATAATAGCAAGCAGTTTATTTAAGTACGAGCTTCCCCAACACCAGAGCTGGATGGGTACCTGCTGATCCACCCCTACAGCATCCAGCCCATCATACATAATGTCCACCCAGCCGTCTTTAGAGGCCAGCACAAAGAGAGACATCAGGGCCTGCGGAGACAGAATGTGAGGACAGAGAGCAGATGATGTGCATATGGAAAAGGAACCAGGTAGAACCACCCCACTCAGGCCAGATACATGGCACCTTTGAAAAAGAAGGCTGATCATTTCAATCACGTGCAGCTAAAAAAAAAAATAACGAAACAATTATATAAAGTAGAAAGTGCTTACCTGCCCCAGGTTGTCAAAATTGTACTTGTGCCTGACCCAGTTGTATTTAGCAAGAAGACAGTCGGATCTGTTTGTTATATTCCTCGTATCCTCACCCTGGCATACGTAGAACTTGCCCTTGAACAGCTGTGAGGAGATAAGGAATGAGACAGCACTCATCCCATACATTCAACTAGTGTATGGAGTCCTATATGTTTTGCCTATCATTATCAAATGACCCTGCCACAGGATGATTGACTGCTTGGTACACCAATCAAGTGTATGCATTTAGGAAGCTGTACACTGAGAAAGGATCCAATATTGTCAGCCACCCATTACACCTTGGCTGTCATACGAGTATTAGAGTCGTGAGTTATAGCTCAATACCAGAGTCAGTTGGCCTTGTTAACTGAAAGGAAAGGTCACGAGTCCGACATGGCTGATGTGACAACCATCTCAAGAAGCACACGGCTGTCACTGAATAAGATTGACTCTAATTATGGACTGGATTCCCCTTCATTACATTAAGAGAGAGGAAAAAAAAGACAAGGACGTTTAACATGCAACGCAGGCAGCGGGACACACGCATGATCGCTGCTTTGGTGGCACAAAAGACAAACAGTTACAGGATTTCGCCACTGACTCCTTCAGTCATACCACTGAGTGCTTAGATACAGGAGGTTGTCAGGGATGTCATCTCACCCAGACACACGTTCTCCCCAAGTAAACCTTTTTTCAAACAATGACCCATTACACACAATCTTGTAAGGAATGCCCATTACAGCCTCAAAGTCTATGACTCCAGGCTTATACTTTACACTAATGTTGGCAAAACAAACCACACTCACAACAGTTGTAATGTAAATGCTGAAACCATATTCAGCTCAACCAGAACGTCTACTCACCTGAACCCCAAGGATCCCAAAAATGATGAAGAAAGCACAGCAGATGACCACAATGTTCCCGATGGGTTTGAGGGATGACATCAGTGTCTCTACCACCAGCTTGAGCCCAGGTGCCCGGCTGATCACCCTACAAACACGGGGCAGGAGGACAAAAACACACACCTGACCAAACGTTCCACCAAACAGAAGATCTGCAAAGCATCAAACGAAGGGGAGGTGGTACGGAAGCAGATTTCTGGAGGAGTTACATGATCTACCAAGTGTTCCCGCCATGACCAAGCATGTGAGCAGGCAGGAGCACGGTGAGCTGCTTGCTGCTCCATCTGCACCCCTGAGGCAGGGCGAGACTGACACACACACACTCTCCATCACTGGCCCCAGTTTAATCATTGCAAACAAAGGCAGAAGCGCTCCAACAGCTCTGTGCTCCTCTCTCCTCCCAACTGCTGCCTGCAGGTCTGACGCTTCAACGTCAGCCCCACAATCAACACCTTTCCCAAGGAGACGGGAAGCCCCACCGTTACCTTGAAAACTATCCTCATAGCCAATCGGGCGAGCTGGCTAACACTCTAACTAGTTAACGCGCCGCTGTGTTGTTTCAGAGGAGCTGGCTGATCCCACAAAGAGCAGAGACAGTTCTAATTAAACCGTTAGAATAACGATGGGGTCTAATTATTAACAGCAAGACATCTGGCACGACGGCCGAGCTAGCGTGGACTAGCACACGCGGAGACATTGAAACATCTACGGAGACAAGCACAGTTAGATTAGATTGGTTGCATGCATGCATATCAACAGATATTCAAAATCTGCATTCATCACATTTATCATTAACGTTTGGTCAACCTCCTAAATTCTCATGGAATGGAAAAACCTGAAGAAGACACTAATGCATTTGGCTGCTTGTGCCTTCAAATGGGCTGGCAGTCATGTGGGGTTTACTGCACTGCTGAAACATCCCTACAGCAAGAGCAAATGGTAATCTGTGGCAGTAGAAGCAAGGGACAGGCACAATTTATACTGGGTTCACTGGGAAAGCTGAGGACATATCCCCTCCACTGTCTAAAATGGCTGATGATGTACCCACCACTTTTAGAAAGTGTACTCTGAAAAAATTTCACACAACAGCTTGTTGAACTTACCTATATCAACAGTCTGTGAAAATGGCACTGAGATTATATGGAGAAAGTGCACTTGGTCAGGCCACGCCTCTAATGTGTCATGTGACCAACGGCTGTCATTGCACGTGAAGAAGCCCAGAACAATTCCATGAAAGTGATGGCTGCGAAAATAAACATTCTAATGAAGCAAATTAATTAGATTAAATAATAGAAAAAATTACTACAAATATATATTTTAAACCAAAGTCCTGATAATTCTTGTATTATTCAGTGCCTCACAAACACAGCAATGAAACCTTCATTTTAGTCCCAGAACTGGTTTCTTTTCAGTGAACACACATGCCTGAGGATTTAAAGCCGACTTGTAGAATCTGATCTCCAGGCCTGTTCAAAGCAATGTTACGCCCATGGTAGAAGTCACTCTCGTTAAACTGGAGAATAAAGGACCCATCACTCCTCATCCAGGCAGGGATTTCTGCTCCCTGGCAGAAGGCCAATCAGATCCCAGGTTCTGATCTCCTTAAGAAGTGCTCTGTGATCTCATTAGTCTCAAAATGAGAGACGGAGACCATGTTAAAACACAAATCTGATTTAGCCAAAGTGACAGAGAGGAAGAAGTGCTGCGCCAAAGAGCTGCGATAACGGACTATTCTCTCTGTCCTTTGTTTACCTGGATCTCTTTGACTCTTCATGAAAGATGGGCATGAGTATCAAAGCTTATGAAGGCAGCAGAAAGATTCCAGGCAATAAATGTCAGATAGGTGACTGAAATTACAAAAGATTTGAAAAAATCAATACGGCCTGCAGAGATTTCAGGTGTGACTTCGGAGATATAAGTGAATAACTAAAAAGCTCTTAAATGATGGCCAATGTTTCCTCACTCTCCGCGCAGGGTTTCCACCCTGCACCAGTAGAGGGCAGTGTTGCCTGAGATGTTACGAGAGGTAAAGGGCTTGGTGTTTGTGTGTAGTGCATGTGTTTGTGTGAGAGAGACAGAGAGGGAGCAGGAAAGATAATGATGGCGATAATGACGAGGCAAGGACATTAATGAAGATGTTTTAGAAAGAGGAACAGGCAGGAGGCTGGAGACAGCAAGAGATTTGTGCACTTTGTGACAAAGTCACTTAGGAGTAGAAGTGTGTAAGAGGAGCTAGAGCACTTTCAGTGGTGGTTCTGTGTATATAGTGAAGATTAAGGTGCTGTAGAAGCCTGAGGCTGAACCACCGCAGTAGGAAACTCTGGAGCAGAGAAGACACTTGTTTGCAAAGCCCCGAGGGAAGGCATCTCCGAGGGTAACCCATGCCTGAGACTGAGAGGACCAAAAGAACACAGTTCAGGAGAAAGGGTGTAGATTCATTGCAATTATCTGTATTTTTGCATGAATGACTCATAATCATGAGTAAAACGAATGAATAATAATAAAATTGCGCACGTTTCTTTGTAACCAACCACATTTTACATTGTCACGGTGTTACCGAATAAATGGCTTAAAGAAAAAGTGAATGTTTCACTTCATGTATGTTTTTCGCCAGCCCTGCTTGGATGGCCTGCTTCAGATCACACCACAGCATCTCAGCGAGATCTGGACATTCTGAAATACCGAATCCCTTTGGTTACAGTCGCTCTGTTGTTGATTTATTCATGTGTTTTGGATCATTGTCATGTCGCATGACAGCCTTCTTTGAGCTTTAGATCACATGCAGACAGACACCCTGAACGGTCTCCTGTGGAGTGTCCTGATACAACATGGAATTCATTGGTCATTCATGGGTTCCTTAAAGCTTGCAAGATTGTGTCAGGCCCTGGAGACCCAAGGCAGGACTGCACCATGCATCAGGGCAGATAACGTTCTGGAGTTAGTATGCAGTGTTTTGTTATCTCCAGACACAATGTTGATTACACTTACCAGGCCAGATTACCACAATGCTTTGCTCCAAGCGCACTCCTGCTTGCTAACCCCCTGTTTAACACAACTTGTGTACTGCTTTTTGTTTGGCTATGCAAGAAGTGCAAGTGTTACCTGCAAATCCTTAGATGTCAGCCAAGACTGTCTGGTCACTCGTGAGGATTCTCTGGAACGCACACGCACTGATCTCTGCAGGATGCCCAGGGTGGAGAGCAGCACTGGGCTCAATTTGTACCATTTGTAAATGATCTGCCTGACCGTCTTTTGAGTCTTTAGAAATCCCTTCAAAATGCGTTCCAGCTTTCTGAGCCTTTTCTGAAGTTCACTGACATCTTTTTATCAAGCCACATTGCATTTGTCACACACCAGAGCATATTCACGACTGAATTGGTCCAAACACCGTACTCCAATTTTCCTACAGGCTTCTATTTTTTGTTTATACCAAAACATGTATAGTAATATGGAGAATATAAAATATAAGTTTGCTGTTCATTAAATATAATCATTGATTATTAGAAAGAAAGTGATTTACCATTATGAGAGATTAAGATTCCCAAAACATTTTAGGAGGCACCTATGCAGAAGGCCAGATGACTGGGAAGGGTTCTCGGACTCTCTCTCATGCCTGTAGGTTAACCAAGCTCTCCGTGGAGCACACCTGACTTCAGCTACAACATGACGCGTGTTCGCCGAGTTTGGGCACCATCTCATACATGCATCGCTTCTATTTTCTCTCTCAGGGAGAGAGAGAGAGAAAAAAACCACAGCCAGCAAGAACAAGCAGAGCATGGAGGATCCACTTGTTCCTGTTGCGCACTGGCACGCCTTCATTCTGCCTGTAATTAAAGGAGGCTGTAGACGGGCTGGACTGTGAGGAGAGAGACAGACAGAGAGAGGAAAAGTTCCAGCCGAGCGCTGCCTCTCTGCTTCACACGCACACACACACGTACTCACACACACGCACGCTTGCACGCACACGCAGACACACACGGCCCACACACAAGCTGAGGACATTCAACAAACCTGGACTGTCTGCAGAGTCAAACATGACTAAAAGTAGTAAGAACAGAGTACACACAAAAAACCGCCATGATACATGTCATGGAATACAAAAACATCAAGTTCTCCTGAATAACTACAGGGACGGGCAGAGCTACACACCACACACTAGTCCCTGTCTCTTCGGTTCGCCTGCAAACACAATTCATCCACGAAATTACAAAAATCTGAGAGACAAAGACAACAATTACAAACACAATTGGCAGCTAAAGATAAAACTTGGCTGAAAGGCCAGAGCACGTGAGCTAATCAGCGCCAGCGCATCACACCCACGTGTGCAGCTCACCTCACGTCACTCAAGCCTTTAGTTTCCTCCTGCCAGTAACATCAAGTACACAATACTGTGCAGCCAGCTCAAAAACCCTGAACAGCTCACTGGTTTGAGGCTGTGCACAGCACCATTAACAAGTGAAGCAGAGACGGGGCAAACGCACTGAAGACCGTTCACTCAGTACCAAGTTATCAGGGACACATGTGAATACAGCAGTGGGTGGACATGGGATGTTTACATCATATGTGGAGAGGAGTGAAGCGGAGAACCTGAGCGTGTCCAACACAGCACCGAGTGGAAGGAAGTATTACCAGTGCTGTGTGTAACAGAGCGGTGTGTTTCACGCGCGTGTTCGAGGGGAAGGATGCTGCCACGCATGTCTTTGCATCTTGTAGAGATTGATTTAGGTGTTCTGGTAGCGTGTGGCTTAACTCCCAGTGTGAAGGCTTAACCCTTGGGGTCAGAGGGCTGATGGATGACCAGGGCAAGGGTGTGCTGTCTTTAACATACAGATACATCATCCTGTCTGCAGGACAAAGGAGCACACACACCTCCTGCTGTTCTACTGTAATGACACCATTAATATCCCAGATGATGCATGTGGACAAACACACACACACAAATACACACCTCCTATCTCCACCCCACACTCAATAAGCCTACCTGGAACCTATATCATCAAGCAGGCCTAACACACGTGGTGTAGATCAAGCCCTCCACCTGTACCGGGGAGACTGCGCTTGCAGCGAATTGAAAACTCACACACACACACATGCACACACACATGCACACACACACACATGCAAGTTATGATAAAGACAAAGTGAAGATGCTGCAAGGTGCTACACACACAAGGTATTGCACTTAAAGCATGTTTGACTTTTGGGAAGAAGACGATTTCCTCTGTACCAGCAGTGCGGTCATGACGTCTGTACTTTATCAAGATTATAAAGATTATTGCCCCTCACTTCCACATCTCGTATTAGAATAATGGTGTGTCTGCTAAAGGGTGAATGCATACGTGAGACAAACAGCACGAGAGGAGTGCAAATAGAAAGGGAGAAAGAGAGAGTGTAACTTCCAATCAGTGTATGAAGTAGTGGAATGATTAGCTGGGTCGTCGGGGTAGTCGACTGTAAGCTACAGGAAGACTCACTCAGCAGTTTCAGAACACTATCAGAAAAGATTTGCCCTATTTATCCAGTAACCTTGTGGCAAAAACGAGCTGGATCCATTTCCATCCCCCATGATGAAGCGTGGAATGTCATTTTTACAAACGTGAGATTCCCTGAGCTTCACCAACTGAACCGCAACAAATGCACATAAATATGGAACGCAAACAAACAGCATTTCAATTAAAGACATTTTCTTCACATATCTGCAAACTGCCTCAGTAAAATACTTAATCCCCCAGAAATCAACAGTGATGATATAAAAATCACTATTTGTTCTAGACTTCAAACAAGAACATGCTGTGGATCGGCACTTCTCCCAAGCTGATCTCCCAAGCTGCCCTCTTGGCATGGCGCAGAACCATATGAAAGATTCCCAGATCATTGAAGAACAAGGATAAATTAATGATAGGGGATAGATGCAGGCAAATTGGCCAGGAAAAGTGAATATTAGATTCTTGTGCTCCTGCTGAATATGTGATAAATCTTTCAGTATAGGAAGACCTTAAAGAGGTTCTCTTTATGAGAATAAAGGCACAGGGCCCAGACACACACACACACACACACACTTTTCCTCAGAAATACTGTGGACTAGCAAATTTGGTGCATTCACATCAACTCACTAACAAGTGCTTCATATAAAGAACTGGGTTCAAAATGCTGTTCTGTGTACCATATATTTGTTTAAACCTAATTTAAACATGTATATCAGCATTAAATGTTTGTGTAAGTCGTAAATACATGGATTTGATATAATTCGATCCAAAGGCATGTAAGCCTGGAATGTTTGATTAGTGAGTTTTGTGGGGATTTGGGATCAGTACATGTGTGTAGTGTCAGTGTGTGGAGTCAGTGTGGGTTTCCGTACAGTGAGTGGGATGTGGAGACAGCGAGTGGGGCTTAGCGAGTGGGGCTTAGCTTAGCGAGTGGGATGTGGAGACAGTGAGTGAGTGGGGCTTGGAGACAGCGAGTGGGGCTTAGCAAGTGGGATGTGGAGACAGTGAGTGGGGCTAGCGAGTGGGGCTTAGCGAGTGGGGCTAGCGAGTGGGGCTTAGCGAGTGGGGCTTAGCGAGTGGGGCTTAGCGAGTGGGGCTAGCGAGTGGGGCTTAGCGAGTGGGGCTTAGCGAGTGGGGCTTAGCGAGTGGGGCTTAGCGAGTGGGGCTTAGCGAGTGGGGCTTAGCGAGTGGGGTTTAGCGAGTGGGGCTTAGCGAGTGGGGCTTAGCGAGTGGGGCTTAGCGAGTGGGGCTAGTGAGTGGGATGTGAGGTGCCTTACCGAAGGGGTCGTAGAGTTCGTAACAGTCTAAGCACGCGTAGCATGCCTAGGATCTTTGTGCCGTTGTTGGAGATCATGGACACCAGGATGTCGATGACCGAGATCATCACCAGCATTCCATCCAAAACATTCCAGCTGCTCTTCAGGTAGGACTTCTCCCCGAGACACCACCCCAGTGCCACCACCTTCATCACACAAACAGAAGGCCAAACATTCAACATACAGCAGGACAAACACATATTTCCTTCCAAATTAACACAAAAACCTTTGAGATCAGGACTAACGTACATGTCTTTTATTTTGGAAATGACTGAATAAAGGAAAAAATAAATAAATAAAAAAATAACACAAGCTTCCTGTGTCAGTCTTCACTGCGCCTCAATAGCGGCTGCAAGGTGAGGAGGTGTGGACCACAGAGCAGCTCGCAAACGTGCTGGTAAACAGATCAGGGGAAAACTGTCCCAAGAAGCAATGCAAGGCTCCCTAATGATGCTGTACGCAAAGGCATCAAACCACAGCATGTCACACGCCGAGGGCCACGAGCGAAGGAACTCCTCATGTTCGTCTGCCCTGGAAAACTTTTATTTTATTTTTTGTCAGGAAGCGTTAATTAACCTCCAGTGAGTATGATTATTCTCTGGCATGATTTTCATTGGAAATCTCCTGAGTGGGTGTGACCTGGCATATAACGGGGCTTTGGAATAGAAACCCTGCACCTCCATGAGTGACACCTGTGAACTTTGCTGTCTTCTCTTGAGAGACCCCAGCACGCTCCCCCATTTTAATGCTGGTGATTTGAATATCTGGCGGACGATTAGTCCTGCATGGTGCGGAGAAGAGGGCTGGAGGGATAGCTGCTGGGATAATTCAGAGACCTCCTTATCTTAAGCCGGTGTAAGACGCCACACTTGCACTATTTTTTAATTCAGCCATCTGAGGGAAGGTGAAGCTGTCAGGGCCGTTGTTGCAGACTCTGTACATGTCGTAGGAAGGGACTGAATACAGGTGAAAGAGACTGGCAGGTCCTGAGCCCACCCACTACCTGAGCCCACCCACTACGCTGCAGAGAAAGTGTTTCGACCAGTCTACTTTAGTCCTTGTGATCTAAAACAGAGACACGTTGAGCACTTTTAAAAAGTCATATGGAAATAAAGCTGGCCCACGTTGGACTTGGGTTTTGGGAAGAGGTGGAGTTCTGTCACCACCTCTCAGAGGGACCTACCACTTCACACAAAGGTAAATGCCACCCACCTTGATTGTCATTTCGGTCACAAAGATGGCAGTGAAGATGTAGTTGGACAGCGTCAGGAAGATCCGCTCCTGGGGAGGAAGCCAGACGAAGAGGGAGCGTGACGGCTGAGTCAGTGTAGGATCAGAGAGGAGTGTGTTTGTGTGTGTGTGCAGAGAGGAGTGTGTTTGTGTGTGTGTGCAGAGAGGAGTGTGTTTGTGTGTGTGTGCAGAGAGGAGTGTGTGTGTGTGTGCAGAGAGGAGTGTGTTTGTGTGTGTGCAGAGAGGAGTGTGTTTGTGTGTGTGTGCAGAGAGGAGTGTGTTGTGTGCAGAGAGGAGTGTGTTTGTGTGTGTGCAGAGAGGAGTGTTTGTGTGCAGAGAGGAGTGTGTTGTGTGTGTGTGCAGAGAGGAGTGTTTGTGTGCAGAGAGGAGTGTTTGTTGTGGAGGGGGTGTGCGTGCGTGTGCACGCGCATGGGTGTCACATAGCACATTAGAGGTGCCTCCTGTGAAGTCATCTATGGATCTGTGACTCTTCCCACGCATGGAGTATTCCACAAGCATTAACATCACTCTCTCACACACACACACATATTTACACATGGCCGCTCAGTACATAAGACACATCTTATCAGTCTCAGTAGGTACTGCTACATACCTCAGTGGGTAATGATGACTGTAGGTTTCCTTCTCAACAGCGAGATACTACTTGGCTCCGTTTTTTAGAGTTTGTTAAACCGAGTGTAACATTAATCAGGCAGGCAGTAAAACGAGAAGCAGTCATGACATGGCGTACTTAAGTGGAAGAAACGGGTAAGGCAGCATAAGAGGACATGCTAGCCAAACCCCTGTTAACTACAGCAGTACCACATCACACCAGGGCCACAGAGCCTCTCCGCTCCTAACCAGAAGTCTCTCTCCCTTTTCCTCTCTCTCGCTCCCCCCCTCCCTCTCTCCTTCTGCCACACAGCCATCCCACGCTCCAGGTGCTGTGGGTTTCCACCTCTCTGCTCTGACCTGCGCCAGCACCGCGTGCTTCACATTCCCATGGTGACAGGGCACCCTGTCAACACCGCCGGCCCATCAGAGCGGACGGCTCCCTCCATCCTAATCAGCACTCTGCAGCGGGGCTGCATCTCAGCCTGCGCTGCTAAGAGGGGTCTGCCAATACGGAAGACTCTCCCAGATCTCTGGATCGCCAGGCCTGCTGAGAGGCGCATGACAGGACACTCGGCCGGATGGACATCCATGGTAGGATGGCTAGCTGATAGCCAGATGCTGGCATTCCTCACCCTGCAGAGATTCACTTAGCATCAACACATGTCAGAGGCTTACGGTAATGGCTCTGAGTGCTGGGATAGAGTCGCAAATGCACATGGTTGCTGTCCAGACTGTGTGAAGGCTTCTATGTAAACAAGGAGGGGGTAAGAAGACAACGCAAAAGAGGTTTGGGCCGGGGGCGTGGGGGACAACCACCTCCGTCAGGAGCTGGTGTGCTTAAAAGGCTTTTCATCATGGTGCCACAATCTTGGCCCAGGATGGAAGGGCCAGAGCAAAGGACACAACATGCAAAGGCATGAGAAAGCACTCCAGCAGTTTTGTACCTTAAACAAGAATCATGGAAAGAAAACAAGCAGCTCAGCTGGAATGTGAACAGCGTAATCTCCACCCGCTTGTTCAGATCCGTCCTTCTTTGTCTGAGCCACAGTGCCTTGGGACTGCGATTCCCATGACCCCCCACTCGCAGCAGTCCCAGGGAGCCGTGGCAACACGCTTTCAGCTCACTGCCCGCCAATCCGAGGGGCTTGCGCTGACATCACCGCGATGCTTGGAACCGTTTTTTGAAAACAGGATGACATTCTCGCCATTCCTCTCTGCTGGGAGGATGTGTTTTCATTCATCACTTGTACCGCATGCAAGTGTGTGCTTGCGTGTGCATATACGTCAGTGAGTGTGTGTGTGTGGACACGCATATGTGCAAATTCATGAATGAAACAAAGCACGCCAACACGCCATACTGCTGGATCCCAGTAGGGACATGGACAGTGTGTGAGGCCCACCAGCCACACAGGCAAACACACACTGCTACATCTACAGAGACAGGCAGACTGTCTCTAAAAGGCTTTAAAGGCTGATTCAACACCCCTCCGTCTCATTTTCCTTTGTTTCTCATTAGCTCAGGTTCTGGAGATGCTGGCGGGCTGGACTGCACCTGGGCCATGACCAGGGGTCCACGTGCTGGCACTGAAGGCGTTGGTTAATATCTAAATGAAAAAAAAATGTTTCACATGAAGTATTAATGCTACACGTCTGTGCAGTAGCGGTGAGGTACCCGTTACCATAAAGAGGATTTGTCATGCAGATGTGACTGGCATAAGAACACGAAGCAATGCATTACATTAAAGTTAAAAAGTTCTTAAAATTCACAGAGCGCGGTTGGAAGGTAGAGAGACATTGACAGGATGGAGAGAGAAATAGGAAAGAAAGCAGAGACAGTGAGAGAGAGAGGGAGAGAGAGATGCTGTGTATGCTCCTAAGGTTTAACGTTTATTCATGTTTTATCATGTCAAATTCAAAGAGTCAAAGTGCAGGTGACACCTGCATTTACACTGATATTTTTGTAGCTAATGAAGACAATATCAAAATTAAGCAAAACTACCAGAAACTATTTCACCCAAGTAAGTGCAGTGCTCCAATACAGAATACTTGCTGCATTAGTCAACAACAGGCGATCTTTGTAAAATGTACACATATTCAAACACATGCATGTGCACACACACCTCTGCACACACACACACACACACATACATGGAGATACAAGATCCTAGCAGATCTGCGATGTTCCGGCCCTGATAGATGATGCCTTTAGGGGGATCTGAAGAAGCCCTGAATCTCCAGGGGCTAGGAGGTGAATTACACCAGATTACACCTGATGAACACAGAGATGTGGAAAACATGCCTCCCAGTCACCACACAGTGTCTCTGAACACAACGAGGACACATGAGTTGGTCTCCTGTAGCAGTACCTTCAGGACACACGATGGAAAAGAAGTGCTAATGTACACAGAAAGAGAACCAATCCATAATCTTCAAATTTATTTGCCCCTTTAGCCCAAATCCTGCGCCCACATATCTTAATATGAGTGAGGCAGACACGGGCCTACAGCTCCACCAGGCGCAGCACAGCGGGCGGAGTATGAGAAGGACACCGCTCCCTACAGCTCCCTACAGCTCCAACAGCTCCAACAGCTTCTAGTAGCACCACCCAATGCGCCAAACATGGCTGTGTCAGTGTGAGGAAGCTCCTGCCATGGCCCACACATCCTCTTTGCGTACCTCAGGAAAAGCCACAGGTGACAATCTGAAACGACTGTTTTCAGTTGTTTTATTTTTATTTATTTTTTTTGTCCCACCTTTCTCAGACTGCGCGATGGGGTCATTCTTACGGTGTTTTAGTGGCGCCCGTGTTGTCATCAATCTTTCACTTTCACTGTGGTATTTTAAAGCCCCTAAACATTCCAGATATGTCTGAGGGCTTGACATTTGTTTCACAACTAGTCAAACAACGTGGGCTAGTAATGTTTTCCACTGACACAAACGTTCTACCTGACATTTGGAAATAAAGATTGCACATTTAAACGTTCTGTAAATGCTCTAGTAGCCACATTTATGTGAAAACTGTGACATCTACCCTGAATTATCTTGAAAAGGTTTAGCCGGGGGTTCACGCCTGAGCCGGTCCTCCTCGGGAGCCGCTGGGCCTGCGCTCAAAGGGCCATCCCTCTCAGCACAGACAACATTGCCTGCTGTAGTTTACAGCACTTGTTGCAGAAATGACCAGTGACACTGCATCTCCTCTGGCATTTAGGAATATGTAGCATTTAATTTGAGCACTAGATGCGCCCTCAGCTGTAATTCCACTGACCACTGAATTTATCTGAAGATATAAAGCACTTAATCATAATGCTCGTTTCATGCTGAATGAGCTTTAGAAAAGACTTTCAGTTAAACGGTGGCTTTAGGGCCTTCTAAACCAGCTTTAGGGCCTTCTAAACCAGTGTGCTGTTTTTTTTCGACAACTCAGTACAAACTCTACAAATTTTTATAGTATATATTTTACATCTGCACATTTGAATTTGTGATCATCATATAGTCATGCATATTTGATTTTATGCGCTGTGTGTGTGCCCCCTCTGAAAATACACCCCGTGTGAGTCATGAGCTGGGATTCTCCCCTGCTAAACACACAGGAAAATAACGGGGAAGCAAACAGATCAGAAGAGTAGCGGAGCTGCCGTCTCAGACTGTCGGGCTGCCTGTCAGCTGGGACACAGTGTGCAAACGCTAAAGTCTGGAGCAGCGACAGGGCTTTTCATCCACAACAAGGAGGAGCTCCAGACATAAAGGCATTGGAAAAATGCTTAAAACAGGCTCTTCACGAAGAAGCTGCGCATATCTATCAAACAAAGGGTGAAAGGGAAGTCTCAAATCAACATCATCCTCTACAGAGTTATAAAATTTTGTCGTCTGTTTTTGACATCTTGACAGTGTGATGAAGGAGATGTCACCTCAGGCTAATGTAATCTCTCTGAAGCACGTCCGGCTGATGGCCTCCGTGGCCCCTGACCTTTTGCTCCAATCTCTTTCATTCTGCTGCCCCGTGTGTCAACCCAGAGATCAGGAAGAGGTCACAAACAGTACACAACCTGAACCGATAATGAGAAGCAAATCTTTTAAGCCAAGCTGATCCCTCCTTTGGAAGCTGAGAATAAAGGAATTAATCTTTGCATGCGTCGTGCCTATGAAGTTCAGGGAAATCGTTCTGTTCGAAATGTGTCAAATAATCAGCTGCCGTTTTCAGTAGAGTGGAACACAGCAAACACTAGTTTTGGTTCGCGAGGAACGGCTTGCCGGCACTCCACCTCCTGTAGTTTAATGCATGCCAAAAAAAAAAGAAAAAAAAGAAATGATATGAGCATTTTAATTTGTGTGTGTGTTCTATCATGTTTGTGTGTGTGAGAGAGAGAGAGAATGAAAGTGAAACAGGGAGAGAGAGAGAGACTTCATCTCTTAGCTTTTGTTTTGTGCTGTTGTCTGTCAAGCTTTCTAACTAATCAGCCAGAATTGGCCTTGCAGATAATTAAGTCAATTACCACTACATTGACAGAGCTTTGGCATTGACAGATACAAGCTGAACTAATGAGCTTGGTGCTCACACTGCTCAACACTGTCCTTCAGAATGCATGTATCTAAAAATGTGTGTGTGTGTGTGTGTGTGTGTGTGTGTGTGTGTGTGTGTGCGTGTGTGTGTGCATAAGGACTCACTGCACTTTTTGAGTCAATGTCGGGCCTCTCCATAGCAATGGTGATACAGTTGAGGAAGATGATGACAAGCACGATATGATCAAACATTTTGTGGGTGATAATCTTATTGCAGCTCACACGAAATCTGTAAGACATGACAGATTCAAGCATTTAGAAGGCAGATACAGTGTGAGTTGTCTGACAACAGTGCTGATAAAAGGGACGGGCTAATAGCATGTAGTGGAGATGTAGGTCTTTGTGGATAAGTTCAGCCACTGCATCTTTGTGCCCGTTCATGATTATGTGATGTTCAGCCAACGATTTGGTGTTTAATTTAGTGCTGCACCCTGACAAAGACATTATAATTGCAATTACAGAAGGAAACAGATATCACCACATCCCTGGGGAGCAACACTTCATTTTCCCCTGCAACCTACAGCCATGGAATGTTGAATACTTCTTATTTTCTATGATTGACTGCTGTCATAATCAAGTAGGGAAATTTTTTGTTAAAGAATTAGGCTAAAACATTTGCTATTATTCCTAATATACAATTGGGAGTCAACACTGAAACTGAAAAACTTTCTTAAAAGAGTAAAAGTGTAATTCGATTTCAGTCACATCTATTTCTAAATGTTTATTTCTGCCATGTCTATTTCTTAATCCTACAGACTTAGCAAACTGTCTTCAGGAAAAGTAGACAAATTAGTTTTTTATGAACACCAATAAAATCAGCAGAATGAGGCACTTCATTATTAATATTAATTTGGAATTATACTTTAAAATCTGATTAATACAGTACTTAGTAATTATTTCCTCAGATGGTTCAAATTACTGGACAAGCTTGGATCACATGCGGCAAGTTGAGCCACAAGTTCACCTTTATTTTATAGGTTTTTCGCTCAATGGAACACATCCTGCACTTGTGTTATATGTATGAGTTTTATTCCTGTCTCATGTAGCCTTGTCTATAGGCCAACGTGAGGAAGAAATGGTTCATAGTACCCATCGTACACGCTCTCCTATCCGTGTGTTGGGGCTATCCATCATAAGCATCACCTACACGCTGTAGCTACAAGAACTCCAGTGGCATTAGATGGGTAAATAATACCCAGGACTTCACTGTGTTTCTGACTTCATGTACGGGGCGACAGAAGGTAACGTCCTCTCTGCTCACTTCTCTAGCGATGCAACAGTGGTCATGCTGGACCACAAATCAGAGCGCGAGGACAGAGTGCGTTGGCCGACTTCCACGGACACGTCTGCTCTCGCACACACGCAGTGACTCCACAGCGGTAGCCAGAGAGGCAGTTGGAGCTTCAGTCCGAGGAGGAACATACGAGGAATGGAGAGCTGGGATTTTTCTGCTCCATTCTTTCCCTGTCATTAGTGCGCTGGAACTAACGCTTAATGCGAGGAGACATATATTTCTGTTTTTTTTGGGATGGGGAGGCGGGGCATGTGTGGGGAGGCTCCTCCCCCGAAGTGCATGGGACGCACTCACCTGGTCTCGGGGGGGAAGAGGTAGAGCGACCAGCTGCTCCTCCGCCTGCACCATTCCGGCTGCTTCCGCTCGAACCAGCGGTAGAGCCGCGCGCGGCGACTCTGCAGTGATCGACACGGGGAAATGAGGGAACTCCATTTGCATTAACTCCAGCACGTCACCACACAGCAGCGGCAGCCAGAGGGGCCGTTCTCACCAGGTTCCCCTCGTCATCGCCGTTGTCGTCCTCGCTCGGGTGCTCGTCCAGTGAGAGTTGAGTGGCGCCCCCTGTTGGCGTTCCCTTGCCGTTGCTGAGCAGCCCGGGCGGCCGTGTGCTGTGCACGCTCGCGGAGCGGTGCAGGTAGGGCACCTGTAGCGTGTCTGCCGGCAGCTCGAAGGAGCCGCGCGTCTCCAGCGACTCCATTCGCCAGCGCCGGGGCCTCTGGCCGAACGAGTCCGTCCGGGAGAGTGAGGCGTCGTCGCCCTCTGACGCGCCCTCTCGGAAGCCGCCGCCCTCCTCGTCGGAGCTAGAGTGGGCGTCGCCGGAGAGCAGGGAGCGCCGCTCGGCCGACTGCCGCTTCTGGCGCTTGAGGCTGGGCGCGCGGCCCACGCTGGTCCAGCTGGAGCGCCGGCTGGTCCAGCTGCTGCCCGAGCTCCAGGGGGCGTGTGGGGAGCTCCTCGCGCTGGACTGCGGAGGGAGGGGGAGGCGGGTCGCGCAGCCAACATGGTCAACACAGCGTCAAGTGATTAGAGACGGGAACGATTGAAGATGCGCCGAGACCCCTACCGCACTGACCGGAGATTTCTCCTGGCAGCTGGGGTCCACGGAGACGCTGCTGCCCCTGCGGGAGTCGTGAGCGGGGTCTCCTCCTCCTGAGATCTTGGGCACGGGCATCGGTGTGGCGGCCGTGTGGGTGATGAGAGGAGGTGTCAGGCTGGCCTTCAGGTCCACATGGCCATTTACGGGAGCTACTGCAGTCAGAAAGAGAGCAAGAGGGCAGAGCCCATCAAGCTTCCTCCAAAACACGACAGATGGCTAAAATACACTTGCACATACATTAGACGTTTCCTAATATTAATGTTCATCATTTCTTTAACTCTTACATATTTCTATACTTGCTGAGTAGGGTTGGGTATGCATATTGCATAGCAGCCGTCAAGATAACACAATGCCACAGGGCATAAATGTCACAGATGCCTCCCAGCTCATTGCTGCTTTAATTTTTTATGAAGGGAAATTCATTTACGATCTCACCAGGAGAAGCTGACACATCTTTTTTGCTTCCGCGCACATCATCAACACTTCGGGCATAGGACTCTGCTTCTGAGTCCGACTTAGAGGCGTCTCCCTTCATCACATGCAGGGACAAAGAGAGCAATGGTCAGTAGGGGGCAGGAGAGAGGCAGCGACTGAGGTCAGGGTGGTGGGGGATTAAAGGCAGAGATGGGCAGGTTGAAGTGGGCGTGTCCACATCCCTGCCCCACCCCCCACCTCCTCCGAGGGTGACTGGTATCCATGGAAGAGTCATCGAGGTCTGGGGGTTACGCCACAACTGATACGGTGCCAGCATGCATGGACAGTCTCATCCTGCAGTACCACTCTGAAACCACCACAATCGACATATTAGCTGTTTGCTTATCTAAGGTCTAAATATTTGTCAAATGTATTATTCACATGTATTTCTGAGAGGATGATCTCATGATCAGACCATCTGCTTTGTTTGTGTAAGGGTGAATCCACATGGTGTGGAATATATGTGTGGGTTCGGTTCTTCCCCCCCAGCCCGTCAGAGGAGCAGGACCAGTACGGGCGGCATATCCAGTAATCAGGCTGTAGAAATAAACACAGCTATTTTTACCAGGGGGCTTTAGCGATATATTTTGCCTGTATCACCCTCCCTCCCACCTCCAGTTTGGAGAAACCCCGTGTTTCAGTGTGGTCTAGCGCAACATTTCAACCCTGGCTGGTTTGTCCGAATAGCAATACTGACTGAGAATCTTAAATTCTCTCTCTCTCTCTCCTGTGGTTAGAGAATTGCATCTCTATATCTGCACGCAAGGAAACATTCCATCATTTCATCGTTTTAAAGATGAAAATGATTTTCAGTTGTTCTGTCCATATGGGTGATGCCTGCTGATAGCAACCATAGAAATCTGGCCTGAGCATGTGACTTCCTCATGAATGGGACAAGCAACCGCACGTGACCCCAGCCCTTTACCCAAACCAAGTATTTTGCGGTCCATCTTCAATGTGGTTTTCTACTGTTCTATCGTATAAGATCAGGAGAGAGAAAGTGGGGACTATTCGGACAAACCTTTCCAGCTAAGAACAATGTCTCCCATTAGTTCATTCATTCAAAACAGTCTAGTCCTGTTTTCAGTCAATTATTTCTGTGAATGCAACTGTTAAATGTGTGAATGGATGATAGATAAATTAGAATTGCAAGTCTGAAACTAGTGGGATCATTGAACTGCTAGACACGCCACAATAAAACAGTAATCATAGCTAATCAAAGTAAACAGGATTTGTCATTACGGGAGAACACAACAGCAAATCTAAGAAAACAACCACAACAAAAACTTTCAAATGTTAAGGCTCTGTAAGTGAGACCTATAAGGCAGGAGAGGGATTCCTGCCCCACACACAGTAAAAAGTACAACATAAGCACAGCTGTGATAGGCTGAACTCGACAGAGTGACACAGAAATCCATTACCAGCTTCAGGCCATCGCCACCTCCTATTGGTCTTTGCTTGCTGTTGGCCTTTAGCTTAGCAGCAGTGCCATTTGTGACTATAACGAGTTCAGTGCTGGGCACTGGAGCCAGCTCAGATTGCCAGCATTGAGCTCTGGCTATCTGACTCTGTATTCCCACATGGCCTTTCTGAGTGGAGACCAGGTGGACCAAGATAACAGCCTCAGAGGTTCTCTGGCTGCTGGAGTTTTCACTGACCTTTCTACTCTTCAGTACTCTACAGTTTCTAGTAAAAAAAAAAAAAAAAAAAAAAAAAAAAAAAAAAAAAAGTAGTTGCAATCGGCTGTTGCCGGGCAAGTCCTCACATGAACTGTGGTAATAGTTTCTGTGTGAGAGAGAGATGATATTTTAGGGAGGGTCTTCGGTTCTCTGGGCTGATCAATGGAAGTTAGCAGAGCAGATTGAAAAGACGTGGCGTCCAGGGCTTGTCACTCCTCCCCACCACCCCCACCTCCCCCACCTAGCACAGCTGCACAGATGGAGAAACATAAACGTGATGTCCCCAAAAAACAGACGGAGTCTCCTCGACAGGGTCAGGAACTGCTCACTGGTCTGCTCTCACAATCAGACCCCAATCTCACTGTCCGATTATTCAAATGGGAAAAGAAGTAATAAGACGTTTTAGTCTCACCAATGTCACTGTACAGTGAAAAGCTACGATAGCAAACAGAATGGAAAGTAATGAGGGCAAAGCACTCTGGCGTGTGGGATAGCACTTCAAACCATCTTAGGCAGAGTGATTTGAAGTCAGTTTAAAAGCGACTTCCCATTTCTTTTATTTGCTTTTGTTCAGTAGTCTGGCTGGGTTTGCCTGCTTTCACTGTGGTGTTTTAATCCCAAACGTCTTCTGAGCCAGATGAAATAAAGATGCTTTGCTAGCATTGTGCTTGGCCTTCTGGCCTTGAGCAAGTGAACCTGAAGAGGGACTTTATGTCAATTCTGCGTCTACGCAAACAACCACAGTGACAATGTCCACAAACGCTGGGATCCTCCTGGTTAGTCTCACTGGGTTACGTCATGCGAAGTGCTACATACCCCTGAGTCTATTGGCAGCTGAATACAGCTTAGCTGGCCATGCAAGTCTTCCCTCTTGGACAGTTCCTAAAGTAGAGACGTGTTAAGTTTTTACCACAAAGGCAAAAGTTAATGGCAAAAGAGTACAAAGATGATGAGAAGGATTTTGAACAAAGAAATTCACACATGGATTCAACAGTATAATGTGGATCATGCTCTTTTCTTGTGTAACACACTGGAGGGTTGTAGATGTTAATGTCATGTGTTTGGGTGGAGGTGGGGAGGTGATCGGGACATTAAGTGACAGCTTCTATTAAAAAAAGGAACTGCCTCTAGAGTACTTTGACGTTGATGCATATTGAACATTTCATGTAGCAAATCTGTTTAACAGAGCCGATGAACTTGATTGCAGTGGCGAAAGATCTCGATGAGGATGAACTGTCAAATTATGTTCAATGAACTTTATCTTTGGAGCTATAAAGAGCTTGGCAGGAAATGCTACTTGTGAAGGCACAACAACAACAGATTTGTACACACTGGAGAAGCAGCTGACTGATTTCCTTGGATTCTTAACCAATTGCAGTTAATAAAACACTTGCGCTCAATCAATGAAAGAGTCAGCAAATGTGTATTACAGGCTGGTGTGTGCGAGACCAGCTATTCGCAGTGACTGTGTGCAGGTATTTGCTCTATACTGCTGCGAAGATGTTGATCCAGACCCGCCATCTCTCTGCTCAACATACCTCGTTCATCTGATAGTTTCCCTGGCAACCCTGACGCACAGTAAAGTTCGGCCAACTAAAAATAAACTCTGTGTCTGAAGGAAAAGGATGTGGGTTAAAAATTAAGCAAACAGCTTTAGGATGTACTTAGGGGAAAGAGCAGGCTACATGTGAGGCTAAAGCTCAAAGCCCATTGGCTCAAGAGCCACCGAACCTACGCACTTCTGAATTTACATATTTAGATAGGCCAAGAAAAATGCTGGCCGGCAAATTGAGGGCGATCTGTTATTTACAATAGACCATTTATTTTTGAAGGGTTTGGAGTAGCTAACAATTTCCTTTTAACTGCTATTATGCAATGTGAAAGCTATTTCTATCTGGCAAACAAGCATGTGAAAAGATTCGAAACAAGTTCACCTTCTAAACTGGAGACGGATTCAGCTACGGCCACTACATAGCTTTCCCCAAACGTACTAGCTGCCTTATTTATCTGGGCATTTAACTTTGTTTGCACAAGGAAGTTCAATGTCACAGTCATTAGATTGGAAAATAACACATGCTTCATGTTATAACTGGCTTTCTCACCCATTTTGCCTCAGCAAAACATTTCTGCATTTGCTAATTGCCCTAGGAATTAATGAAGTATCCGCCATTCGGATTTTTGTTATCTGCAGAATCTGATATGGTCTGTGATGAAGGGGTCAGTAAGAGGCCCTGGTTAGAAAAAGGGGTTGACTAGATTAACGTTCTTGGGCCCAGATAGTATAATGTGAGCAGCATATGTTAAAGTGGTTAGCAGCAGTAATTTCAGAAATGTGATCAATGTCTGGTTCGTGATGAATAACTTGTTCTGTAGCCAAGAATGCTGCATGTGCACGTGGCTTTAGTAACTCATACCACCAGAATATTTCGAGAAGTGCTCTTGAGAATAGCTGAAAAATGACTTGACAGACTTTTGCTCCATGCAGTTCCATTTCCACCATAATGGTAAATGTTAAAAATGTGCCCTTTATTATTGCCTCTCCGACGCGAGCGGATCAAAGCCTGTGTGTTTTTACAGCTTGCGGCGAGAGAGATGGCGTTCAATTAAAAGAGTGCAGAAGCTGCTCTGTGTGTCTTTTCAAAGGCAGACCCCCCCCCCCCAAAGAGATCCATAGATACAGCGCTCATGAACCTGCGGTTTATCCAAGGGCTATCCTTCCTCTCGCCCTGTTGTCTTTGCATCTGTCTACCTGTCACAGGGGAACGGTTGCTATGTGTTGGGTGATAAGTTGTTGCATAAGAGCACAGGAAAAAAAAACAGAAAGGGGAACTGAGGGAATGACGCGAGACAAAGCGTTGGAGGGTGAGCGGGACGGACGGGACCACGCGGGGGACGGGACCACGCGGGGACGGGACCACGCGGGGACGGGACCACAGCACACGGGACACGGCCTGCTGGGAAACGAAGGCCGTTAGACGAGAGGGAGAAAGGAGGCGATGAGGAAGGCGAGTGAGAATAGCAGGGGTGGGGTGGGCCCTTGGCGTGTGATCTGTCGGACAGGAATGGAAAGAATGAGAAAGGCAGCAAGGGTAAGAAAGGGCAGTGAGACAACACCAAGGTGATGAACAGAAGGGGGGAGGGTCACATGGGGGCTTGGCGCTGAAGTTCGACCTACCTCCGTCTGGAAGCCCTCCACTAAGATAGCCACCAGCAAGTTGAACAGGACGTAGTTCCCAAAGGTCATAAGGGCAATGAAGTAGAGGGCGGCCACAGGAGAGGTGGAGGCCATGCCGTTATACAGCACCTTATTCCAGTCCTCCTGGGTGAGGATCTAGCAACGGGTCAGAGGGTTCCAAAGTGTTACGCCATTGTTAAGCACGTGATTAAGAACCACACTTTGGTTTGTGCAACTAAACTGCGTTAAAGTGGTGATGGTGCTTGTGCAAACTCACCTGAAACACTGTGACAATGGCCCAAAGCAAAGAGTCGAAATTCTTGCGGTCAGGCATCGTGTCACCATCTCTCTCGGAGCCAAACTTGCAGCCAAACAGGTGCATACCCAATATGCTGTTTCAAACACAGTGACGGATTTCAGCTCGTTACCAACATTAACCTGGTCCAGAATCACGTAGTGATGCGTCAGGTATTTAGAGTCTGGGGGTGGGGGACTGGCTCAGTACTACCAGACTCTCAGGTGGGCCATAAACGAGCGGACCGCTGCTCGTGCGTTCTGACCTGAAGATGAAGATAAACAGCATGAGCAGCATGCAGAAGGTGGCCACGTTGTCCATGGTCTTCATCAGCACCACCAGCTGCCTCTGCAGAGCTGGCATGAAGCGCACCAGCTTCAGCACACGCATGAGCCGAAAGGTCCTCAGCACGGACAGACCCCCGCCCTGCTGCCCGACGATCTCCCAAACACTGGGCGCACGCACGCACGCACGCACGCAGGCACGCACGCACGCGCACACGCACACGCACACACACACACACGCACACACACACGCGCACACACAAGCACACACACAAGCACAAACATATGCACACACAAACACAGCATGTAAAGTTTGTGTATATACTACTTGATCATGGTCTTGTAAGGTATTTAAACAGCAACAACTCAAAACCTGAGATTTCACATGACTTTGCATATATGAAGCAACTTAAACTGTGACATACGCAGACAAACACGACACTGAACTTGCCACCCTGACAGCTGACACTCATCCCATAGAAGAGCTACCAGATGTCACATTACACAGTAATGGCTGCAATTTGTCACACTGCCACTGATCTGAAGTAACTGCCAGAGTGCCAACAACGCTGATGAACACGGGAACAACAAAATCACATCCACTCCGTGACACCGGCAGCATGTTTCCACACCCTCACAGGACCCTCGCCAACCCAGTACCTGATTACCACGATGATGCCGTCAAATATGTTGTAGGGGTTCTTGATGTAGCCGAACGGGCCGTAGACCAGCAACTTCAGCAGCATCTCCAGGGCGAACAGACTGGTGAAGACGATGTTACTGATCTCCAAGGCATTGGTGAGCTCCTCCGGCTGTCGCGTGGGTACCGTGGGAACAGGGGTACAGAAACAGGAAGCCAAATAGCAACGTTTAGAGAAAGTATAAAATCTCAACGCGCAAACACACACGCACACTCTATAACAACCCTACAGAGAAAACGGTAACTAATGTGAAACGTGTCTGAGATTAAAAATGTTATTAAAAATAATTAAAATGATTAAAAATGTTTCATTCATGTTTACTGCCTTGTGCAAAGTGTAAATATTATCCTAGCAAAAAGTGCAATTTAACTAAATATTGAATTTCTTAGCAAAAAAAACAAGATATGGCAGAGCAGAGAGCATCAATTATAACCAAGCCTGAGCACGTTTTTACATCAACTAATTAGGTCAGGAAGCTTCCTGTGTCTGTAATGGGTTACATCAGATGTGCACTGTGAAACCCAAACAAACACTTCTGTGTAAACATGGGCCAAACAGGATGTGGAAGCCCAGCAAAGCACTGAGCTGTAATGGCAGAAGATCCATGGGCAAATCACTTACTGTCCATAGCTTTTTTATATGACTGATTGACTGATTGGACAGACACAGACAAACAGGTGGGCAGACAGACAGGCAGGTGGGCAGACAGACAGGCAGACAGACAGACAGATCTGAGAGCATTAATGATCACAGGAGTGATTATCCTTCCTCTGTCCAGGCCATGCTATTACCCTAATGTAACACTAGCCGGTGCCAACCTTGCTTTTCTTGTGTAAAGACACACATACTCACAGCCAGTGAATACGTGCCAAGCGCTGCCCATGTGCCTATGAGAGGGGCTGTTTTCCAGAATGCTGAAATCATATTTGATCATATTTCAAATGTCCTGAGTGATCGCATTTGATCATTCTTCCATGGTCATTGTCATCATTTCTCCAAGTAAAAGTTCACAGAAATGGTCAAGAAGACGCACATGGCCATGTACTGGTTCAGGGCCCGTGTACCTTTAGATGTGGACTAGAGAGAAATGAATGCTGCATATAGTGGTTGTAGGATTACTTAACAGCCGTGAATCAGACGGAACACGTCGCCCCTGCGTTCACCCTCCTCTCCGTTTACTCTTCAGCAAAGCACGACTGAGAAATAACTTGGATGGCTACATGTTGCAAAAACTCAAGCAGCACATATCAGTTCAAGTCCTCCCTGATGCACTGAGGAGAGAATGCACTAGTACCAGAGATGCTGCTGGCGGAGTGGTAGTCCGAGCCAGCTTTTTTTTACAAGGCGTGTAGGCATATGGGTATGTTCCAGCTTTGCTTTCTATTTTTACGGTTGTTATAATGAGACCCAACGCAGACATTCCTCAAACATGATGGTCTGATGCCCTAATGAACAGACTCTTAAACACCTGAAAACAAAACACTACATTACCAGGCATCCAATGACTCTCTTATTAACAATAGCTGTGGTTTTAAAAGCAGACTAATAATTTGCAGGTATAACTAATACAATTATGCTATTCTGTAGCTCTTAAATGAGAAAAATACTCTTATAGTTTCCCCCAATGACTGTTTCTGCAATGTACCGAGAGACAAATATAATTACATATTGTGCATGAAATGAAAAAAATCTTGGTGGGTAATTGAGTTTATCGTAATCTAATTAAATTGACTGCTAGTCGTAGGTGCATTAATGATGTACTGGGCCACTAATGTGCAGATGGAAGAAACTGGACGCTTTTCTTTTTAAGCTGCTCTGGCTCACACAGAACAATAACACTGGCTATAATTTGAAGGTATTTAAATGATGGGAATCATGAACGGCTGTCCCAGAGCTCATGGATCGCCTCACTCTCTTGGCTCCTGTTGACGGGGATGCGGCGGGGGAGGGGTTGTGTGGCGGGGGAGGGGTTGTGTAGCGGGGGAGGGGTTGTGTGGCGGCCCCTCAGATCTCGGCAGCACAGGGTCGGGCTCGATCTGCACAGCAGGAGCGTGTGCTGGGTCCCCAAACAGGGCGAGGCTCCTCCGTTCAAATCAAGACCACTTGTGAGAAGAAAACAGCACATAAAACACCCAAACCTGCAGGGAAGCAGTTTCCAGGAAAAAGAAAAGCCAAGGGCAATTACTGCAGCGAATTACACAGAGATATTTTTGTTCTTCTTCAAAAGATTTTTTCCCATTTCTATTTCCATTTATATTTTAGATTCCTTTTTTTCTTTCGTTTACTTCAGGACGAGGCCGATTAAAATTTACACCACTTTTGAAAGTCAACACATTCACTCAGCACAGACAGGCAGACAAAATTACTCCATCTCAACTGAGACTTTATCTTCTTTCATGACATGTTTGTGTGGTTAAGGCTCGAGTGCACAGTACCCAGCGTTTCCAGATATGTGGAAAGCGCTCATTACTGAAGGCCTTGACCCCTCTTTAGCTCACCTGTTCTCAAGAGTCATATCTCACCAGCAATTGCTCCATTATACAGCCAAACTGTGGAGCAGAACCCTAATCAGACCCGTCGACAACAACGAGAGGACTGTCTAACAAGCGCGCTTTGCAGGACTCTTTCAACCTGCTCCTGAATCTGAAACCTCACAGTCTGCACTCATGTTATTACACCAACACGTGTGGCACTGGGCTACGTGATGGTGATATGACACTCCACATGGAGCACTGAGTGATGAGCAGTGTTGTACAGCAGCAGCAGTTAGCATACAGCATAGCATACAGCATAGCATACAGCATAGCATACAGCATAGCATACGTACAGCATAGCGTACAGCATAGCGAACATCCGGGAGAGCGTTGTTGTAGACTGACAGTGGGACGACAAGTAAGGAGGAAGTATGAGCACAAACGCGGTACCCTGGGTGTGAACACAGACACTGTATCCAAACTCTTGTCTAATTCATTCACAATCGCGGTCAAGTTTACTGAAAGGTGGAACATTTTGAGGATTAGACATTAGTGATCAAACCTCAATCATTTCAGTAATCCAGTAGTTCCACCTTTCAGTAATCTTGACAGCAACTGCACACAAACTCTTATTCATTCATGACAATGTTACTGAATGTTATTAATCTGGACCACTGAAGATAACGTGTTACCAAGTCAGCACATACTGGTGGGAGCTCTGGGACCAGCGCTGAGTGGGAGCTCTGGGACCAGCGCTGAGTGGGAGCTCTGGGACTAGCGCTGAGTGGGAGCTCTGGGACTAGCGCTGAGTGGGACAGGCCTCTGCTCGGCCTGCAGGCGACACACACTCGGCTCTCACACTCTTCCGGACCTTTCTTTCTTTCTTTTTTTTTATCACACCCCCAGCACCTGATCCGAGGATTAGAGGCCAAGAGCCTTCGGATCCAGCAATAATCAGCCGGCCCACACTCCTCTGCGGGCAGCGCCAGGTTCTCGCTGTCGGCAGGAAGGCGCTCGATGCAAACCAGACGGCACCCCCCCCACCCTCACCCCAAAGGGCCGCCTTAGCAACAATAACCACGGCCGCAGCAGAGCGCCAGCAGAGCGCCAGCAGGGCGGCGAGGAGCACGGAGGAGCGAGGAGGAGCGAGGAGGAGCGAGGAGGAGCACGGAGGAGCGAGGAGGAGCGAGGAGGAGCGAGGAGGAGCGAGGAGGAGCGAGGAGGAGCGAGGAGGAGCGAGGAGGAGCGAGGAGGAGCGAGGAGGAGCGAGGAGGAGCGAGGAGGAGCGAGGAGGAGCGAGGAGGAGCGTGGCCAGGTGGTGGGGGCCTGAGTAGTGGCCTTGCATTGGCAGTGCCTCCGGCGACAACGTCAAAAAAAAGTTACACCAAAAAAAATAAATAAAAAATGCATTTACAAGTAGCTGGGAGGCTGACATCAGGTGCCACAGTTCTGGCAGTGCGACAGGGATTTCATCAGGAGACTATAAAAGGGAAGAGCTGTTGAAGCTGACGGCGCGGACGGCCGACGGGGCTCAGGTCTGTTCGGAGCTGCCACACCCTCCCTGCTAGCAACACCGCAGTGCTTTCATATCAGGAACCTTTGTTGGTGAGAACAGGTAGACACACAGCGTCCTATACAAAGCTCTGCTTTGGGGATGTGAACACCCTGCCTGCAGTTACATGGGGATCTGAAGCAAGTTTTGTCTTTTTAGTATGCTATGATTTGAAAGACGATTGAACGTTTTGAGAAACTGTCATCGAATTAATAATGCTGAATAATAATAAATTATTGAACGCTACACTTATAATAGCATAATATGTAAAGACTTCATTATTGTCTTCCAGTCCCCCAGCCAACTGTGAACTACGGAAGCCTGCAGAGGGACAGTCTGACCTCAGTTACAGGGGTAGAACAGTACACAACTGTCCACGTCACTAACTAATGAGGGTAATACCTGGAGTACTTTACATCAGGTTCTCAGCACACTACATTGTGCTGTACCCAGATCTCAAATGAGATATAGTGTTAGTTCAACTACAGTCTTGACTAAAGCCCAGATCTCTGATTTGTATTTGCATATAGGTGCCCATGTAGCAAGCCTGAGTAGATGCAGTTTTAAAACTGCACCTAATACATGATACACACCACAGGAAACTGGTTTGACCTAATGCATTATCCCCTATATAGAACAGTGAGGATATTCTGCAGGGCTGGCAGTGAGCAGGGTAATCTCCCAGTGTTCTCCTGACACGTGAACAGCACAACCACATTCAATAATAGCAGCTCTGATACCAAACAGCTGCTATGGCGCAAGATCTGAAGGACTTTTTAAAATATTATTTGCAATCACATGGACTTGTGCCGAGACAACATCAACTCCAGAGACACAGAATCCAGCTACAGGTTATCTACTGTTTTTTTTTGTGTTGTTGTTTTTTGCTTTACCACTGAAATACAAAAATAAGAGAAAAACACAAATAAGAGAGAGAACTGCAGTGTCGTTCAGGAGCTATGCAATCTGAAGCCCAGATATTTCAGAAATAAATTAAAAACCATGATTTTCTGCTTAGCAACAAGTTTGAAACAGTTGCTGTGTGGTTGGGTTCGAGAGCTTTCTCCTGCAGGATGGAGTGGTCTTCACATGCTCGTACTCTCCAACAAACACAGTTGAGCGTCTGGGAGGAAACAGCACTGGCCGTCTTGTGCGGCTAAAATAACCCCGATGGTTCCTCCTGGCCCCCTCCCTCTGTGTCCCCCGGGCTCAAGGTTAACCGGACCTTCTAATATTTGAATTTTTTTTTTCAAATGGACAATACCACACACCATGACAACATGAACTCCAACTGTTATCACTTAGAGGATTTTGTCCATATGTTAGTACTGCTGGCTAAGTTAAGGCTGAGGAGAAGTACATCTCTATGCTGTGCTCAGAGAAGACGTACAGGATGCCAAAGGTTGGGTGGAATGCTCAGACAGGAACGTCTCACTGAACTGCTTCACACGGGTTTATAGACCGCTCCACAGGAGAACGTGGGCCACAATCCAAACACAGGCAATGAGCAAATCAAAAAAACCAAAAGAAGTGAATCATGAAAACGGGTGGAGAGAGCAGCGATGAGAGGGGATTGGGCTGTAAAAGAGAAGCAATTAAACCTCCAGGACAGTAAAAGAGAACAGATGCAATTAGGCAGGTTGGCGTCAAGTTTTATTTGCTGTGCGCGACTGGGTCAAAGAACCCAAGTAACCTTGTAAATCCAAATTCCTCCTCTAGCCCGTCTCCCTTCCTCCAGATGGTCCACTTGATAAAGGCAGCTCGCACTGCCAGAATTCCCAAAGAGTCTGTGGGGAGAAACGCGAGAGGAGAGACGGTGGAGGAGAGTCCCGCGCGGGAGGGGAACACCGTCGGGTGTGTGTGTGTGTGTGTGTGTGTGTGTGTGTGTGCTGCTTCCCCTCGGGCTACCACCGGCGCTCATGAGCTCACGCTGCCTGTTTCAGGTCCAGCACTCACAAAGCACCGAGACGCAAGCGCACGCCAGTCCACTTACGAAACGCCGGCAACGATCATGCGACGTTCAAAAGTTCACATGCCTGATGAGGTGACTCCAGGCATTACACAAGCAGCGCTCGTTAAGTATGATTCATACATCTGCCTGGGATGAGAATGATTAATGCTCTCTCACCTGAGAGCAAACCATCGTCAGACTCGAAAGAAGCTGTGCACCGCGTCGTTCGTCAGGAGGGCAGTAAGCTGCCAAGGGGCACATCATTTTCCTCCCTGCTTGGGTCCCACCACTGGGCAGGGGCCTCAAGCAGGCGTGTGCACGGCTCACGGTGCACGGCTCACGGTGCACGGCTCAGGGCGCACGGCTCAGGGCGCACGGCTCAGGGCGCACGGCTCAGGGCGCACGGCTCAGGGCGCACGGCTCAGGGCGCACGGCTCACGGTGCACTGTGCGTGCCCCCTGAAGGAACTGGAAGGGTGCACGGCACGCGAGCGGACTGTGTAAACACGGCGCGATGGCTTTCAGATGTGCGTCGGCCACTCTCATCAAATCAGCCTTCACACTTGTGCTGCTCCGCCAGCGCGGCCCACACGACTCCCCCTCCAGTAAACAACATGACCATAAGATGCGTGAAAAGCCTGGAATTCCGCAGCCCTCCGGAAAAGCTGCACACAGGGCAGAGAGAAAGAGACCCGCTGATGCGTGCGGACAGGACTGCACACACAGCTGCAATCCTGTTAACAATTAGCTATCAAACTTCGTACAGGCTGGATGATATTTTTGGTAGCTTTAAATAGATTTACAAAAAACAGGCTTGTTATGAAATGTTAAAGTCTTGTGCCGCGGTGTCCTGGGTACAATTACTGAGAGAGCTCGACTCTAGTCTGGTGGAATGAGTTACTGGGCTGTTGCCACAGACAAGTGAAGAGTGAATCACATTCCTGGAAGGAACTCTGAGCCTTTGTGTTGTCTGAACTCTTAAATATAGGCCATATATTACAGACACCTGTACTGTTATTCCACAGTGAAAGAACTGACACATACACCTTCATCCCTCTTTCCCCATGTAAAGAAGGACCATTCATCTCATGTCTGTGTGTCAGGCCATGGGCCATTAAGCGCGTGAGAGATGTACAAGCTCCTGCAATCTGTCCTGAGCAGACCCTGTAAGCAGGACACCACAGAACAAGAAACGTGCCCAAGCCACTTTCTCCACCATCATCTCCTCATGCCGTAGAACAGGAAGCCATGTGACAAAGCGCTATGAAGTTATATTTGACCCAGCTAAACTGGTCTGAGGTCAGAGTCACACATCTTCGCCAGACGTGTCACGGCACCAGGCAGGAGTGGAGTTGTAGGGGGAGTACAGCCCCGCGGGGGTTTCCGGTCGGTTACGTTAGCAGCCCGAGGCTGAAGAACACTCACCTGCTCATGGTGCTCGATGCCCATGCTGAGTGTGTTGATGAGGATGGCGATCATGATGCCCCGGCCAAAGTACTTGCTGTCCACGATCTTGCGGAAGGTGTCGCAGACCAGCCTCCAGAAATGCACGACCTTCGCTGCGCGGGCCCCGAGCTTAAACCTGCTCTTCCGGTCAGGGTCCCTGCTGTCCCTGTAGTGGGCGTCCTGAGTGAACTCGTACACACCCTCGCTGTCTGAGTCGGCAGTCTCGTTCGCCTCTATGCCTTCCGAGTCATTTGCTCCTGACTTGGTACAATAGGGGCAGGTTTCGGGGTCAAAGGTCAAAGTAGGATCCAAGTTTGAGCCACCGCAATTGGTGTTGGAGAGTTTCCTACTGGGCACCTTCCCTGAAAATGAATTTGTAATTTTCATGTTAACAATAAGAAATAATTTGTGCTTGGAGACATGCAGAAACAAAGGAATAAACAGCAACATAACTATTTTGCTTTCAAGGAGATTGTGGTACAGCCCTCTGTAATATGCAAAAGCACATGTACACAGGCACATGTTGCTCAGGTACCTGCAGGGCCTTGAGTCTCCAGCAGGCTCTGGGAGGTGTTGATGGGGTTGGGGGGAATGTTGAGGCTGGTGAGCATGCTGGCTGTGCTGCCTGCTGCTCCGGGGTCCAGGGCCCTCTGCCTGAGGTGCTCCAGGGGCAGACAGGGCTGCAGGGTGGGGTAGTTCTTATGCACCGGTGCTGCAAAAGGAACCGAGTTCCTTTTGTAAGCCTGCAGCGCAGAGGGCCCTGGGTTGGGCACACAACGCAGCGGCTCGAAGTAGCATGCGGCAGGGCCCGCGCCGTGGGCCGACTCCGGGCCCAGAACCCCAGAGCCGGAGGAGGCGGCAGGCTGCAGAGGGCTGATGGCGGGCAGCGTGAGGCGTCCGGAACCCGCACCCGCACGGTTGATGCCGGTACTCCACGTGCCGGCCTCGATCTCCCGGACGCCCGCCTCAGCGCGGACGCTCCCGTTGCCTAGGTGGTAGTGGTGATGGTGGTGGTGGTGGTGGTGGTGATGGTGGTGAGCGACGTGGTGGACGGATCCCTGCCGCTGCTTCTGCCGCCGCCTCTTGGCGTCGGTGGCGTCGGTGGTGGGTGAGGCGCGTACGCTGAGGCCCGCCCTGCGGGCGATGGCGCGTATCAGGTGGGCCAGCTGACGCACACCCTTGCGCACGATGTAGACCAGGTATTTGAGCAGCTCGTCGTAGCAGCTGCCCGGCTCGGAAAAGCTGGCCAGAGTGCTGGCGTTGGACATGAAGCGAACTCTCTGCTCCTTCATCAGCTGACTCTCACGCTGCTTCGTCTCAGAGAACTGAGTGGCTATGACAACCAGACACAGGTTAATCATGAAGAAGGAGCCCACCTTGAGACAGAGAGAGAGAGAGAGAGAGAGAGAGAGAGCAGGGAAAGTAAAAGAAAAGCAGAGGAATGGCATTATGGCATTTACTCAAGGAAAATTATTAAGTTATTGTATGTGCAGTTTCAGACTTTGAGAGGATTGCTTAGCTCAGTTTTTCGAAGGTCTCCATGAACACAACACTATGCAGTTCTACTCTTTATAAGGCAATCAAAAGCACATTATATTGAATCTTTGCAACAGAATTGTCACTACTTCTCCCTGACTGTGTCTCTCAGCAGCCTCAGCACAGACCAACAAAGAGAATGAGACTTGAGCGCTCAGTACTACACACATTACTTTACAGGTGACCTTCACAGAAAAATACAATTTTTTTACTGCCCTTACCACATACTTTATCTACTTTAGCATGGGTTTCTTCTGAAATAACTGTTTATTTTTACAATTTTTACAACAATTTAGGAGGCATTGTCAAGGTAAAAAAATGCTCTCCAGTATTAAAAATCTTCTGGAGCATTATAGCACACTGAAAACAAACCTTCATCCTTCAACACAGATGCACGCTGGCTAACGGTGATGTACGCTGGCTAACGGTGATGTACGCTGGCTAACGGTGATGCACGCTGGGCGGTGATGTGCGCTGGCTGCGGTGATGCTGGCTAACGGTGATGCTACGCTGGCTAACGGTGATGCACGCTGGCTAACGGTGATGTACGCTGGCTAACGGTGATGCTAAAGGTGGTGCACGCTGGCTAACGGTGATGCACGCTGGCTAACGGTGATGCACGCTGGCTAACGGTGATGCACGCTGGCTAACGGTGATGCACGCTGGCTAACGGTGATGCACGCTGGCTAACGGTGATGCACGCTGGCTATTAACGGTGGTGATGCACGCTGGCTAACGGTGATGCACGCTGGCTAACGGTGACGCTGGCTAACGGTGATGCACGCTGGCTAACGGTGATGCACGCTGGATGCACGCTGGCTAACGGTGATGCACGCTGGCTAACGGTGATGCACGCTGGCTAACGGTGATGCACGCTGGCTAACGGTGATGCACGCTGGCTAACGGTGATGTACGCTGGCTAACGGTGATGCACGCTGGCTAACGGTGATGCACGCTGGCTAACGGTGATGTACGCTGGCTAACGGTGATGCACGCTGGCTAACGGTGATGCACGCTGGCTAACGGTGATGCACGCTGGCTAACGGTGATGTACGCTGGCTAACGGTGATGCACGCTGGCTAACGGTGATGCACGCTGGCTAACGGTGATGCACGCTGGCTAACGGTGATGTACGCTGGCTAACGGGACTGGCGCTTCCTTGCCGTGTGATCTGTGGTGAGTCATGGGAGAGGTGATGAACACATACTATGATCAGGAGGATGAAGTAGATGAAGTTGTAGAAGGAGTGTGCATCCATCACAAAGTACATGATGTCCACCCAGCCCTCCAGAGTGATGACCTGCAGAGGAGGACACACACACACACACACACACACACACACACACACACACACACACACACACACACACACACACACACACACACACACACACACACACACATACACACACACACACACACATATACACACACACACACACACATACATATACACACACACACACACACACACACACACACACACACACACACACACACACACACACACACACACACACACACACACACACACACACACACACACACACACACACACACACACACACACACACACACACACACACACACACGCGCGCGCGTCACACACACACACACACACACACACACACACACACACACACACACACACACACACACACACACACACACACACACACACACACACACACACACACACACACACACACACACACACACACACACACACACACACACACACACCACACACACACACACACACACCCCTCCCTAGGACGGGCTTCAAGGCCTGCCGGCTGAAGGAAACATCCCAGGCCAGGGCCGCACTCTCCTCCCTTTGTTCCGTCTGTCACTTCTGTGACAGTCCTGTGAGAAACACTTCTGCAGTTCCAGGACACTACGGAGCTCACTAGCAGGTCGAGGAGCTGTCAGGCAGCTAATTCATTTGGGAGCGAGTGAATTAGGCGTCTAGAACCTGGGCTGTGGAACACCGAGCCTTCAGTCTCTCTCAGTCTTTAGTACATGGCAGGTTCCTAAATATTTAATAATTTCCATTTTGATTTATTTCCAAAATGTGACAAGCACTCCCCCGGAGACTCACTGGCCTCTAGGTGTAACTACAATATGACACTGAAATCAAGAGCTGCATATGGAGACACAGAACATTAAAAACTTTATAATTTGATTGAGATACAAAGAAGTTAATTGGGACTGTCGAAATCTGACATCACCACCACGCCAACCACTGACAGAGCTAGTGCATAAATAAATAAATAAATAAATAAATCACAAGTCTGTGCTTAGGTTCTGACATCTGAATGCAGAATGAAGCGTCAAAGTGAAAACGTGGGTGTCAGCGGCTGAACCTGCGCTGCAGTGCCACCCTGTGTCAGCGTCATACCGTCACGCGCCCGCACACGTTCAGCATCTGTGGCAGTGTCTCCTCAAGTCACGTGACACAAGGCAACAATGCCGCGCGAGACCCACCTGAAAAATAGCAATCCAGGCGTAGCCTATGTTGTCGAAGTTGATGGCGCCCTTAAAAGGGTTGTTGCCCCCGGCGGAACAGTTGGTGTAGTACTGGTTCCAGTTGACGCAGGTGGTGTTGTCGGTGCTGTTGTAGGCGCCCATACCCAGCTTACACTGCAGGCCCTCTTCGTTGAACATGGAGAGGGAAGTGCACTGGCGCATGCCGGTGTCCCGCGTCTGCGAACAGATGAACGGGTTCTCGTCGTCGTTCTCCGTCTTGTAGAAGTCGTGCAGATCCAACGTCTGAGGGCTGATGGGCAGAGATTTTCAAATGTGGAATAATATATATATATATTTGCAACATGGAGCTGACGGCTTGGAACCTACGACCAGGGTAGCGGATTATGATGTGGATACTGAGCAGTCATTGGGGGGGACGGTTTGGAACTACTGCCTTGAAAATGGGATTTTTTTTTTTATTGGAGTCACAAAGGATTAATGGGGTGGAAGTCTCATATCACTCCCATAATCAGATATGAATCATAAGATAAAGTACAAGGAATTTGGGGGAGATAAAGACTAATACCAATCTGGTCATAAGTGGAGGGCAGACTAGGAGAATGGCAGCTTTGTTGTGCTGCATGCCCGGGGCAGACACCACAGGTCGAGGTTGCATCACTCCACGCCTCTTTACCTCAGCCTCAGTATTTCTTGTGTTGGCCAAACACCCATTTAGGCAGCAGTCAGCCTGCTGAGAGATCAGCGCTAACCACCTCCAGAGGAGTCAGAGCCGGGCAGGGCTGAGCCCTAATGGGGCTTTGCTCTGACACAGGATAATTGGGCTGTCTGTCAACAGAAATTCACCTCAGAGTGAAAGTGACATAGCCAATTAGGCGCACAAGTAGCTTCAATTATATACTGGGACAAACCGGGGCCTTCTTTGGCTCCTGGCCCAAGAAAATGTCTTTTTTAACAGTAATTTAACATTTTAGGATTGGCCTAATGTTATGCATGTGCCCCCTCTTGCCAGGGTCTGTGTTGCAGTGGATTCCTTCAAGCTGAGCCGTGATTTTGATTTTCTGCTCCTTTATTCTGTGATCTTTTATTACAGGATTTATTACAGGGTTACACTGCTAGAAATGTTGTAAGCACAATTCTTCACACAAGGAAATGTTTTGGTTAAGTAACATTTTCATATTTTCATACTGTGTTAACACAACTCTAAAAATGAGACCCTAGTTTGGGATTCATAATTCATCTTTCTATTTAATTGTTCATTCAACTCTTTCATTAATAATTCTCAGCACATCCCTTTTTTGAGGCAGGGTAAATAAGTCACTGAACAATACACAATGATGCCATTGTGTATTGTTCAGTGATTTATTTAAACACCCTCACTGGACACTAGGGCTGCCCCCTGTTCACCAAAAACCAGACTCTTCTATTCCACTACACTGCCTGCCGATATGTCCTCCACCTCTACTTTGTGTATTTGACTTTTCCTGCTGACTTTTGATTGGCCTGGAATTACCAGAGGGAGGGGAAGTGAGGAGTGATAAACAAACTGACCAATATTATTGAATACATGTTAAACCCCCCATGATCTGGGAGAACATTGCGAAAAAATGGTCGAATGGAAGTCAAAACCAGACACCTGGCCACACAGCCTAAAAACTAACTGTCTGGGTGAAACTGTGCCGGACACTTACAAGGAGAAGTTCTTAGGGAGGAAGCAGCGGTTGTGCAGAAGCCCCGCCCACAGCTGCACCCCGACGATGCCGAAGATGAAGAAGACGAAGAAGCAGAGCAGCAGCACATTTCCCAGCATGGGTAGCGTGTCCAGCAGGAGAGTCACCAAGATCCTCATACCTGCGGAACGAGGAGAATTAGGACAGCAAAACGTAGGAGACCCGCATTCATGGTTGCAAAGGACACGAACAATATAACAGCAGGGGATGGTACAGCTCATAGGCCTAAAAGAATGTCCTCTGTATCAGCTCAGTAACTCCGCCCACAATTCTATACATTCTCTGCATAAAGGGCCTACCATGGACCGCAAGCACGAGCTTATGAGGGCCATAAAGCTATCGGCAGAGGGAAGATGGCTAGTGTAGTATCTTCAAGTGTCCTTGTGGGTGCGGCACGGCTGAACTGGACTGCCTTGTGTGAAACCAGGCGAGCAGAGTATAAATGATGACTATCATTTCCCCCAGAGGGCCGAGTGAGGAGCAGCCGGAGGAGGGCGATCCCACGTGAGGCACTGCCAGCCTCCACGCAGGATGGACGACCTCTGCAGGGGGCTGCGGTTTGCACGTTTGGAGGGAGAGGAAGTGACAATGTGCAGCAGGGCGTCATCAGCAGGCAAAATAAACGAATGACAATGACGGATCTGTCTCGCAAGATGAAACGCCTGTCGTCTCGATGCTCGGGTTTCGCGGGACTCATTAGCGTAGCGCTGGGTTGCATCTCCCACTTGTCGGGCCTGCAAATCTACTGCTCCCCAGTACAACAACCTGGTAATACCGAAATATCGTAATAATAGACTTCTTGGGAAATAATTAAGAAATGTAGTCTAGCGTTTGAGGTAAAATCAGTAAAATGCCACAATACAATTGTAAAAGACATGAATAAACGCTCTTCCCAAACACAATTTCAGTGCAGTCTTATTTGTTGCACTAAGCTTGAGAATCTATATACATTTTTATATTCAGCTCACCACCGACACCAAATAACAAAGATTTACTCATAGCAAAACATAGCAAATCACTGAATCTGGCAAGGCAGGGTCTCACGAGCACCAAATCACTGTTTGTGGCACACATCACTGCCTATGACCAAGTGAGCAGCTAGATTCTGTAGTGAAGACATCTTCAGTGCACGTTTACACTTACATAGCGAGTACTAATATACAAGACACTGCAAATTTTCAATATAAATGGATTTCCTTTTAATTTGTGAAAGATCATAAGGGACTAAGAATAAATTCATTCCTCCTATCAACCAAATCCAATTTTTTCATTAAATGATACACAAGGTTGGGTAAGCTGGATGGATTTTCAAATAATAAATGTAGTTCGCATAATAAGAAAAGATATTACACAACCTACATTTATGTTCTAATTAGTTTGACCTCAATCTCTGAAACCTGATCATATACTACTATATGACATTACTACCCCAAATCTTGACATGTGGCATCAAGATACTGCACAGACAACAAGTGTCTCACATTAGAATACATAGGATAGAATACATATGCTTCCAGATACGATAAGCTGCCAATATCAGGGATTTAGACTCACAGGTGTTATCTCATGGACATTTTTAGACATTCTTATTAAGCTTGTTCAGTTTAGAATATTTCATCTAAGATACACTAGATGACAGTCTCAGTGTTCAACAGGTGGCTAAACTATCAGAAAACATTTTCTTGAGAAGTGGAGCCTTTCATAGCTTTTCCATGCCCTTAGAACGCCATTCCCTGGGGTCCAACTCCACAAGGAAGCCTTGGTCTGGCCCCAAAGCTGTGATGGAACAAGGCCCTTGGGATAATGTGCCCTTTAAAGTCACATATACAAAAAAAAGACTAACATTACAAATTCCTGTGAATGAGGAACCATTGCCTATGTTTGGGATCTAAAGCCAGGCTTTTAAAATCACCAACTGCATTCATCTCTCTGGGTGGGACAAACAGGCCTGTCTATATTTGACAGGACACCCAGATACCACTAACAAAGAGCCCAGCCTTCCTAACCCGAATTCATTATGTACACCAGTACACCATTTTCTCTCTTAGCAAAATTAATTAAGAAGTAAAACGGATGTGCTTATGACTCATACACTGGACACCAGCAATAATCACTTATTGATTCACATACTCACTTTACCCAACTTACATCAATCAGCTTTTCTTTGGGTTAGTGAACCTTCTTAGTAGCAACATCAATTCCCCAATATTCCACTTCTCATATGCATTTTCATCTGATCGTCCTGGTTTCTCAGCTCTCATCTCCGTATCTCAGCTACACACACAGGCACTCACTGTCTCCTGGACACGTTTTCCTATGTACAATCTCATCCTCAGCCTGCCAACCCACTGACTATCTAATGTACTTACTTGCCATTTCTGTGTTCGAGCTGCAATATTTCTGGAGCACATTCACTCGTCCACCAGACAGTGACTCAGTTATCGCTACGTCACACTAAAACACCCAACTGCCACCCAACTGTCGGTGGCTTGTAATTGTTTTTTTTTTAATCTGGCCTTGCAACAACCCTTTCCACACAAACTTTCTCATCCATGGTTAAAAGCCTGACTGTACAAAGGAATCTGCATCTGTGTCACTTCCCATAATCCCCTGCGCTCCAGCTCTTGTTCTTTCCCGTTGCGATCCTCATCTCCATAAGGCTGCAGACTAGCCAACTCGCACCTCACCGCCGTCCGTCAGCGGCTCTTCTCCCTCTCGCCGAGACTTGCACCGCGGCCCGTAACCACAGCGCACGACCAAGCTTAGCTTTGACCCCAAATATGCACATATAGAAATAAATTTTGGGTGTTGTTGTAGATTCTAAATAAAGCAACATCCACGTGTTTGAAGATGTTAATATATTCTCTCGAATATCCAGAAAAGGAATGGGAGCTCATAAGCTCATCGTGTTCTGTGTGGGGTTTGATTTGCGAGGGACATGCGTCTCATCTCCACATGGGTTCATCCATCAAACCACAGGACATGAGAAGAACAGGAAGTACATTAAACCAGACAAAAACAAACGCCTAATAAAGGATGAGAAGCAACAAAGGTCAAGAAGGTGAAGTGAAATACTCCGAGAGAGTCTAAATGGGGTGAGTCGGAAGAGCTCTGATCAAGGGGACACATCTTAGGGATGAGGAGAGAGGAGTGTGGGGGCGTGTGAGTGTGTACGGAGGGTGGTGAATAAATCAACCACTTAGTGGGCTGTGTTCCTGTCAACGAAATAAAAAAAAAGTTTGAGTTTTGAGCTACGCAGACAAGTGATGGATGCTGTGGGTTTGCCGTCTATACTGCCACATGTTTTGATTAAGGCTGTTACAATAGGTAGAAAATGACAAATGGGATCCAGCATCATCATCAAAAAAGCCACAGAGACAATTCCCATTTCCCAAATAACAGTACCCAGCAGGTGAGGTCGAGATAGTACCGGTATTTTGTTCAAATTAAACCCACCATTAAGTGGCTCAACGGCGCAGGTAACTCTCAAATAATAAATCAGACTGCCTGCTTCCATCAGAGGCCTGGCCTGTGCTTTTGATGGACGCAGGGCTTAATTATGTAGGAACGCTGCGAGGAGCAGGCTCCTCTCCTCCTGATGTGTCCTACAACAGCAGGCAGTAACAGCCCTCGAAGGCACCTCGGGATCCCTGAGCCTGCAGCCACGGTGGCGATTTCCTTTTTTGTTCAAACAGGACACTACTGTTTCCGGCAGCGCTGACAGATGTTAGGATAGGCACTATGTTTATAAGAAAGGCAGCCTGCGTGTCAGTGGAGGGTGGATGGAAGTTCCCAGCAGGACCTAGCAAGACAAAGTGGCACACGAGAGGACAAGAAAGGAGCGCCAGGCGTTTCCGAGCCCACGACATTCTCCCAGTCCCGCATCCCAGTAGGACTGGATGCAGCGTTTTAAATGAACTTTCCCATTGTGTAAAACGGTACTGACACATCGAGAGCCCCCTAGGGGAATTTACATTATGAGGCTCCTTGTGAAATTAAAGACAAGGGAATAGTGGGGATCTCCTTGGCATGGAGGACGATTAAAGGAGTCAGTTAACAAAGAGTAGGAATAAGAAATAGCCTGCCCCTTGCCTCATGTGTGTGTGTGTCTGAGAGCTACATCACTCTTCCCCCTGGATCTGTAAGTGTGGCATGTTTGAGCGTGTACGTGTACGTGTGTGTGTGTCAGCATGTGTGTGTGCATAAAACACAGTAAAAGTCACTGGAAATGAAAAAAAAGATCTGTAAACATCTGGTGCCCAATGCTTGGGTGGCTGGAGTGTGAGCAGCAGTGCAGAGCTGCAGGTGTTGGAGATTTGGCTGGGAGACACACCAGACCTGCAGAGCGGCTGGACGTGGAGACGCCACTGTACCACCACCAGGAGCCTCATCACTTAACGTCAAACGAAGAAATGTGCGCGCGTGTGTGCGCACGTGTGCGCACGTGTGTGCATCACATTTCATAACCGTAGAATCTATATTATGCAAATACTCTGCAGGACGATTTTTTTATTTGTCACCTAAACACAACAGCTGCTTTACTTTGAAGTGTCACTGGGTTGTAAAATTAAGAATCATCCCTTTTTGCATAGAATAATAAGGAACCACCCTTTCTGAACATTCAGATTCATTGTGCAAAATCAGTATGTACATTTCAAACAGCCGACTGGCACTGGCGCGAGAACTCACTGGGCACTCGGTTGATTGCTCGGAGTGGACGCAGTACGCGGACGGTGCGGACGGCCGAGAAGCTGACGTTCTGCAGGTTGAGGGAGTATTCCAGCATCCTGTAAACATGCACATGAATAAATGAGTATCTGTCACAAAGTGCTTATCACACAAAGCCCTACAGCAAAGCCCTATTAGTGGATCCTTATGAAATTTCCAGGGCATCGTTGTTAAACCCTATATTACCATGATCCTTTGACAAGGCTGGAGAACCAGAAGAAATAATGATGTAAGCTTCTGGCATGGCTCCAGTGGACGTAATTCAACATTATGACATATACAATGTTACAAATACACGGGGGAGGAAATTAGCCGTCAAGGAGAATGTCAAACTATAATATTACATCATCTACAAATGAATAATTCCAGGTAATACCAGTTTCTTTTCTAGCATTTTCACCTTTATTTATAGAGAGCCCTTATTCAAACGTTTATGCTGAGGAGAGCCAGTGCGGTGAGGGCCCTGTCCCCAGACTTGCCCATGGAGCTGTGTGCTCACTTTGATCCCTTTCGATTAGATCAAAGCAAGACATCCAATAGAGGCCAATGAACTGAAATTTCCTACAATACACACATACCAGCATGCACACGCATACACACGTAAGCACGCCCACACACGCACAGCTGTAGCACACATGTGAACTTTGGAGGGAGGCGCAGGAAAGAATTCCCTGTTTTCCTCGCCGACAAACCCTCTGCGTGTCTGCGCACCAGCTTACAGATTACACTCACAACTGGCAAAATCATCCCACAGTATAATTCTATACTTCTATACTATAGTACTATACTTCTATACTATAGTACTATACTTCTCCACTACTAGAGTACGTGGAGAAGGTGCGATGCGCCCACTGGACCCGTGTGATGCTCCTCCAACGTTTTTCATACGCCCAAGATCATAAGCGGACTCGGTGATGACGGCGATGTGCAAACAGTACGAGGCCCATTAAGCAAGCATGGCTTGGAAGAAATGCCTTCCACTTTTGTTGCTCCTGAAATCTGCGGAGCAGCTTTGCGAGCACTGATTGGCCGTGATGGAAACCAGCTGGTGGCTGGACTAGAAAAATAATAACACTGGTGACTAAGGCTAAAAACGGAGGGATGGGAAAAAAGGACAAAAACATGAAAAATATCAGAAGAGGCGGAAAACAAAAGTGGGTTTTGCTGGGAAACGTCGTGGCGGCTGGAGAGGGGGGCGTGGCCAAGCGAGGAGAGAGGGCGGGAAAGCTGGAGGACAGCAGGGGGCATGCTGGGACAGAGATGGAGGGCAGGCTGCGTCTGAGCTGGGGACTTGCGTGAGGACACTCCCGACAGAGCTCCCGCTGCCCTGTCAGGCGAACAGGAGGCGGCCAGAGCGGGACTAAACAACACGAACGAGCGTCTTGCACGAGCGCTCACATCAACAAACTCCTGCGTCTGACCCCCTTCCACGTATACACCATAGGAGCACAAATAAACACTAAAACCCGTGAATGATGACACAGGCGCACGGCCAGACCTGCGTGTTCCCTCACGTCCCCCGACACACACGCAGCGACACACGCATTCACACGCACGCGCAGGTAAACACAAACGCCTAGTGAAGTGTCTGGTCCCGGGCTGCAGGATAGCCATGGCCTAACCTGGCCGTCTCTTATCTGTTTGTATATGGCATAGCTCGAGTGAAGGATGGCTCTCTTTGCCAGAATCACTCCGTTTCCTGACAACAATGGCCACACTGTCAACAACGGCTGTGCTTAGTGTACACAGTGCCAGCAGGGAGGGCACTATAATAGGAAAAGTATGAGGAGGACAAGGTAGCAGGATCCTAAACAAGTCTGACCTTCAGGATGCGCAAGGAATTCGCTCCATTCGGCGCTCGCGTGGACGCCAGTGCCGTGTGAACAGGGCCTCCATGAGAGAGCGGAGAGCAGAGAGGAAGCACATGGACACTGCTGCTTTGGGCTACAAACCGCTCCATATTGCATGCAGCAGTAAACATAGCTGTTTAGCTGACATGAAGAGGCAGAATAAATTTGACACTCTCTCTCTCTTTCTTGCTCCCTCTCTCTTGCTCCCTCTCTCTCTCTCTCTCTCTCTCTCTCTCTCTCTGTCTGTCCCGTGTTGCCTTCAAAGCAGACACTCTGGCTTGAGTTCAGTCAGGGCTTGGTGGCTTCCACCACCTGGAAGCTTAATGAAGCAGGCTTCAGAAGAGACTCACCTCGCCATATCCACACTCGGATGTGGAGATAAAACACACTCTCTCTCTCTCTCCCTGTCCTTATATTGCCTCTCTGCCTTTCTCCACGGGTCACTCTCATCTCTTATCCCCCCAGTCGACACTTTTCTCGAATGTTTCACAAGCAGCTTCATATAATACAACGGCTGACACTTTTGATTGATGTGCAACATTTCCCTCAGAAATGCAACACTTAAGCCAAGGACAAATTAAAGCTTAGATCACACCTTATTTAATAAACACATTAACATATGGCATTTAAACCACATTAGACTTGCTCTCGACACTTTCCCCAACCCTCTTTAACTACTGCCGCTCCGCCAGGCCTGCAGCCAGGGGCTACTGTTTTGTTCTTAATGGAACAGGACTGATTGATTACAGTCAAAACTAGATGAGCTTCCTCCTGCCAGGTTTCAGTGGCTACAAAGCTCCGCCTTTCGCCTTTCCACAACATCAGAGTCCATTTCCAACCTATCTGAGCATCTACGGCTGGGCTGAGGTATACAGGAAGGTCACAGCAGACTGAGTGATACAGAGTGTCATAAGAAAGGGGGATGCAAGAAACTGGCAACACCCTGCATGCCGGTTTGCCTTTCACGTTTCCGCCATGTTCGCGTCTGTATCCGTTCATCTCTGGCTACCACTTGGGGAAACGTACGTCCTGAGCAGCAATGACACTTATGGAGACTAACGTAGAGGTCCGGGGGGAAGGGTCCGCTGGAAGGGGGAAGGGTCTTTGCTGTGTGCCTTGGTCAAACAGGACTTGACCAGAGGGAAGGAAGAAAATAAACAAGAAAGACCTTTTGCAGTTTTTTTTTTCTTGGGAAAATATTTGATGGCCTTTGTTCATGGCGAGTTTGCCCATGTCTCATTCCCCTGAAGATACCCTTTTTTACTGCACATCACAGATTTGGAAATAGTCCAGGGATGTCAGTGAATCAGTGAAGAAGGGGGCATTTGCATGTGATCTTCAATTCGGTGATCTGTCTTTTTTAGTACAGGACTACTGTGAATGCATTTAAAGTCTCATGAAAAACACTGACAGATTAGAGCAACCATGGGATTATTAGCAATATGTCAGCATTTAACTGATGGAGGCATTTGACCTGAACTGTATTCATTATGTGGGAGAATCAGGTCACCAGAAAGCACTGCTTTTCTCAAACATTATTAAAATTCTGTTTTTAACAGCTTCTCAGAATTTACTACATAATGAAAACATCATGACAAACAAAATAAACATCTGTTCTTTCTTCAGGTAAGCTTGTGATAAGATTGTGTTTCCATACAGAATCGCCAAAACAACAGCAGTCCAATCGATGTGCGAGCAGTGCTTAGCCATCTGGTGAGTACCTATGAAAGTGCAGACACCACCAACTACAAATATGAGATGAAGGAGCTCTCAGATGAAAGCAATGAACTGAGAGTAGTGCCATCAGTACCTCTGCCCAAATAGCATTCCTGAAGTTTCTATTGTCTTACCATAAGCTCCACAGTCTGGCCTGGGGAAGGAACGATATTAGGAGTGTTTATGTGGTTTCCACTTGATCAGTAGAAGCCATTACAGATTGCTTTCACTGGCTTTATAGCCAGGTTTCTTCCCTTCCAACCACAGGGATGCGTTGGACTTTGGGGAAGGGAGTCTCAAATAGTTCATTTCAGCTTCTGCAGCAAAACCACCCACAATGTAGGAAGAGGTTCCCAAAAAACAGGAATAAAATAGTAAAACGATTGGGCAGTTGGGCACAATTTCAACTCAAAACTATTTCTATGAATGTGATACCAATCAATGACACACACCAAGTCCTGAGGCAAGAACACAAAACTAGCATACAGCATACTAGCATCCGAGGGTGGCTGAGAGGACCAGGAAAGACTCCAAATGTGCTACTCTACCTCTTTCAGTTCTCCCACCTGAGGTAACAGAAACTACCTACCAAACTACAGATTCTACCAGCTACCAGCTGCTTTGCATAAAGATGTGAAACAGTCCATCTAGGAATATTCTGGGGGCACCGCAGGCGTTGATAATCGTTCGCCTTCTTGACATGAATGACAGCCATTAAGCTGACAAGATGTTATCATTGTTATTCAGTGCTATCGCTATGACCAGGAGAAGATGTCTACCCTTCAACTGTCAGCTGTCTGCCTGAGTGAGACAGTCTCTAAGGAGGACATTAAACAAATGATGAATCTTTTACAATAAGGAAGCACTACAAATATTGTGTCTTAAAATAAATAAGTAAAAAGAGAGAGGGGGTGATTGATGTTGAAAAACAGGACCAACTCCTAAATCCTGTGAAGACTACTTCTGGGCCTCAGGTTGGCTCGGTGGCCTCCAGCTCATAATGAGTGGGGGAGGGGAGCTGGGATGAGGGTCTGTCTCAGTGCAGAGTCTATGCTTAGAGAGAAAGCCTGTCAGTGTGCCAGTCCCAAGTCTGTTAATGTGAGACAGGGACAAACAGGCTGAGAGCTGAGAGAGACAGATGGACATAAACAGACAGAGACTTTAAGTAAAGTAATTGAGTCTTTAGTTGTCTACCTCAGTATATCATAGTCAAGATAAAGACTGCATTTAGAATTGTGCTGAAATTAAGCAATTGTGACAATAGGTATGCTGTAAAAAAAATAGATCATTGTCTGTTTTCAAGGACACTTGATTTGCATTTCCCTTCAGTACAAAATAACTACAGTCGAAAGAGTCTTTGAAATATTATATTGTTTCTGATGTCAAACTTAATTTACCTAGTTTACTATGTGAGTTTATTTTCTGTCCTCAAACAATCTCACCTCCCCAAGGTGAAAACAACATCTGCAATACATAATTACGCGCATCTCACGCCACCGCGCTCAGAAAGGCACGAGCATTTCCTGGCAAGACGAGCAAGGATGCATATTAGTGGCCAGGGTCTTTGCTTTATGCTTTCTTTGACTTCGAGCAGACTTTTCAGAACTCGCGAGGAAGCGGCCGCAGTTTTCCGAGCTCAGGCGCACTTTGCCGATGCTCCTGGGAGCGAACGCCGCTGTTGGGGGGAAGAGCCTGGGAGGGAGCGGCGGCGCGGCCTGGGAGGGAGGGAGCCTGGGAGGGAGGCGGCGCGCGGCCTGGGAGGCCTGGGAGGGCCTGGGAGCGGCGCGCGGCCTGGGAGGGAGAGTGGCGCGCGGCCTGGGAAGGAGAGCGGCGCGCGGCCTGGGAGGGAGAGTGGCGCGTGGTCCGCTGAGCCTGCCAAGCAGCTGCGGGTGTCCGAGTCCGATACCTTGGCCGTCAGCGCTGGGTCCTCATGTGGCTTTTTTGCCCATGCCTGGACGTCTCTCCAGCCCATGCACTCAGCGCGGCTGCCAAACCTTCAGCACACCGCGAGCAGCCTGTCCCTGCAGCAGGAGGGGTGGCTCGGGAGAGGTGGCTGAATGGAGTCAGTGAGTTGCTCAGTCCACAGAGGCATAAAGTGCAGCTACTTCAACCTAACTATCCAATTAACAGACCAGACAGTGCCCTGTGTGTTCGGAATTCATTTCGCTGACTGGTAAAGCAATCAATCAAAAAAACAGCTTTAAAGTTACAGATAAAGAAAGAAATTACCTTAGAATGGATCTTGCACAAGGTTCTCATGTACTAATGTCAAATCTCAGAAATTAAAGATGTCTCATCTACTTAATACTATCCACATTTTTCACCGAAAGGCCAAAGCCTTCCATTTAAAGATATCTTTGAGTGTCCAGCTTTAAGTATCAAAAGACTAACATCTACACTGATAACATGACTAAGCATAATCCGATACAGCCATCGCTGCTCATTCCAAGCCGCCCGCATGCTGAACGCGTGATCTGGACCCTTATCAAACCGCCACAGAGAACCAGACGAGCCCACGCAGCTGTGGAAGAAGCCAGGGGTCCGTCACCCTCACACAGACTTATGTACACTTATGTACTTATGTACACACTTTGTCTGATGTCTCCTCGATATCCTTCCAGACGCTCCCTTTACTGGGGCAATTTCTCCACACATCGTTTGTATCTCTCAGCAAGATCCGTGAGGTCAGCCGTGTGCGGGGAGGATCTGTGCACCATGCAGTGCCTGGTTAGGACTGCACGACCTCAGGGAATGAAAATGTGCTTGTTTTGGTTGGGTTTGCACGCTCCATGCCAAGATGAGCCTCCATCCACGTTCTGCATTAGTGTCCATGTCTGTGTGTGCGCGTGTACATGTATGTATCCATTGTGCTAAATGGTTATGGCTAGCATGTGTCTTCCATTCACAGGTTGAAACATATAACAGTTGTTATAAGTCCTCTGTACTTCTACTTACAAAAGTAATAACAAGGCAGTATAGAACCGTCATACTCTTCATTTATTGTTTTTAATTAGGAATTCCAATGTGAAATGGTCACCTACATTTAGATAAAATAGCTAAAAAGCAAACACACACACACACACAAACTTGTGGCACATACTTGTAGCTCCTCGCATGTGAGATACAGCTACCACTAACAGCAGGACATCAACTTATATAATTTTCTCAAAAATAAAACTGGGTTAGCAGTGAAGAATAGAGCTTCTATCACCAAAAACTAATACAAAATCAAGCTGAAAGTACAACTTAAATATTAAAAGTCCTAAACACTTAAAATAAGAGAACTTCGGGATGACAGTCGAGCTATAGACCATTGCAGGAAGCTCTGTCAGGCGTGACTTACCCGGCCAACACAATGAAGAAGTCTAGCCGATTCCAGGTGTCTCCAAGGTAACACTTTTTGCCAAAGATGCCAAGCGCCACCATCTTGATCACCATCTCCATGGCAAAAAAAGCAAAGATGAAGTCATCAAAGTCCTAGAAGGGAACCCCCCCCCCCCAGAGTGTTAGTGCCAGACTCCTTTAAACAAACTAAGCAAAGCTCTCTCTAAGGATCAAGGTGCAAGGAAAATGTCCTCCAATTCATGGTGAATTAGTTTAATTAAATATATCATTAAAGCAGCCTCCCACCACAATATGTCGGCTAGTTACGTTTTCAGCTTCAGTGTGTACAGCATGGGGTGTGTATGCGATTGTATCTGGGTGCTGACTCATCTAAGTGCACCTCACAGAGAAAACGCAAACAACTAATGCTTATCCCCCCCCCCCCACACACACACACACACACACACACACACAAGGACCTGGCATGATGCACACAGAATAAGATGTGCAGACATTGACACCAAGCACATGATTAATCAATGCAAAACCAACCAACAAAAAAAACAGTGAGTCTAAAGCAGGGAGGGTGGGGTCTAAAGCAGAAAGGGTGGAGTCTAAAGCAGGGAGGGTGGGGTCTAAAGCAGGGAGGGTGGGGTCTAAAGCAGAAAGGGTGGAGTCTAAAGCAGGGAGGGTGGGGTCTAAAGCAGGGAGGGTGGGGTCTAAAGCAGGGAGGGTGGGGTCTAAAGCAGAAAGGGTGGAGTCTGTTTTGCTCGCCAGCTGTGTTTACTCACGGTGCCAATTTGTAATCCCTGACTTCATGTTCCATATAATGATGAAACATGAAGTCGCAGCACAATCTGGACACAGTGTGGTGAATAGATCACCCTATTATTCACAAAACACTTACTTGTAATGATGTAAGAAACAAATGAACAGAATGGGAACATAGCCCTGGCTGCACTAACTTAATTGAAGATGTTCAAGCTACTTTTACTGCAGCAGTGGAAGAAAATGGGTTTTTCAGGTGTTCAGGAGCAAACAGAATGAGAAGATTTCACTAGCGACAATGAACATGGCATCAAATCAGCACGCATTCAGTACTTTCCTCTTGGAACCAATAAATGGACAAATCTTATTTCAGTTTGACTTTTGTTGTTTGTTTTGATGGATTTTGATTGCTTGATGTTTTTTTTTTCCATCATCACCTATGCTACACTGAACTGAACCTTTTCATTCTGTATTACTATCACAATATTATCACATCTTATGAGGACTCATTAATTGTACAGCATTAGCCAGTCGCATACTCAGAATGATCAAGTTGTGTGGTCTAGATGTGCCACAGACATAGATGTGAGATCCTATCCAGATGGTGCCCACTCTGTACTGGGTGAAGGCACTGAGGGGAGTGTGTCCTCACACACCATCACTCCCTCAAGGGTAATCGTCACTGCATGGCAAATGCACCTGGTTTTCCCCAGCCAAGTGGACCATTACTCATAACTCTTACACAAGGGTATTCCTCCTACCAGGAGACAGCGGCGGGAACGTCGCATCAGCGCACAGTCAAGTCCGAGCTCCCGGATTCCGACCACACATTCACTTTCCCATGCGGACCAGAGTCTCGTCACACAGAGCTGACGCTAATGCACGGATTCTTCAGTTCCTGTCAGGATTCGGCGTCAAGTCACTTAACAGGAATGTTCTGAGACCGCAGTGCTCTTGAGGCAAATAAAAAGTACATTTTTTATGTTTGGCTTTGCGAGCTAAACCACCAGATACATGGCTGCCCACATAGCAGGTCAGAACATGTAAAGCATGAAACAAGGCCAACCTCGCCCAGCCGGTGGGACAAGAAAGCATTTCCCGTGCTCATGCGCCACCATTAACCTCCCATGCTCATCCACACAGAATAGACCCCTAGTTCCCAGTTTTAATCTTTTATTTAACCAAGAAAGAAAAGCTCACTCTACAGAGTGATGTCCAAGAAAACAGCCGTACATAAATTATTTCATTTCCAAACAGACACACTGCATAGAATAAACACAGAACTAATGCAATGTTAGTTCACTCTACTCTGAATGCATTTAAATTAAATTACCTAAAGGTTTAAAGTATACCTAAAAGCTTGTTTCTGTAACTGCATTTAAATCACAGAGCTCTTGAGAGAAGACACATTTTGAAAGTGTGGCCCATAATCCTTAATCTTTTCTGACATGCGAGATCACTTGGAGATAGATCATTAGTACGGATTTATATATTTAAATTTTGTCAAAAATAGCTTGTGCACATTTACTGAGAGAACTTGTCCATACAGAGCACAGTGGTAGTTCTGCAATCACTTACAAATCTTACAGGTCACTGATATTAACTTCTTTATAGCCACTCAAGATTAACAAGATTTGATAACTGGATAAAACTCAATTTTCTAACCAATTTGAAGCTTAAACGTTTGTAATACTATACTGAGATCTTGGGTCATACTGAGACCTTGCGTCATACATTTGGGTCCTACTGAGACCATGTGTCATATCTGGGTTGTACTGAGAGCTTGGGTCATACTATTTAGGTAACAGGTGGCAAAAGATGAGAAGTTTGTAACTAAAATAGGCTTTCTATAACATTTGAATCTTGTAAATTACACAAAACAAAACATGTTGGATGGTCATGAGCTCTGGGTAGTGACCGAAAGAATGAGATCGCGAATACAAGCGGCTGAAATGAGTTTTCTCCGCAGGGTGTCCGGGCTCTCTCTTAGAGATAAGTTGAGGAGTGTGGTCATCTGGGAGAGACTCGGAGTTGCTGCTCCTCCACATAGAGGAGCCAGTTGAGGTGGTTTGGGCATCTGGGCTGGATGTGCGCTTCCTGGTGAGGTGCTCCGGGCATTTCCAACTGGGAGGAGGCCCCGGGGAAGACCCAGGACACACTGGAGAGATTATATTTCTCGGCTGTCCTGGGAACGCCTCGGTATACCCTCAGAAGAGCTGGAAGAGGTTGCTGGGGAGAGGGAAACCTGGGTCTCTGTGCTTAGGCTACTGCCCCTGCGACCCGGATAAGCAGATGAAAAATGGATGGATGAAAACAAAGAAAAAGGAGAAAAAGGAAAAAATAGTGTCATATGAAGGTATGTTGTCTAAGAGAAGCAGCTTCTCGCAGTCCTTAACTGCTTCTGGCCTGCATCATTCTGTGTGTGTGTGTGTGCGTGTCTGGTCCCTTCCATGGTTCAGCAGCTCTCCAGAGAAAAACAGCGCAGACTGGGGGAACCCCTTAGCACAGCACAGCCTTAGTATCTCCACACAGCCTGCCAGCACGGCTTACTGATTTAGTGTTCTCATATGTGGAGCCCCCTCTCTCTCTCTCTCTCCCTCTCTCTCTCTCTCTCTCATTCTCTCACTCCCACCTTCTTTCACTCTCTCTCCTCCTGTCTCACCCGCTCTGACATTCTCCCTCCTTTCCTCTCTCTACTTCTCCTCACTCTCTCCCTCTCCTCTGTCATTCTCTCATTTCTCTCTCCCTCTTCCTACCCCCCACCTTCCAGCCTTCTCTGCTCTCTTAGCAAGGCATTATTTCAGCTATCTCCCTCCTCCTTCTCTCTCTCCACCCTTTCATCCACCCATTTCTATTAAAAACTTGTCACCCCTCTTTTCATATCTCTGCCAGAGCCTTTAAAAATAGCAGAGTCAATGGGGAGAGCACAAGTGTGATGCGAGGCGTAAGTTCATCTGTGCGATGTGATCTTGTGCCACTGAATAAATTCTCACGGTGTCCTCTTTGTTGTCCAAGCAGCTGAATGGTTTATTACCTGCACAATGAGTTTGCAAGGATTTTCTCCCTTGCCGGCGTAGGTTATTCTAGTGCGACTGATGCCCGCTCTCTGCTGCAAACCCCCACCCAAACACCATCACCACCACCCGCACTCGTATACATACTCGTGCCTCACGCACACACGCTGGAGTGGAGAAACATATGGTCACCACCCATCCTGTACTGCAGTGCTATTGACAACATGCTCCATAGCAGTTGCTATGCAGATGACGTCATTATTGTCTGTGGCGGGGGTGAAGTGCACATGTGTATATGGGCCAACACTGCACTACATATTCATACAGTGGATGATTCAGATTGCAAATCGTCAACGGAGCAACACAACCAGACAATCAGCACGTGATGTGACACAGGGAGAAAGGGATTCCCCCAAACAAAAATCACCACACAAGGTAGTCATGCTCATTCCACGTGGAGGAAAGGTTGAACGCTCAGTTTCAGTGCCTCTTAAGGCAGACATTCAGCTCACAGCATGCATAAGAGACCCATTCAGAGAGATCAACACATCCTCAAATAGAATAGTGCTATGGAGAGGGAGAGATAGAGGGGGGGAGAGAGAGAGTTGGGAGAGACAGAGGGAGAGAGGGGGGGGGGGGGGGCTGAGTAAATTCAATGAGTTATGATAATCTATGCGTTGAGACCTGTACGTATGTCTTCGGGTGACAGTGGGCTGTTCTGATGGATGATCCCAGATCATGCCTGATGCAATCGGTATGCTCTGTTTAAGAAGCTCTCTAGCCGTCTCTCTTAGAACATGTAAGCAGAACATTGCTGGCTCCATGCCTGGGTGTCTCTTGCATTTCTGATGCAGCAGTCATCTCCTGCTTAAAGACATCCACGCGCTTAGCGGGAATTTGTGGTGTGCTCTGTCAAAGTTGATCGCTCATCTTCGTGGGAATCTGTGGAGTCTTCTGTCAAAGTGGCTAGCACTGATTTGCTGACAGTGAACAAGGAAAAGCCTTACATGTTCAAACAGACTGCTGCCTGTGGACCTGTGATGTGCGTTTGTGACTGGGAGGTGTGTGTGTGAGGGAGAGACTGTCAGCCGAGGGTGAGAATGAGTGAGTGAGAGAAGCAGGAAGGGAAGCAGCAGAGGAATAAATGAGGATGTGTTGTTGTGTGGGCAGAGATGCGGAGGCAGGGAAAGGGAGAGAGATAGAGGAGAAAGCGAGAGGGAGAGAGAGGGAGGGAGGGAGAGAAGGAATGAGCGAGGAGAGAAGGGGGTCCTGCACATTTACTGCCTTTATTATATCTCATTGGTTTCCATTATTCCAGCAAAGGCATTCTTTTCCAGCTCGAGCAGAGGTTAACCCAAGTCCCATCAGCCCTAGAGACTCAACATTTCTCCCTGACAGAGATGGAAGCTGATTGGTTGTCTTTGTCAATTACCTGGCCGCTGGGGTAATTGTCTTATTTCCATATGGTAGGGGGGAGAAGGATTTGATAGTGCCACTGGGGAGGATAATTGTTGCAAATGTTCCAGCCGTGTGCTGAAAGGGGCTACAGCCTGTTAACCCTCACATACATACAGATCCACAAAACTGCACGGGAACACAAGGTGAGGACTCAAATCAGCACCATTGTGCTATTCTACAGGTTTATCAGCCCAACTTCCCAATGTCATCAATAACTACGACCCCAGCGATTGTCAGTGGCCTCCACTCTACAGAGGACACAGTCACAGCTTATTCACAGCCATTTCATACGTTTATTAAATACATTTATAATAAGGGGGGGGACTCATTCGATGTCACAAGCATGCGCCAAACCACCTGATGCCAGTGCTTCACGGGTTGAGTGGCTAACAAGTCCTGCTTTCATCATTCCATTTATTAGGCGGTGACCTTCGCAGAGATGCGGTCTGCAAAATCTATTCATTATTACAGCAATTCAAAGACACATGCAAAAAACTGAGCACTTGTGTGTGTGCTTGTGTGTGTGTATAAGTGTGCGTGTTTGTAAGAGAAAGACAAGTACAAAGACAGTTCTCTTAACCTTCAGCCAAAACACTCCTCTCTGGTACAAAGCATAAGGGATGCAGAAGATTTAAACCGAGGACCATGTCCTTAAGCTGAGTCATGCTCCTCAAGACAGAGACTAGAAACAGGGCTGCATTTTTCTCTGCTAATCTGCCTTGAATTACTGGACATCACCACATAAGAGTCTGGGCAGTATTCAAAATGATTATTGTTTTCAGGACAACAGAATAAACAAAACAATGAAAAAGTAAATAAATGCACATTATCAACAATCGAACACAAAACATTAAATAAATGAAAACATTAGTCAATTACCTACTGAATAAAAATATTTAAAAGCTTGTTTCCAAGAGGAGAGTGAAGTATTTCAACCATGCCATTGATATTATTCAAGCACTGCACCTTTCTGGGACACAAACAGTATTTTATAACAGCTTCATTACAAATGCAAAAATTACACTGCACAACAAATTTTGATAAAATTTTTGCTTCCTGAAAAATTTTTGGTGATTGTGACAGGTACCTATAGGATATGCACAAATATAGTTTTATTTTTACTGCATCACGTAGGAACTCTAAGAAACAGACATTTATATTTTTACCTATTTAATCACGTTTATGTTCCCCATGAGCCATTAAGTTCAACAGAACTTAATATAGCAGAATGTGCAAGAATGAGCAAGGTGCACCCTGTCAAACCTGAGAGCTCCAGGCCACCCCAGTGGCTGCTCATACTGGGTGGAGGGACCAGGGCCCTCCACCAGCTTGCTGTGCCCGAGCAGGGTGCACCCTGTCGGACCCGAGAGCTCCAGGCCGCCCCTGGAAGTATTGAAATTATGCCAGTGGCTGCTTGTGCGGGGTGGAGGGACCAGGGCCCTCCGCCAGCTTGCTGTGCCCACCGAAGGTGCCCCTCTTCGGGCATGTCTGTGTGAAACCCCCTCACCTGGAGGTCAGGTTGGCATGGGGAAATGCAAACACCTTCAATCGGGTATATAGGAGAGCATGTCTTATAGCAGAATGTTGATGCTGTTACGACATTGACGAGGCATATCGCCAGACAGCAAAACAGCCATAGCATTAAATTTACTTACTGTTATATTGATACAGACACTGTATTTCACTAGAATGATGCACCCATATACACTAGCTTTCTGTATTAACCAAATGAGCAGGATCGGTTTATGCAAGCCACTTTTTATAGCATGCTGAGGAAGGCCAAGCTCGTTCTGACTTTCCCAGGCAGGCCCAAGATGTCATATTTCCACAGAAAAGCTTCCAACCTGGTCTGATACATGCCTGGACATACCCAAGCAGCACAAACTGTTGGTGATGAGTCACTTACTGGAGTGATATGTTTGGGTAAAACATTAAGTAAACATTAAAATAAAACTGAAGATTTCTCTTAAACGGTACGTGATACGTAAATTTTGATGTGATATTCGTGTTCAGCACCCAAAAATCTATAAGAAACACCTAACAGTGTTCAAGAAGCAAAAACCTTGTTGTGCAGTGTTATTATTATTATTGCTGCAAATAAATGTTTACAATACTATGTTCCTGCAAGAATCCAAAGTCTTGAAGTAAACTGGTCCAACTTTGTTGCAGCTTTCAATAGATCAAATATTACATTTCCCAGTCAATATGCACAAATATTAACAAACCATGATTTTATTTGAATCTTTAAGACTGGCAGCATAATCATTTCCTGGGAACACAGTAGTATTTGTAGGCAAACAGGTCTGTTTTTATGTGTAATGACCTGCCAGGTGTACACTGCAGACATTCCACAGACCTTCCTCACCACATCTCATAACAGCTGAAGATTTTGGAACTTGCTTTACCAATATGTGCTGCTGGCAGGGTCTCCTTCCCTGCAGGAAGTCTTTACTATACGTATTGTCCACTACTCATAATTTAAGGAAGGCCCTGTCTGGTGTATCACCATGGAGATAAGATGGGCTCTCTGAAAATCAATGGGATGAACAAGGTATTGACTAATCCCTTATATCCATAATGCCTGCTGGAGCATGGAGGAATGGCCAGGAAGCAGGAGGATATGCATCTTAATATTAGTCATCCTTGTCTGGACAACATAATTAAACTGGGAAGACCCTGGTGTCAGAGATAGTAGCATTAGCTAATCTACTGTACAAATTAACTTATGTAACAACAGGAATGACACCTTTCTGCACGTTCTGTGTTTATCTTGTATAATGTAGTTAAACACCAACACCATCCCGGTGCTCAGTGACCTCCTCAGCTTTATTCAGTCAGGAAGCCTCCATGACGCCCATCTTCTCCCTAGTCGTCTCAAATTCAATTTCCCTCACAGTGCCCTTCCAAAAATTAGGGAATTAGGTATGGTAAACAGAAACGACACAGATATTGCACATTCTTAAAATTAGACTGCAAGCAGTTACTTTTTCTGAATAATATTTTATACTTTATGCCACTGTACTGCCAAATGATCTTGATCTTTTAAAACAGCACTGGGACTATTGTGTAAGGTAACTGAGTCCCTCATAAGTGTGGATGTTTCTCCTCTAAAGTCTAATGCTGATATTGGTCATTAGTTTCCAGTCAAACTCGAAGCCTGGTCCTCTTTGGACATCTAAGCAAAATATACAGTTCAAAACAGCACCAAGATAAGCGCAAATAGTGCATTTTACTATACTGCATACTTCCCCACTCCAATTCAGTAAAGATGCAACCAAAGAAGAGGGCAAAAGAAAAAAGGTGGAGGTCAACAAGCTGGCACAAGGGTTGAGATGAGGAGACGGAGCTGTAGAGGCGTAGGTCATGTGGACCACGAGGGTGAGACGGTGACAGAGGTGAGAAACCACAGGTTCTTAGAAGCTCCTCTGTGCATACCAGAGAGTTCGTTGCCTTCCGCCCAGCCAGAAACATGGTGGAGTCTGCCGCATTGCTGAGTGAAGCAGTGACGTCGTGCCAGTGGTGATACGCCGCCGCTGATGACAGCTCTCCTCCCCAGGCGCAAGGGCACCGTACCACGGGAGATACCTCCTGAAGCTCGGCTAGCGTTAGCAGCACACTTCAACATGGACGAGCCCTGGTGTTTTTTTTTTTTTTTTTTTTTGGAACAAGACCACTGCGTTTCAGTGGGAGGAGCTGATAGAAGGACGGAGAAGCAAGGGATGGGGATCTGCACTGCGCCAGGAAGTCTGAGCTCCGTCACCGGCAAGAACCGCGCGTAGGAGCGGGCGGTGGCGTTTGAGGCTTGTCGTGGGGGACATCCACCTCGAGCGTGAGTGCTGGCTCACTGAAAGTCAGTGCATCATTCAGTGGCTTCTACATCATGAGGATGAACTTTCCGTTTCCACTAGGCGCCTCAATCGACTTAGGCAAAAGTTGGCTCCCCTCGGGAAGATTGACACTTCCTCAAATTGAGGAGGCAATGCATATTGAAAAGATGGAGAGCCCTGTGAAGCAGGGCGGGCAGGTGGCCTCAGACCTGGATTATAACCCACCCTGCTCCAAGTGGTGAGACCACCCCTGCATTGTCATCGAACAGAAGTAAACAGCGAGGGAGAGCTTAGCTATAAATGTCCACCTCTCACGGAGCAGCCCAGGAGGAAGAACGAGCTACAAGACAGACAGTGAGAACACCGCAGCTTTGGAGGGGAAGGGAAAAAAAAAAAAAAAAAAAAAAAAAAAAGCGTGAGCATGGCAACTGGGAGAGGTGCGGCAAGCACCGCAGTGGAGCCTGGTGGACGTTTCGGAACAGCCGAGATACGGAGGCGGCTACAGCAGCGCAGCACAACCAGCACACAGAGCCGCATGTTCACCACTACGATTCTCCAACCACAAAGAAACAACTTTTTCGCAGTTTCAAGTAATGTGTGTGGGACTTGCGGGGGCAGGGCAGAGGAGATGGCCCATGGGTCAAACGGTTTCTATAAGTTTATGAAGGCTTTCTTGCACATTTATTTTAGGTAACATATTAGTGGCACGAGTGTGTAAGGTTTCTCCCTATTGTCTCTAGTTTGAGGCCCACCAACACCACAGCTATGTGTGTGGCTAGCGCAGCCATGTTCCCCTCACTCTATTGCTAGTCAGTCATGGCTATTTGGTAGGAAGCAGAGCATGTAGCAGACAGTCTCCTCCGAGCCAATAGGCCTGACGTGTCAGGAGTGGCCGATGGAAAAGACGGCTGCTCTCAGGGTCTCTCAGCCCCCCAGGTTGTTAGATGTTATGCAGTGGGAGGAAGATCTAGGTGGACTGGTAAATACTTTATTGGGTGAACTGGAAAACATGCAAGATTCAGTGATGCCCTGATATTAAATTACTCTTACAGCATTATGGAAATGATTGTTTCCTTCTCTAAAACAAGATGCCTTTTACTTTGGTATTCTATTCTCCGTTGTTGTTAACATTAAATATTTCACAAAAGAAATGTAGGATATAGTACCAATATAAATCTGCCTCTAAAGCCTCTATTTTATGCCTTAATGTCTTATGGGTATATAAACTCTCAGATATTATACCTTTCAGCAGCCAATTATATGAATACCCAACATATGATTCAGGAGAAGTATTCTTAGAAGGCAAATGGCTTTGGATATTCCCATTTATCCCACAGCCTAAAATCGCGCTGTACACTTTGATTACTTCAACAGGCTTGAGAAGTGATTCATGTGGCTGACTGCTTATGACAACAATAACTTCATCATAACATCAGTTTTGACTTCATCAAAGTAACTCATTGGTTTTGGAGCATCGTCTTATCGAAACGGGAGAAGAGCTTTTACACAAGAGACTTGGAAAGGTCAACATGCATATGCATGTCTGTTCTCATGCTAATCATTTAGGCTACAATTTGCTCATTTCTTTACATTTCTTTCCAAAATATAGTAAAGACAATTCTATTCTACCTTATCAAATCCTATTGCTACATCAGAGGAGATTAAAACCCATTCGGTGTGTTAGGATGGAACTTCCAGAGAAGCTTCCATTCAAAAGTCTTTCTGATCAGTGTTTGTCTGCCCCACACTTTAATCCTACGTCCATTTAAGTGAAAGGGTCTGAGATCATGCTGTAGGTTCTGTCCTAGGTGCACATATGTTAGAAGAACAAGAATCATTAAATGCAGTTGCTGAGTTAGTATGCGTAGTGTGAATGTTTCCATAAACCAGTGTTCTGCATTATAAACGGCTTTGAGAACAGCTGCCCAGCCTAATTAGCAAACAATAAAATACACACACGATGTGGTTCTGAAAAACAAGCACTTCTAAGAGTAGAGATGTGATCCTGCTCGGGATTGTGGGAATCACTAGAACACTCCCTTATAACTCCGCCTACTAAGAACCCTGATGATTCTTTATAATGTACCTATTTTTGCATTGACCATACTTATTAAGAACAGCGATTTTAAATCAGCACCAATTTAAAAGTTTCAGCTGTTATGCTCAAGCTTTATATCTTCAGATAAACTAATTGATCTGAAGATATAACTAAAACATTATTTTACGAGTTTGCTAGTCAGACAGAAACCCATGTTGGTAAAAAGAAAAAATGAAAAATTTAAATTTTATTTTAGGATTATAACAATGTATATGATTATGTCTACTACTGTGTTAGTGATGTCCCCCCAGTTGTATGTGGGAGCCAAGAGCAGCGTGTGGAAGTACTCACCTCCAGGATCTTGCAGCGTTTTGAGTCACAGTTGCTATCCTCACATGGGTGGAACATGCCCAGAGTCACACAGTTCAGCAGGATTACCAGCATACTGGCCCGTTCAAACCACGTATGGAACAGCAGTCAAGGAAAACACTGAATTATATTAAATGAAAATGTAATAATTAAAAAAATGTACCTCTTCATGTGGTACAATTTGACAAAATTGACAACTGTAATAATGGAAAAGTTATACATAACATGAAAAAACACCACACTAAAACAACAGTCAGTAATGACACCATATATATATATATATATATATATATATATATATATATATATATATATATATATATATATATATATATATATATAAATAATCAGAATAATAATATTATATTATAGTAAGGGATAAAAGTTTAGATGAAAATCATCTAATCTTATTACAAAGAAAAAAATTTAATTACCAATAGCAACACAATTGAATTGACAAAGCAGCCAGAAATATCATTACAGATTGTTCTGTCCAGCCTACAGGAGGGTCAAAGTAGCTAAATGTGTTAAAAGAACATAATGATTTTGCCATTAGGTTAGTCACCATTTCTCTTGATTTACTTGTGCTGGATGAATGATCCTCTACACACAGCTGGTAATTGATCACAGAGTAGGCGAGTGTCAGTGCTCCCTAGCAGGCCCTTGCCCAGCGAGGGGTCGCACGCACACATTTACATCTAAATTAAATACAGGAGCACTAATACCCACGTAGGGTGCAGCCTGCGTACTGAGGCACAAAACTAAGAGCAGCTCGCATTTCTCGATTGCTAATACAGGCAACACCAAAGGGACACAATTAAAAAACAAAAACAATTAAAACAGCAGCGACGACAACTGGAAGGATGCAGCATCAAAGAAACTTCTGAAGGGGAGATCACTGCCAGAAGCTACGTGCTGCATGTCTCAGAGGTCTAAAGCAAAGTCATGGCAGGTGTTGTCATATTGGCTGCCCAACTGAATAAGACAAGGCCACGACAGAACTGCCGTTTACAGAGTGAACCCGGCAAGGATGTCCACGGACATTTCAGGACACATCACTCACAGGTTTCTTTGAAGCATTGTTATCATGGTACAAATACCCTTTGTTGTCGAGAAAGGCCTCTATCCTTAAACACAGACGCAGAGAGAAAAGAGTCTAAACTGGGGAAAAGTTTTACTCCCACAAATACCAAGGCATGTTTTGTGTTGCAATTACAGTTACAGTCATCCAAAATTAAAGCCTGTGTTTGCAGAGATCCGCTCAAGCTGTAATGTATTCTTCATGAATAATGTAAAAGACAGAGTCTCACTCCAGTAGTCATGGGAGGAGCTAATTACAAGCTGCTAACTGCTGATGTGCCTCCATGTTCCCCACCCTGCCCTGGGTCCCCGACAGATGAGTGTTAGTGGAGGCTGACGGAGTGATGGACTTGGTGGGGTACATCAGCAGGTGGTGCCTGAAAGGCTTCATGCCTGAGCGGGTGTGATGTCTTATGTGCACATTTCAAGGGTCATACATGTACTAAAACAGTTAGGACACAACTCTGTATGAACATCATTTGGACCGTTTGCATTTTAGACCTACACGGGAATTCACGACGAGCTTTGAATCCAGCAAACATGGTGTGAAAATACAGAGGGAAGGATATTCCCATCATATCTGAGCTCTTGGAAATGTAACGGTATCTTCGACCAAAAAGGGTGCATGCTGGGACATGTTCTGGCAGAAGTTCCAATGTACTCGTCCTGTGCTCCATACTGTAGCGCAAGTGCATCCCGACGGCGTCACGCTCAGTGATGTGCACGGCCCTCACGCCCCCAGCGCTAACAGAGAGCAGGTGGAGAGAGCGCACGGCCGACAGCAGCATCCAAACCTCATCAACACCCCACGCTCCATAGCCAGATTCCCCTATGGGGGCCTCTTCATGCACCAAAGCCTCGGGTTCTCGCTCCCCTAACAAGGCTAAAGGAGCGAGGCAGAGGGCTGGTGAGCCCGTGGCGCCGTGGCTATCGCTAGCTGGCTGCCCATTTACAGGTGGATTCTGCAGACTAACAGCAGAAATTCAGCTGGGAAATGTAATTGAAGAGGGCGATGTGAGAGAAACAGGCCATGCTCTGCTGAGGAATGGGGCTCTGGAAATCTGTTCGTTGAATGTTCACTCCTTTCATATATTTTGAGAGTATCGTGTAAGGATAAATGGAACATTTGTCAAGCTGCCGGCCTAATATACACACGTTTTCAATATTCTGGCAAAAGGAAGTGTGACACGAAATTCACTTCGATGCAGCTTTCAATACAAGACCTGTATGAAGAATAAACATGTTCTAATAAGAATAAGTGGGATGTTTGTCTAGAACGAAGACTTTTCCAACTACAGCCCAATATGTAAATGGGAAAATATACTTACTTTTACTTTTCAAAACATATAAATCCCATACTGAGAAGAACATTGTGGCTGGAGTGTTCATCTTCTTCACTATATTACTGTGTACACAGAAAGCAAGCAGAAGGACCAGCACACTTGGCCTCGTGTTCTGATCTCTGAATTTTCCCTTCACTTCCTGTTTGTTGTGTTCTGCTTTCATTTCCTCCTGCCATGTGTAAACAATGGGTGTGTGTGTGTGTACTGCCTCAGTGCTCTCATGGACTCTGGGCTCCTGGGAGCCAGGCCATGGCCTGCTATGGATTACCTCCTCACCTGATGGATCTTTAATAGAAAGGCCTTGGCACGGGCTCCACGTCGGCTCTCACGTGCACGACACCTCCTGATGTGGCCCTGGGTCTTCAGCAAAGGCCCGAGTGCCACAAAGCCTGACCCGCGTTAGGCCCCCACAGGGCTCTCCTCCCGGTGTAGGAGCCTGACCTGCGTTAGGCCCCCACAGGGCTCTGCTCCCGGTGTAGGAGCCTGACCCGCGTTAGGCCCCCACAGGGCTCTCCTCCCGGTGTAGGAGCCTGACCTGTGTTAGGCCCCCACAGGGCTCTGCTCCCGGTGTAGGAGCCTGACCCGCGTTAGGCCCCCACAGGGCTCTGCTCCCGGTGTAGGAGCCTGACCCGCGTTAGGCCCCCACAGGGCTCTGCTCCCGGTGTAGGAGCCTGACCCGCGTTAGGCCCCCACAGGGCTCTGCTCCCGGTGTAGCAGCCTGACCCGCATTAGGCCCCCACAGGGCTCTGCTCCCGGTGTAGGATTTGAAGAGTTACCAGCTGACTTAACACAGTCATCAGCCTCAAACCATCTTAGGAGAATTTATCAGTGTGTTTGGCAATCAATCACATTTCATAAGACCATCATGTCATGAAAAACTTGACACGGCACAATCATTAAGAGTGTATTAACTTACAAATATGAGTTTACCAATATGTAACCAGCATGATTAATAACCCCTCACAGACTGTAACTCAACTGTAAATATGTCAATGATTTAAATATATGTACAAAGATTTAGATGTCTGTCTCCACCATTTCCATGGAGGCAGAGAGTGATCAAACAGAAAACAGGGCTCACTTTAGTCAATATTTCATGAGATGTCTCGTTGACTCTTTTCTCTCCCTGACATATTCTCACTTTTCTCTTCATAAAAGTGCAACTGTCTGTCAATCATATACAGAGGAAAAGGGTAAAATTGCAAAAAAAAAACTATATGAGAGAAAGTAGAAAAAACATGGGTTTGTAGAAGTTTGGAGAGAGAGATGGGAGGTCTGTGTGGTGTTATCGTGTTTTCATCTCATGCTCAAGACTTTGCACTTTGTAAAGTTTCAGAGTTTAATGTAGCTCAGAGCCACGTACAGGCAACGCAGAATAGAAGGAAGGATATGTGCATACAGAGACTACAACATATACTGGACCTCCAGCTAAGGAGGAAACAGCAGGCAGAGAACAGCACCTCGGCGCTGTTTCGTTTTCGGGCAGTGAACAATGATTAACATTGTAACAGGTAACATTTCATTCATTTAGCACTGAGGAAGAAACACCCGATAGTACAAACAAATACGTACTGAGCTCAGAGCAGGAAGAAGCAGGAGAGCTGGCGGCGCTGCCCTCTGCTCTACACCAGGGGATACACCTCTCCAGCAGAGGAAAGAGCTAATGCAATCTCCTGCACCAAGGTGACAACCTAATCCCTTCTTAAAACTGTAAACCAACTGCCCAAATGAGGCTTTAAAATGAGAAATCCATGCGTCTGCAATGCACGTGTAGAGGAATAGGAACCTATGGAGGCATCACTGGCATAGAACGTGCAGATAGACCAGGAGGAGACAGGCAGGCATGGGTGTGGTAGTGGGGGTGAAAGTGGACCTGACTACCCAGGGCCTGAGTAGGAAGAGGGGCCCATAAAAATCCTTTTTTTTTGGCATTTATAGAGGCCCACTGACATTGAGAGTGTACAGGGCCCAGAATTTGCTGCTACGCCCCTGAAGTGCTTAACGAAGGTAACAAGACCAGACCGAAGAACTAAAGAATACCGGCATAATAATGGCCAACAATTAGTCACAGAAACACAAAAGGCTAAAAAAGAGATAAACAATAACAAAAACAACCCCCACACACCGCCTGAGGGCCACGTAGCAAGGAATCAAAACAGATACACGTGCAACAGAAACAAAACAAACAGAAGGCCAAGCACACGCAAATGCCACTGCTGCATGATGGGAGGGCATCATTGGCACCACAGGTTCAGTGATGCCAACACACCGCCACAGGAATATACGGCCTTCCGCTGGCCATTAAAACCTCATTATATGCTTCTGACTGCAAGCTTTCATAACATTTGAAAAAGAAACCATATTAAATGCAACATGTCACGGGGTTGCTCCAGCATGGCTTTGGTGCCACTTGACCTTTGCCTTTGCTTTTACATACATTAAGGCCCATTACACACTGGCAGTATGCGAATTACAGCCACTGTCAGAATCAAAGGGCCACACCAGGACACTGGGAAAGCAATATGTGTGACATGACAAGCCCTTCACTGCGCAGTACTAACCTTGGACCACATGGGACCTCTTCACAAGCAGAGGCCAGAGAGAGAGAGAGGGGGGGGGGGGGGGGTTGTGCTCATATGCCAACGATTTTCTGTCACAGGGTATTAGCTTGTTTAGTCTCTCAAGGTTCAGGACCACATTACTGTTCCTCCCTATGGTCTCTCGATGTGTCCCGGATGTTACCACCATCTGCTTGTGTGTTCTCACACGGCCAGGTCCTCTTGGGCCAGCAAAGATGAATGGGCCACTAGAGCTTAGACCCAATTACAAACGTCCCCAGCCAGGACTTCAGCCACAGTCCTGCTCCCTGGACAGCGGCTTTGCTGCTAATCGCTACAGCGTATAGTCCCAAGCAGAACAGCACTCCTTACATCAAAGCACTTCTTAAGGATTTGCTGTCAGCCACTTGGTAGAACACTCACACTCACACTCACACTCACACTCACACTCACACCACAGTGCTCAATTTCTGAACTGGACATGCGCAATAGGAAATATGAAAGTGGCACTTCTGAAACATATGTTGGCATTTATGCTTATCTTGGTTTAGAGGAGCTACGCAGGTACAGCACATCAGTCAGGTGTTGCAACGAGGGCTTCGTGGGGTCACTGCACCAGAACGACTTTGCAGCATAGCGTTTGCTGATGAAAGCTGCCCTCTGTGCTTCGTCATCTGAAGATGATGAAGAAGGGGGGGGGGGCATGGGAGGGCAAACTCCTGATTTAGGAGGAAGTGAAGTTCTCCAGGCTGCTCTGAGCACTTTGCTGTGGGGAGACAGTGGGCTTACACACAGGAAGGAGCGGCACTCAGTAGACAGTGGAACATGAGGGAGTGCAGAGATCCTATTCTCTGAAAATGTCACTCAACCATTGATCTGAGCTGTCTAACAGAGCTAATACAACAGTGCCAATGAGTCAACCTCAGTATCCCCACCATCATTACTGCACAGAACACTGAAAGGGAAAAAGGCATATTTGCATGCTTTTGGGGACATAAGACTTCTGAGACTCGTTCAGTCGACAGAAGGAGATTATTTATACAACTCTAAATCTCTTAATAGCTTTATCTTAATCACTCTGGTTTATCTTCCTCTGATTCACTAAACACATTATTCCCCATAATGTTTCATGAACTCAACAAAATGTGTTCCCACGTTTTTTCAGAGACAATCTTTCTAATTTGCATTCATTTCCTTATTGTGGCAGAACGTGATATGAAAGATATATAAATATATATTTGCCACTGCCAGAACATTTGGTTCTAAATATTACGTTAGATTTAATTAAATATTTCGTGATGTAATAAAAATAATTACTGAAGGTAAAATATCATTATCATTACTATCTAAGAAAAGCAAGATTTGCGCTTCAAAGAAACATCTCTTTAAAAATGCAGAAAGAAATTACACAACTACATTACTTAAGTGTTATCTTCAAAGTACAAACCAATCAGTTTGTTGTGCTATTCACTTAACTGACAACAAAATAATTGAGGCATTATTTTGCTGAACCATGATTCTTTCTCATGAAAGCCAATGTTGCCTAGCAACAGACATTTCAGAACACAAAGGAACAGAGGTGTTTCCTGGCCCAAGGTGTTATTCGCCGGCACCACGAGGAAAGGAATATACAATACACACAACTAACTAACTGTGTGCAAAACCTATGCCAGTGCTAAAACTAGGGAATTATGTCTTTGATTTAATGGATTTTCACTGCCTTTTACAACCCTTACTCACAGCCCTTTTCCACTATAATAGATATTTAAAGTATACGGCTTTTTACTGGGATTGATGCAGTAAATACCGCTGCGTATGAGAATGTGAGAGGGTAGTAGGCCAATGGCTCTACCAGAAAAGGGTGGCTCCTGTCTCTGGCCAACAGCGCCCTGCAGGTGCAAAGCAATCAACCTCCCTCATCCTCGCCACCTCCACAAACCGACTGCAGCCTGAAGCCCTGGAACACAGGTGCTGACTGATAAGCCATTCGGCTCACCACAGGGGCATCCCACACCACAGGAGCTATGGTCTGGCTTAAAACGCCCATCATCATCGAATGCACACTGCTATATTTGTTATTTTTCGGTTATATAAGATTACCGCGAGCAAGCCTACAGTGTGTAAAGGGATCCTCGTTTCTATGAGAGTGTGGAGGTCTCTGTCATGTTTTATTAATACCATGCCTCTGCTGATCCTTTCTCCAGCAGAACCTCAACATGAATAAGATGCTACCCTCCAGCTTAAATTCTGACTCTTCCTATTACTCCTCTGAATCTCCGGGGAGCTGTGTGTTTAGGTGTTTACCATTGGGGAGGGGTTTCCAGACATCTCAAATTGTTTCCCTACTGCAGACAGCACACCTCTCATTTTCCTTATACCACTGATGCTCATGGATGCTTCAAATGCAAAATGACTGTTAGCAAGTTTTTCCAGTACGAGCAGAGCTAAACTCACTCAAACGGGGAACATTTCTGTGCCATATTTAATAGCACAGTATTAAGTATTATTATGGTGTCTCTACCAGGATTTGAGTAAGTATTACTCCAACAGCATATTAAATTCACATATTAAATTCTCATATTAAAACAAAAGATTACCCCCCGCCCCCTCCAAACATTTTCACATATATCTTACATATCTTTTTCCAGTCTTCAAGTGTCTATGGATGTGATTCTCCATGTGTGTTTCCAGGATGGATATGGAGGGAGAAAGAGTGAGTCAGAGGAGTTGGCACAGGCTGGCCCAGGCCTTCACTCAGCAGGGAGGAGAATTAGATTCACACTCATCAGCATTTCCTGTCAGCACAACTATTACAATCCACTAAAACACCACTTCAATTACAGTCAAATAACCACTCCAATTACAGCAACCGCACTCTCAACCACACAACACTCTCTCTGTACCACAGAACCCAAACTACAGCCCATCAGACACAAAGAGAATGAAGGGTGAAGTCGTATTCTTACACTTTTGGTCCATAATGTCACTGAGATGCATGCACCAGTTCAGGGTTAACTGGTTCAATAAGGGCAAGACTCAAATCAAATTTTTTACTAGGACATTCTCAAAATGTACACTTCTATTACAAATCCTCACTAATGGTCCACTATTGCTAAGTTGCACTATTCAGAAACTGCACAGAACTGTGCCACTCTGATTTCACAGTGAGAGTGAATTATTGTCATCAACTCTACGTCTCATAAATTAAACCCGAATGAGGATTATGTTTGCCTGCTGACGAACTCACCTACAGACCCACCCTCCCAAAGCTTTTCAGCTACTCTCTCACTATAGTTTAGTGAGTCAGTTAATAAATTGACTCATAGCATAATCTAGACTTTAACCTCTCTTAAACACAGAGACAATATGAAACATTTAGATTAGCGCTCATGCTAGCATTCTTGGTATACAAATGGACACGCATGCTTTGCGGAAGTGAAATTGACCATACAAAAAAATATATCTCCTACAATGTGAACTAGTTATGTAGTTGTACACATACACACACACACACCTTCATGATCATGCTGTATAATCACACATTTTGCCAGACACCTCTGATGCATGTACACTCCATTGCCACTGTGTTGCTACGCCAGAAACGTGCTCACCTTTCACCACATTCACAGCTTGCCATCAGCATTGTGATGAAGACAGACACTCCCTGAAGGAGAGGGTGGTGTGAGGGAGATCGTCACTCAGGAAGACGAAGTGGGTGCTCTTGCAACTGTGCCAGAGAGCTGACTCTGGGCTCGGGGTCAGAACACACATTTGTCACCTGCAAGACCAGGGTGGGGTTGCTGCCCTCAGCCTTTGTAAGTATCCACAATTCAGTGTTGAGGAACCAACGTGTCTGGGCAGAAATCCTTCAGCCAGCCAATAAAACATGGGAACAGACTTAAGCTACTTTAGCTACACTCATCTGTACAAGCTTTACAAAAGGGCATCGTTTCATCTCCATACTGCAAGCATTTCTACTGCAGTATCAATTACAAGTGCTATTTGTCATACTGTGAACCTGTTATTATAAAATGCAACATTAAATAAAATCATTTTGTGAATGCCAGGAGGAATCCCAGTTTTTGAAAATATGTTTTTGGGAAGGAAGTAAAAGTGGGTGGATCTAAATGGTCCAAAAGGACATGTTTGAGTTTCCTAAGGGAGGGAATCCAAGTCACGATTTCTTAAAACATATGAACGGTAAGCACCACCACAAAGTTCAAGATACGTTATACTTCACTTATAAGCAGTATGAGTATCACAGTCACCTGCAGGTGCTGCTGTGGAAGCTGCACGATACCAGCATGTGCTCCTAGATCCGTCAACAAAGTGCACAAACATGAATACATATAACAGCCTATTTGTGTACAATAAGCTTAACTTTGTTAACTCTGAAGACTATATCTTTCAAAGGATTATAGAGAATATGGTGAGAGGCCTGGATTTTATTGGATTTAACTGTTCGTGTTAGTAATGGACAATAAACAGTCAGTTACAGGACTTTCATCTCCAGCATCTCCTGGACAATGGTCTTCATGTACACACACTAAACGTTAGATTATGTGAGCTGCGTGTTGTGTCCCAAGAGAACCTGAGAGGCTCTAGCTCGGACCGCAGCCTGCACAAAGACGTACACTCCACCCCCCACTCTGGCTTTGGAGAGCAGCAAGCAGGGGCGAAGAGAACATGGGAAAACCCTGTAAACCCAACCACCGTTTCCCTCAGCCCCACCTTGATTAAAACATTGTGAGCTGGGATATAATGAAAGTGTTTAAGTTTGCTCTGAAAGAGATCTCCATTCTAGATGGGTGAAGTAGTAGGAGCAGTGAAAGAGGACCTCCCAGGTTTTTTACGTGAACTCCTGCACTGGGGAGCAAAAAGGAGAAGCGTGCTGAGTGGGAGGAGAGGCCACTGTTGGAGATCGCTGTGCCTTAGACATGCCAGTTCACACTGCTGCTGACCCATGACCTGTTCTCAAGCCAAACTCAAGCTCACTTGCTTAATCCTTGCTTTGTGAAGTCTTCTGTAATGCTGGAGAGTGGAGCACCATGAAACTGGAGCACCATGAAAACCTTCTTCTCAAGTGCTCAGATACTCAGGGCAGGAACATATGGAGGAGAAATGCCAGGATGGGAATAACTAGAGGTATTATTTTAATAAGTCTATTAAACTTTAGGTAATACAGAATATTAAATTAAACACACTGCCAATTCAGCCCCCTCGTGTATTGAGCTGTTGGTCAACCATCATAGGATAGTTTACACTAGAAGATCCCCAACATCATCAGCCCTCAATACCTCCTCACAGGCGTCCATCTAAGAAGGAACTGCCCTCCTCGGAGATTCTCCAACGCCCTCACACAAAGACTACAGAGATGACAAAGATCCAAGTGCTACCAGTTCCATAGAGTTCTATAGCCTTCCATTTCACTATGGATATGAAAGCGTGTCTGGGTGATCGCATGGCGTGCAGACTTGGTCTCATCATTTTGCTTCAGGGGAATTCATGACCCCCCTACCAGCATCGCTCACCCCAGAAGTAAAGTTGGCAATAACTCCACATGAAAATGCCTGTTCAGTAATTCAAGTCTACAATGGCAGATGAGACAGAAACAAATCAAGCACCCCTCCTGAGCTGAGAGAGATGAATAAAACATTTGAAGCCCAGATACAGAGAGAGGCTCATTTGGAACAGTGTTCTGACACGTGAGGAGAGCACCTGGCTATTTTTACATCACAGACAGCTGAAGGCAGGGAAGATCCTGAGAGCTGATTGGTCCCAACTCAGCGAGCTGCTGAACCTATCGCAGTACTCCAGGATTCATAGGCTCCTCTGTGAGTAAACACATACACTCTAATTAGCCTAAATGGAGGGGACAGATTTTAGATAAGACTAGAATAGGACAGTTCTACTGCACAGAAGACATAACTGTTGAAGCTAACTTTCCCGAATCCAGTTGTGGGTTAAATTAAACTCATAAAACAGAAGTACAGTATAATATATTATAATATAATATAATATAATATATTACAGCTTATAATATGTTACACATCTCCATAAATGAAATCACATATACACAAATGCTAAAAGGCACACAGACCTTTACAAAACTGACTTTTCGGTTAGGTTCTGATTAGGGTCCGTTTCTGTGCTTCGTCCAAAGAAATTTCAGACTTCCAAGCATCATTATCTTGGTAGCAGTAGCGTTCGTGCCAATCACCTCTTTCGTTTCACACAATAATAACCTGCATCGTTCAATAAGAGGAATTTTCACCATCAATATTCCTCCTCAAATTGGAGTGCAACTCCAGCAAATCTGGCAGTAGGACAAAATGACATGATTGATTTGAAATTCATGTCACTAAGCTTTTGAAGTTTAGAGAAAGCCTGTGTCCCAAGTCAGCCTTCAGGAGCTTACACAGTCACTTTGTTGCGCAGAATCCACCCTGGACTGGTGAAGAGAATGAGCATTCCTGTAGTCAACTACCAGTTAACAATAGGTAATATTTGTCTTAAGAGAAACTGCCTGGCAGAATGAAATTAGCTAAAAACAAATAACATAATTTCTCGACAGGCAATCCATTGTTTGCAAGGGGGATGCATGGTGGCAAAGCCACCCCCACACAGAGCTGAAGGAGCTGTTTGACAGCACACCAACCCCCATCACTCTGCTAAGAGCGGCTTGTATTGTTTGCTTTTTGTTTTCTGGGGAGTTGTTTAAAAAAAAAAAGCCTCCCCCACCACACGCACACGCACACACACACATACACACACACACACGCAGCACTGTAAAGAGAGTTTTGTTTTTGTTTTGTTTTTTAGAAAAACAGCCTCTGGAATCTCAACATGTGTGCCTCAGTAATTAATCACTGACCACAAATCTCATTTATTTCCCATTGATTCCTGTCTGACTGAATGATCTGGCTTGCGGAGGCCTTGTGAGAGGGAAAGGAGACGATGTCTTCCTCACAGCTCAGGAAGCCAGGTGAACTACACGCCAGGTGAACTACACACTGCATCTGAAATAAAGATGGAGTGATATCTTGGTTCTCCCCACACACATGCATATATACACACACCCCAACAAACACACACACTCACAAACCTCTGGAGCTATTTTAACATTATGACAGTTGAATTAATCTGAAATGGGATGAGGCTACATAGTGTCAATGTGATCCTACCAATTCATCTTGAACAAAATGTTCAATACTGAAAATAATCTTAAACTAATAAATTAGTATAGAAATGCCCAGAACAGAAACGATGTTCCCTGAGCCCGTTTCTGTAGCGCAGAGGCCTGAAGACATGCCTGAACAAAAATATTTGTAATGACAACAGGCTCTCATTATAATCCATAATAAAGGGTCAAGACAGTATTCAGTACCTTTGTCTTATTACGATTTAGCAATCATACTGTTGTGTCCAAGATATCCAAGCAAGACATAAAATGAACAGTGTTCAATGACACATAAGGAGTATCCACTTCATACATTAATGGACTTTCGACAAAGATGTCTGACAAGAATCATTTTATCTCTGCCAGTCTCCACATGCTCTTGTGCCACAGTCCATGACTGATCAAAATGGCAAAAACCAACATGAAGAATAACTTTGTTTACATTCCAATGTAAATAATAGGTATGCACACAGAGGTCACAAAAGACTTTTACAAATGAACATTCAAATTTCTTCTCAAACACTGGTAAATAAATAACATTTCATTCTTAGGAGCACTTCATTCACTATGAATGCTAATATTCTACACATTACATAATATGTACTCTGAAGATACATTATATAGTCCATGCAATGAGCTCACATGGTTAATGACAGAAACTGGGAAGAAATACACTTCTGTTATGTATTCATTAACTGACGTAATGTCCTTACTAAACAGCAACTGTGGATTTTAAAAGTCCATTATTAATTAAATACGATGTAGAAAACAGTAAAAACAGATGACAGTAGTTGTAAGTGCAGGTCTGACCTTATCCTGTAGCACGGGTGATGTTTTTATAAAGCTCAGGGGCACTTAGCTGAACAAGAAGAGGGAAGAAAACATGTCACAGACAGTGTGTTGGTTCTGAAACCAGCATGTTTGCTAAAAAAAAGAAACAAAGACGCTACTGACTGGGATAAGTGCTCTTATTTACATAGGGATTGAAGCACACTGGCATAATTACAAGTGCTGAGATACACAAATACTTCACAGAGCAGGAACATATGGAGGGAATATGCCAGGGAGGAAAGAACTGGAGGTATCTTTTTAATAAGCCTATTAAAACTTTAGGTAAGAAGGAATATTAAACTCAACACTGCCAATTCAGCCGCCTCATGCACTGTGCTGTTGGCCATGTATGATTTTGAATGTTTTAAATAATTTGTAGTAGATTGGAGATACCTAGTCCACAAATCACAGCATGGTGTCTCTACAAGGATTCAGTAGGACAGTTTACCTTAAAAAATCCCCAACATCATCAGCCATCACAAATCAATACCTCCTCACAGGCGTCCATCTAAGAAGGAACTGCCCTCCTCGGAGATTCTCCAACGCCCTCACACAAAGACTACAGAGATGACAAAGATCCAAGTGCTACCAGTTCCATAGAGTTCTATAGCCTTCCATTTCACTATGGATATGAAAGCGTGTCTGGGTGATCGCATGGCGTGCAGACTTGGTCTCATCATTTTGCTTCAGGGGAATTCATGACCCCCCTACCAGCATCGCTCACCCCAGAAGTAAAGTTGGCAATAACTCCACATGAAAATGCCTGTTCAGTAATTCAAGTAACTCACTTGAAAAAAAAAACTGGAGGTATTTTAATAAGTCTATTAAAACTTTACGTAGGAAGGAATATTAAACTAAACACACTGCCAATTCAGTCATGTCGTATACAGGTAAAAAAAAGACAGTTCAGGTCCATGATAAAATAGATTATGAGTACGTCCTCTATTTAACACCCCCCCCCCTCCCTCCCCTGCTTATTTGAATTAGCATAAAATGGTTGTAAAACAGGAGTAAAAACAATAAATATGCATATTTATCTACAATAAACAGGTCTACACCTTGACCTAATAACCTAAACAATAGCACTTGTGTAACAATAACTGGCCAATAGGCTTTGTGTAAATAGCAGCGGTTTATATCCTAATATTCCAACACCACCACCAACTCCCCTGGTTCCGGATTTAGGAAAGACAACAGAGGAATTTAGCACACAAGTAGATCTGGAGTCATCTGGTTGACATGAGGCTTCATTTGAGTTGCCTTGCAGCTGACACAGCACAGGGAAGGTGCGGGTGTGTCCTGCTGAGCTGGGCTGGGTGTAAAGCCTGTCTCTCCCTGTGAATTCACCGACATCTACTCCATCACTGTCTACAGTACGTGACTGGTTCTACAGTGAGAAAGCACTTGTGTCTCACTGAGAAAAGCTCTGCAGTCTTTAGAAGGAGATGTTCCTACCATGTGAAACATCTCCAGCTAAAGACTGCCGAGCTGTTCAAAAAATCCCCTATACTGTATTCATAAATCCCTATGCTTCTGCACAAGAGACTCGGGAAAGGGGAAGATACCAGAATAGCTCGGACAATCTCCTGGCAGCTCACAGCCCATTATAGTGAGTAAATAAAGCAGAACACTTGCTTGTTCACTAACGAACCATAAATAAGCCACAGGAGAAAGAAGCCCCTGGATACACTCGGACAGCAGCCAGATGAATCTGTGGGCTGCAGATCTTCATGCAGGCGACCAAGGACTGAGAAGGTATAGCGCGTAAGTAGCATGATGTCACCCCAGCCTGAAATGAATAAAACTGCAACACAACTGCAACACAGTGAAATGAAGGACTTCTAGATTCCAATTGTAAAAGTCCTTTGGACCATAAAGCTAATCATCTTCACAAAACTTGAACATTTAATAGGATTAAATCACTCTTTGGAAATTTACTGCAGGTTTACAAGACTAAGACAAATCAGCAGGGAGTCGGGCGGGGACAGAATATTCCAGCAATTGAAATTCCTGTCAATTTATATTAGGCCATTTTTGTACTAATGACTATTGTGGGAATATTGATACATGACCAGATCTTTCGTAGCCCTCTTCCCTGACCTTCCAAACATGCTCCTAGACACACTAATGTTGAATCAAATTTCAGTGAATAGGAAATGCATGTAAACACACAGTGACTTTCCATGGCAACACAGTTGGTTTTGACAGTATGTTTACTCTCCGAAGAACTTGGTACTTTTTCATTTTCCTGGTTGTTAGGAGATCTTGTTTCTATGGTAATTGTTGCACTTATGCAGATATAGTGGGTACTTTAACAACCTCTATAAGGAGAACATCACATCCCTAAAAGGAGGACGGGGGGGGGGGTGGTCAGCGATACAACACTACAACACACAATATTACAACCTTAACCTAGCTAGCTAGCTAACAGAGCTAACCAAAAGATAAATGAATGTTTTACTCACCAAACTTGAGACCAAACTTGAGACCTACACACTATTTAAATTAGACATAGTGTACAGAAGGAATGAAATTCATCTCTGCAAAAGGAAAGCGTGTGCTGACCACTGAGAACTGACGTTGTTTTGGTATTTTCATACCATTGCCAACATCCTAACTAGCACAGAGAGCGCTGGCACTCTGCAGTTAGGTGCTGAGTGTGGTATGAGGCAATCTGTTAAAGCAATGAAATAAAAAGTAGGCCTATACGCTTTGACATACATGCGACCCAGTGGCACACTACAAAAATATTGATGAGTGGAAAAGCAACTGCCAGTTTGCTCTAGTAGGATAACAACGCTGAACAGACCTCGAGCTTAAATGAAAAACCGGAGGTCCCAGTATACTCTGTATACGGACGGTGTTCCTTTTAGGGAGGTGACTACATTGTAGTTATGAAGACAGACTAATACCATTACATCCTGGACAAAGTGTTTCAATTAGATTTTCCCCATTTTCCTGAAGTGTTGATATAAAACACAACAAAGGAGCTTGAACTTTGCTTCATGACTAAGTATCTGTACAGGTGTTTGTTTTATGATGCATTAAACCTGTTGTCTTACAAAGAGTTTACTCTTACGAAGCTTTCAACACACAGAGCTTAAGACTGCATTATGTAAACGCAGTAAATACATTAAAACCTGCATGGAACCAACAACAGCAAAACCAAGCAGCAGCTTGAAGAAGATTCATTGAGATTAAGAGATGGAAGAACGCACAGAAGAAAAGATACAAGACTTAAGAAACTACCCAAGGTAATGCTGACAGAATGTGCAATCTGAGTAAACAATCTCAGGAGACTCTGGGTGCGGGAACTGTGTGGGCGAAGGGAGACGGAACAGCGAACAGAAGGGGGTCAGAAGCAGACCAGCAAGGGAATATGGGCAAAGGGAAGCTCACTTCCTGCTCACTTCCTGCTCATGAAACCTGAAAGCAATGAGCTTTTTACAGGTAGTAGAACAAGACACAAAGTGATTCAATAAAGTGAATCACAGAGCTGACAGGAAAATAAAACAAAGCCCAGTGGAGAGAGTTAAATCATAGAAGTTACAAAGAACGTCATTTACAGGCAACATCTTTAAGAAACTTTCGGACAATTTCAGGCTCTCTGAGGTTCTCAGCTTCTCTGTGTCTGCTCACATAAGCTTCTGCTGAGCTTAGCTGAGCGCTAAACAGTGAGAGAAGTAAGGATGCAAGGATCATGATACACCAGACCAACGCAAGGCAGGAATGCTCAGATGGAAAGCTACAGAGTTCGACATTCAACCCAGCACAAACAACAGATTTTCACCATGATAGTACCGCATAGTTTCCTCATGATGGTTACCTCATGAATTATTTTTCAGAGTTGGTTTAAGGGTTAGTAATAAAAACCCCAGTTTGAAAATGTAAAAATAAATTAATGAATAATATAAAGGTTTTCAAAGCTTGCTAAACATGTAACATGATTTCACACTACGAAACCACAGCTGCAGTGTGTGAGCCTGTAAGGGAATAGTAGCACCTCCTGGTGGAAGAGATGGATGGTCTTAAAAGTTTTTTTTCTTTTTTGCTGGGTACACTGGGGATAATCGATGGGCCCACAGGTGATCATCAAAGATTTACCGCTACAGAGAGCAGCGCAACACAAGCCAGCACTTATTAGTCTGCAAAGCTAAGGTAGATGGAGTAAAACCCCTAATAGGTGAGTTACTGGACAATGACTGCAGTGGCCTGGTTAACAGTAAAATCATCATAAAATGAGAAAGTATTATGTACAGACTAGTCACCTTAATTTCAAGTTCCTTGGTCTACACATTATGGAGACACTCACATGGACTGAATGTACTTTATGTGTGGTGAAGAAGGCACTAGAGTACCTCTTATCGGCCAAGGTCCTCTTAGGTCATTCTGCACGAGCTGTTGAAAGCTACCTGACTGACTGTGTTACTGCCTGGTACTGAAACTGCTCTCGACCACAAAGCCTAGCAGAGGATGGCGTGGCCTGGCCAACACATCTCCAGGGTCGAGCTCGCATCCCTCCTGGAGCTGTACACCAAGCACTGATTGAGGAAGTCAAAGAGGATCACAGAAGACTCCACCCACCCAAGCCACAATCTGTTCTCATTGCTGCCGTCTGGCAGACAGTAACGAAGCATGAAATCCAGACCCAGCCAGTTCTGCGACTGCTTCTTTCCTCAGGCCATGAGACCACTGAATAGCCAGTAGCTGCAGACATGTGGTCTGCGCTCGCACATCAAACCTAGAACTAACACGGATAATCTCACCCTCACCCTCAATTGACCTGTAGTCCCTCTGGACTTTGTTGCTACTGACAGTATTATTTAACAGCTCACTACATACTGCACGCCACTCATTGTGCTTGGTATTGATGCGAATCAGAGAGGTTGTTTGTACTGTTTGTTGTGGTGTGTATGATACATGTATGATTTTTTTTTTTATGTATAATCAAGGACATTTATATTTACAGTCTTTATAGTTAACTTTTTTTTTTTTACTTTTTCTACATTATTTTTGACTAAAAACAGACTAATTTATCAATAGTAAATCTATATTTGTTCTAAAAATGTAAATTTAGACACCTTAACAATAGTGGTAAGCAGCAATCATTCATCACATATTTATTTCAGTGTTGAACTTGGCACGATCAATGTCAGCTTTACTTAACCGCTTGTCTAAATGTCACTCCTAACCTCACAGGACAGCTGCACTGCCTCGGTCAACACAGCCGGAGGGTGAAGTGGGCACCTCTGGACACACTGTGTAAAAGGTAATGTAGGCAACAGGACTGGAGTAATCACAGGAACAAACAAAGACATTTTCTTGTAAGCACTGTAATGCACAAACACAAAAACCATGAACTCCACAGCAGTCAAACGTGAACGCACACGGAGAACACGTGCGGCAAAACAAAGGAGCCGCGGAAATCAATTCCTGGTTGCTGTTTCCTCTCATTAAGCTGCTGATCCCGACCACCGTCCACGGGGGTGCTCTTTTGCTGCTGTTAAGAACCAAACCACTTATGCTTCTCCCACTCACTCGCGATTCCTTTCAGGCAAGACCCAACAAACACTGAATGGAGAAGTTAAAAAAAACCATTCAAAACAGAAATAAGAAAGAAAAGCAAACCCAAGATAAGTAGAACGGATCATTTCTACTCTTCACTTTACTGATAGGACACAACGCTGCTTGTAGGGATTGGTAAGATCAGTGAAATTCATCTAAACTTTTTCATTTTGATGTTATCAGTGACATCTGGTAACTGTTGCAGCTCTAATAAAACTAATAAAATATGCAGCCAAATTTACTGCATGATCCAATTTACTAAAGCAGATAAAAATCTAGTTTTAAACTGTTTCTTAGAAAGTTGACATGCAACTAGTATGAAAATGATGGCAGTTGCCCTTCCACACTTCTCTCTCATTTAAGATGGTTTCACATGTCTTTCCTTATTCTTCTCTCTTTGGATATTAATAAAGCATTATCTTATTTATGTCTGGTGGCTCTAATTTTGCTCGATGAAATAATTCTGCTGTCAATAATCAATAAACCACACCGCTCTGTCTGGGCTAAGGGCAGAGTGACCACAATCTGTAGCAGAAACTTTATTAAATGCTTGCACCTGTCAGAATTAATGCAATCCTTTCATTATTTAACATATTACTGCAGCAGAGAGAATTACAAATTGATGAGAAATCCTTTAAACTCCAGATACCAGCATGTCAAGCTAACTTCATTGCGTACATGATATCTGTATATTTGACACGGCTAAAACTAATGCTTCTTCTAAAGTGATTTGGAGTCTGATTCAGCCAGTCAGGGCCCCGTCATTGTGATATCGCTACATCATGCAACATTGCCCCTTCATCACTGCAACTCTGACAATGACAACCTTAGTTGCTCTCTCTAGTACACCAGCAGATTTATCCAAACCGTCACTCCGCATGGATCGTATATTACATGAGTTTCAACAGTAGCAGTTAATTGCACCTTTGGCTGTTGAATGGAATGCATAAGATCTGACAGTGTAGATCAGAATTTCCTGTAATCATTAGTGAACATTAATGGAAATCTGAGACTCCTGCTCTTCCTTATCTTTGTGGTGATCGTGTGTGCCATGTAAGGTTTTTAAGAGTGACCTTTCAATGTCCTTCCTCTGCTGAATACTCAGCTATTAGACCACTTAAATAGGTTTAGAAGTTAACTTCACATACTATGAAGCCATAAAAGAAGATACTACCACTACTACTACAACTAATAAAAATAATATCCATTAATAGAAGATTGGGTATTCAGAACAGGAACAGAATTTGAGATAATACTACAACGTAATGGTTTTAACAGAACATTTATGTAAAACCACAGGCAGGCTAATGTGTGAAGTATGTGCAAGTAATCCAAGTCACTGAAGACATCAGAACATTTTCTTCAGATCATACATCATCTTATATATTGAGGTTTTCAATTTCATATGCATTACAAAAAAAATGTAGTTTATTAATCAAATTTCTTTGCATCTGTGTACAATTTTAAAGCAAGTAAAGCATTTCCTTATGTTCATTTACCTCCAATATAATCCTAAAGATAAGAGACAGAATATGCATGTTTTTCCACATCATAGCTGAATACAGGTTTAAGGTGAAAAGACTTCCCCTTAAACCAGCTGCATCAATTTTTAAAAACCTTTATCAGCTGTATCAAAGGATAGCCCTCAGACAGAAGCCTGTTGCCCCAGGGGCTTCCAGAGAGTCTATGCTGTTACCAGCCCAGTCTTACTAATAATGGCCCACATATCGCAGCAGAATACCGGCCTTTTGGAACTCCTGCGTGTGATCGACGTACCAGTTTCTCCATCACCCTTTCCCATTTTACACCCCACGGCAGCTATTCCTTTCCAGAGCCAAAAGCCCAAGTAGTATCAAAACCAGTAGATGAACATGATTCAGTGTGTACTGAGAAGATGGATTTGTTTGAAAATGTTCTGAACCAACCAGTGGTTGCTTCAACAATTCCAGAAGGCAGTGGACTTGCCTTGAGAAGCATCTTCAGTACCATGTACTATCATAAAAAACAGCAAAACTTTACTTACCAGTTCATATTCCAGAAGCTCTAACACCAGCAAACTGCAGCCCTGTGCTATTAGAGCTAATTTGACCACTTTCGGGTGCAGCCCAGGCAAACAATGGCCCCCTTCTCAGGACGCAGAGATTCCATGCTTGTGGTTGGCGGTTAAACCGATAGTGACGAAAGACTGGAAGAATTCTAACAGACGCAAAAACCCTGATTTAAGTAACTCTGCATCAAAACACGCTTGCTTTCAGACTGCATGGATTGGCAACAGGACTGCATCTATAAGGATTATGATCAAAATGAAAACACTAAAAAGGCCCAAAATATCCAGTACGCTTATCAGGATCAAATGTTTGTAATAGCATTCATTAATCAGATTTGGCTTTGTAAGTGTTTTGGTATTATTATCTAAAGACGTTATACCGACAATTAAAGGTTTTCTTTCTGACATCACAGATCTAAACAAAACTGAATACATCTTTACTATCTGCACTGAACAGCAAGACAGAACTCACAGAGCTACTAGTGGGTGATCTGGCGATTTTATATCCTGATCTTGAATACGTGTACGACCCACGTTTCGAGCGAATCGTGGGGACTGTGACATTTTATGTTCTACTAATGTTCCGAAACCAAACAAAAAAAATCGATATCTAGTAAGCAGAATAATAGCTTACAAGATGGCTGTGCTGACATGTTTAACCACGTGTCTCCGCCACAGGCTGTCCTTCATGTGTGGCGTTTTAAAAACAAATAGATTTGTGAAAGTGAAAGTGATTGCTATGCACAGATATCAGATATTTCACAAAACAAAAATATCAGTAAACTTTGCTGGGCATTGATTAGCGCTTTCAGATGTAATAGGACAAATCAATCCATCCACCTTATCTGAAGGAAAATGTCGAGTGTGTTTCACTATAAATCACGAGGTCCCAATAAATAGTTATCATTGGTGTACGTATTAGAACATTAAAAAATACTATAAAGAATGGAGATTCTAATGATGGGATTTAAGATACCGATGCACTCTAGATGCATGTGTGATGAAGTCGCAAATATTTTTCTAATACTAAATGATAACGGAGACCTGTACAAATACAGCACAGCAAAAGTTCGTTTTATATTCGCTTCGTCTTTTTAGCGTCTTTTTTTCACTTTGATGATTTAACCCATATTTATCCAGGTTTTAATCTTTACACTTAACTGCTAACAAACTGGCATATACCACAATACGAGCCACTTCAAGTGGTTTTTGAGCGCTTTACCACATACCGTTGCAGTACATTTCTATCACATATGAGGTAAGAGTTTAGAATTAAGTAAAGATCCATATTTTTCACAAAACATGCGAAGAAGCTCTAATTTCAAAGGTTTATAGAGCTGAACAATCCAGGCCTTTCATCTATCATAGCTTTGGCAAGCTGCCAAAGCACAAACATGGAGTTTGAAATAAGATATTTTCACAAACAATAACTGTTTGCTTTCCACACAGCTGAAAATGTCAAGAATTCTCCTCTCTCCTGAAAAAGAAAAAAACCTGTAATTAGCCAGCACTCGATTCTCCCCTTCGTGCTGCTCGTTAAACGACTTATCGCCACATCCTCGGCTGTCTTTGAGAGGCAGAATGTCTGATTAAAGCTTCAGACACTGAAGACGTCGCCTTGATTAATATTTCAAGCCTGCAGGAACAGTGTGGTTTTAAAGGAATGCTTGACTCTGGAGGATCCTCTACGCTTACAAGAAATTGCAAGGCCTGCTCTTTTTGAGGTCTACGCTCACACAGGGTCATTAACGCAGAACACACTGCCTTCATCTGGTTTGTGTTACCCTGGAATCAACAGGGAAGTGCAATGATTCTCAGCCCCTATTGGCCAAGAGCAAACAGAGCCTCTCTCTCCTATTGGTCTCTGAGTAATAGACCCCCTCTTGAGCTGTGAGTGCATATTCAGGAACGTTGAGGAGCTGGCCAAAATTTCAAAGTTCAGCTAATTGGGGCAATATTTTCTCCATGGCTCTTTTGCAAATAAAGTTCTATCCCCCCAAAGTGTGATTTTGTTTGTAATTAGAAAAGCTAGTAATACCCTCAGGTGAAGAACAGGGGCCTGGTTAAGACATCTTAGCTTTCCATCGCCTCCGAAAGATGCAGTAAGCTGAGGTGTTTCTCAGGTTGCTAAGAGGCAGACTAGCAGAGCCACCCACACACACATCCACACTAGCAGACTGGAGTTCTCAGTCTGGCGGTGCGGCAGCTGGAGCCCACGTGTAGACCACGCACGGCTGAACTGAGGTCAGGTGGAAATTGGCGCAGCTGCAAAGCTAGGGGCCCCTCCAGAGCGGGAGAGCCCTTGTGCGCTTTCTTCAAACCAGCATGGTCCAGAGCACGTGGAGATCAGAAGAGGCTTCCCCAAGAGCAGAACTCTCAGAAAGTTCTTGAAAGGAGGGGAGGGGAGGAATTAAAAAAAGAAAGAAAAAGAGCCTGACATTGTTAGGTTATGAAATGGGATGTGTTTTTCAGAGAATGTAATTATTGGCCAACAAAAGACAAAAAAAATCAGAGAAAAAAAAATCTATGACTGCTCTCAGATGAATATAGTATTTATAATGCATTCATATTAATCAGCATATAATGCAAGGCTATACAGTGTGACTGTATTTTCTCATTTACTCCACAATACTGATGTAAGCCAAAACAGTGCAGACACACTGTCTAGACCAAACATTTCACTACTTTCAGATTAATTGATAGTATGACGTGAGTGTAAAGTTTCATTTAAAATGCAGGAGCAAAATGCTCAAGGCATAAAAGGAGAAAGCCAGATATTTCAAGATGTATGCCACTTAACTCTGAAACATTTGAGCAAACTATATCAAATCTACAGTCTCATACAATCTCCATATTATGTTACAATTGCAAGCACTTGTAATGTTCAAGTTATAGGCTAATTAATCACTAAAAAGTACTTGGTTCTAGAACCTCACTTTGCACATTACCTTAACTCACCACTCAGTCTGTGAGGAGTAGAAACCAGTGCAGTCTAGTGCACTTCTGCTATTTAGTGATGTGTTACTGCCTCCAAATGATTCAGAGTTCAATAATGACAAACGTACAAACTAAGTAAACATCTAATTTATGCACATTGACAGTAAATTTGATTTTGAGGCACTACACAGGAAAAAATTTTTTTTTTAAATTGTAAAAATTGTTACATAATAGTTTATTAATGTGTGCAATGACCCCACATGTGTGTGTGTGTTTGTGTGTGTTTATGTGTCTTAGAAGCACTCTTTGAAGTAGTGGTTGGGGCAATGTAAGAGACTTCCTGGTAGGCCTTAATGAGGTGGAGGAGGAGGCAGACTGATGTAAACTAGGTTGACAGCAGAGGGCTTTGGTGGCATTTGACTCCATAAAGTTCATTATGCTTGAGGCCTCTAGAATGAGACTACAACAGGCTCCGGCTACCCAGACCTGAGAAACCCACACACACGCAGCCTCTACATGAAATGTCTGAAGCATTTTAATTGCAAAACAAAGTAACACAAATGAACTTTCATTGTTTAGCCCATCCATGCAGTGAGAACAGACACTGAATGCACACATGCCCAGAGCGGTGGGCAGCTCTAGCCCCAGGAGCAGCTGGGGTTAAGTACCTTGATCAACAGCACTTCGGTCATGACCTAGCCGGGAATCTATGACCCGCCAATCACACAGCTTCCCTACCAGTAGACCATGGTTGCCTCAGATGCTGATGTTAGATGTGTGGCTTGAACAATCACACAATGTGTGATGATCACCAATAGCAGGGCAATGGGCCTTAGAAACCTTTCAAGAGGTTTATGCTTCCCCACCCACTCACGATTGCACTTTATTGGTTACAACTGTCATGCTCCTCCTAACTGATGCTTTGTTAACTTGGGAAGTGAATCACACAATTGAATGACTGTGATCTCTGAAGCAGTGTGTTGAATTCATGAAGTCACTAATGCTTTGATAGGGGTCTGTTCTGCTTTATTACAATGACCACTTTCAAAACATCTTCTCCTCACCTCATTAAATGTGGAGGATGAATTCTGATTGGGTGACAATCACAGTCACAATTGGTAACTTAACTGCTCCAGGCCCATGTACAATGATGGACCAGAATATGATCATATCTGAACATGAAAAACACATCATCAAAGATTACGACAGCACCTACATGACCAGTGTTAAGCATGTCAGATTGACGAGTGCTGGAAATAAAGCCACATGTGTTGTTTCTGGGGAGCTCTGGCTACACTATGCCACCATGTCAATTCTCTCCTTCAGAATCCAGTACATGGATATGAAGAAGCTGCTAAGTGCATTCTCCCCCCTCGTTATTCTTATTAAGGCCTTCTATTGCACAGGACCATCAATACCACAATAATATAATGACACTATAATGGCCTAACATTTTGGATCCACATTTTACTAACAATTATAATGAAAATGCTTCAGGCAGAGAGAATTTAAAATAATTATTGATGCTTCATGGAGTGTGAGCAACATTTGTAGAAAAATGCTACACATAATATCTCATGATTACACTTCAAAGCTTTCGTCATTAATCTGCAGTTATTTGGTGCTGCATGTTGTTTTATCCTGGTGAGATTTTGTATCAGTGCTATTTGTGAGAACCTGTTGCAGCAGTACACTGAAATGAATTGTCAGTGGCAGAGAAGCCAGCCTGGACCTTTAATGTGTATTCCATCCTCTGCTTCCATATTTGTAAAAAGCAGGGATGGATATAAGAGGGCAGAAGGAAACATAGTTCATTAGTGTGGGAAATGTGAGCATTGTAGGAGCACATTTTTGCTCCATCGTCTGCCAGCAAGCATAGAAATAACACCATCAGCATCTGGGTGGAGCTCTAGGACTATGCTGACAGGCCACAATCTCACTACTGAATTAGTCTTTTCATAAGCTGAGATGCCACATCCTCGTTTTCCTCAGTTACCCTGATAATGGCAGGATTAAAGAGTTGCTTAAGAAACTACCATCTCACCACTGTGGGTGTTTTGAGAAGATTTAACACTAAACATATTTGCAGGTACAAACCTCCTGACAAGATTGGCAGAGAGAGCTCCAAAGTCTTCAAATCATACCAACTTATAAAACTGCATCTGTTCACACACAATCTTTATGCATGCCATCTAGCTATGTGTATACAACATGTACACTCAGTCTGTCATATAAGATATATGAAACGTTAATGGGCTGCTCTGTTAGAAAAAAACAACTTAAAAACACACAAAGAAGGACCCCAGACATCTCTGGAAGCAAATCAGCTCAGCATTAGTAACTTCACATGAAAGCAAAGACACTCATAAAAATTCTTAGCATACTAAGCAAAGAACTCTAAAGGTTCCTACAATGAGTCTGTACCACAAAGAATCAATAAAGAGATATTCACAAGCTCTTCTCTGAAAGCACTGTCTGCATATACAAAGGGCATGAATACAAAATGAATGTTGGAGTAGCTTGTTTTGTGTTTGATTTTTTAAAATTCATGCTTCTAAAGCAATAAAATAGAAAATCAAAAAAGGTGAAGAGCTCACATTTTTGGGTTTGTCCTTGGGTTACTGCACAAATTATGAATGTGTATTTCAACATACCCTGAAAAAAAATAGCATGAAATCATTGTTGACATTCACTTAATGACTAGGGTTCTGTTCTTTATCAGATGTTACCATATGATGGAAATAATAGCGCAACTGGTAGCAAACTGCACTGCTACATTACTAGGGCTTTAGTTTCTAAACGTTTCCTCTCTTAGTCTACGCTTGTGAAGGGTTTTGCCGTGCCAGTGTTTCATCCTATTCCACTGTAGAAGCACACATTTACGAACATAAGCGGAACCTTCCGTTAGTGTTAGTTTATCAATACGTTGACAGGGCAAACACTAAGTAAAACTGCCTTCCAAATAAGAAGAAATCCCTCCTCATTAAGCCAGCTTGTGCTTTCATTACTCACATTATTCCAGTGCATGATGTGTTTTTCATAAACGGTGTAGCCACTAGGATAAACATGGTCTTGTTCTTGGAGCTGTGTTACCCCAGCATAGCTGAGCAGATTCGAGGCGCACAGGGGCTGTCTACAATAATAGCAGCGCGAGGTACGTGAAGAGTTGCAATTCACTCACTCCTCTAATAAGCACCATTCCCCCCCATCATCACTTCAGGCTCTCCTCACTCACTCTTCTCTGCCCTACTTTCATCCTCAGTTCCACTCTTCTCCCCCTCCACTTCTTCCCCCTCCAAGTTTGAGACTTTTCGTACAATATTTATGAGGAGAGGTCTAGGGACAAGAGGAATCTCTTCCAGGCCCCAATTCATTTCTTCTATGAATGAAAAAAAGCTATTTTCAGCAGCTGCAGGGAGGCGACAGTGTGTGTGTGCGCACCCAGACCTGCTTCATGACCTTTCAGCAGTATTCCACTGCTTCATTCAGAAGTGTGGCCACTTGAAGAGTGTGGGGGAGTCTGAGAAGTAAAGATCAAGTGGAGAGAACAGAAGAAATATCAATGACGGAAAAAGTCAATATAGTAAGATCCAATATGAGGGAGTATGTTGGAGTACCACACACTCTCTTTTTAATAGCTGGTAAAAATTATTTGGAAGCTGTAGAAGTTGTTCCATAGTGAGGTTATGTTTCTCTGTAAATACAACCATGGATCTACCAAAGACTATTATCACTAATAGGTCAACATTAGTCTGATTTAAGTATTAGAGTAAAGCTTAGTGTGAGACAAGGGTTGTCAGTTTGCCCAGGGTTGGCTTTCTGACTAGGCCTAATTCCCATTGGGTTTTCTTTAGCTTATTTTAGAAGAAATACAATAAGAGCCAGTCAAAACTGAAACAACAGATGAGTGTTTGATAGAGTCATCATAAATAAAAACAAACAAACTGGAAAAACAACTGCAGTAAAGCACCTGCTAATGATCTGCCAGCTGATTGGATGCATCTATATGATCACATGATTATGTGGAGGACAGCACACCACCTACATAACTAACCTGGTTGAGCCTTGCTTAGGAATAAAGACCCTTTGAGTAAGTGACCGATGTGTGACATACTCCTAATTAAAAGAAAAAAAAACAGACATATCTTAGACATGGTATAATACATCTGACTTGGCTATCAGGTCTAATTAAATCAGTCTGACCAAGGTATTTCAAGACAGACCTATGCCAAGTGTTGGAATGAAATCCATTTAATCTGAGGTATGAATCTTGCAAAATGTCCAACACCATGTCTGCTCGGTGTTTAACTAGGTTATTTTTTGGTCTGACAGAGTAGAGCTTGTAAGTGATTAGGGTGGAAAATGTTTTGCTCAGCCCAAGAATTATATTTCCATGACCACACAAACACAATCATAACACAAACAGACTAATTTTACTGTACCTACTGGCAAAGTGGATGTTTGTGCAGCCACCAAACAGCAACCCGTGCATTTGTGTTGTAACTCAATCATTCAAGCCCAGCTGAAGAGTTTCAAAAATCAGCTATATATATATATATATATATATATATATATATATATATATATATATATATATTTATATATTTATATATTTATATATAATATATTCTATATTGCTTAGTTGTACGTGTGTTCTACCTTGTGCCTTTAACAGACAATGATTTCAAAACATAGTCATTTTGCTTTTAATTCCTCCAAATGTTCAAGACCTCTAATCAGGCCAGAACACAGAGCTCAGAAGAGCACGCCAGCAACTTCACGTGCAAATATGATGTGCATTGCAAATGAAATCAAAGTACAAGCATGTTCAGTCAGCATACTAAATCTGAAAATGTAAAATTTGTTTCTAATTATGTGATTCATCCTCAGGAGTGGATTCCCCTAGAAACATGCTCAAGCATTTGCAGCTATCATATATCAGCTAGCAGCTATCCAGTGAGTACTTCTAGTATCTGGTCTCCATCCCACCATGCTGCATCAGGTCTGTGGATTCAGGCTGGGCGGCCCCCCGTAACGCCTACACTCTTTGGACACTTCCAGGACAGCAAGAGTGTCAAAACAGGCTGCTACGCATGCAACAGAGATGAGCGGTTTACAGCTCTGTTCTGTGTTTGCTCGGTCCACGTACACTCTCCATCACACACAAAGGGCAAAAGGGTTTTACAGACATCTGTGCAACGTAGATGTTGGGAAATATGATGGCGCATACAGACCCAAACCCACCATCGCCCTCAGCGGCAGAGTTAGATGAAAGTGTAGGTGGAAGTTTCACAGCAGCACTTGGTGTCATCCTAATATAGTGCTCTATGGATCTTCTATATTCTTAGGTGGGAAAAAAAACTGTCATCTCATAGTCACTGAGACAGAGCAATTAGTCATTCTGTGGTAGTGTACAATTTATTATTGGTATAGAGTGTCCACCATAGTTCATGCATAAATGTCCCTCAGGAAGGTTTCCTTTTTTTTGTCAGGGGACCTTTGAGGTAATCTACAGAGAGCATGAGGTAAGGTTTGAGAGAATTAATCAGATTCAGTGCCTACATAAGTAAGGTATCTGCTGCAGAGTTCATTAAAGGGTAGCGCTTACTACAAAGGCTCCTAAAGAATGCATCAGTGGACCAACAAGAGAAAAGCCCTCGTGTGGATTCCTCAAGTGGAAAAAAGCTCCTGATACGTTTTTCTGAATCTGTCATGGTTTCTCTGCAGCCTGAGAGCCTGAATTTAACCACAGGGAGGTTCCTTCAGTAAGTAGGAGGCACAAGAAAAAAATCCCTGCTTCCGATTTCATTCAAACGTACAGTAAGTGAAGCTGTCCTCACAGACACATTCTGCTCCAGTGAAAGGTACTAATCAAGCCCTCCATGCATGATTTTAAACACTTCCTCACCCACGCAGTCTCTCACTGCCTCCTTCCGTTTGCCCACATCTACCTGCTGCAAACGGCCTAGCTGCATGGAGACCACACAATGTTACATACACGTATAATGAAACAACGAAACATAAACCCTTTGCCTTCTGAGAAACAGTGGCGGAAGCAATTATACGCTTTGAAAGAGTTTAGTGCAGTGTTACTCACTAACAATTCCATAGAAGGTAGAAAGAAAACAACACTGCAATACCTTTCTGACAGCATGAGGGAAGCCACTGAAGCTGGAGATGCCGCGCCGCGTTTGTCAAGCTCCTCGCGCCGTGTTGGTATTTGCGAGTGCTTGGAGGTAGTGCGCTGTGTGAAAACCTTACATTAGTGTTCCAGGAGAAACCCAAGTACAGAGCATAATGTACCCTAACTTTCAAAAAGCTCTAACACATGCAGAATGATTTTAGTGTACTGTGGGTATATAAAAAATAACAACAGAATTCAAGATACTGAATATTTCAATCCAGCTGCAAGCTTTGCCACATTGTGAGAAATGAAAACAACAAAAAAAAAACATTTGATAAACTTGAAATCAAATTAAGATGAAATAAAAATGAACTGTGCTAGCATTATGCCCATATCAGACAGCATCTCAACGTAGGACCTTTTAAGGCTTTACTGCAAGGCTTAATGTTCAAGCCCATTGGGTCTGTTCTTAAGATCTGGCCTTTGCTTAGATCTTTGGAGCTCCATTTAGAGCCAAAGTTTGAAAAAAATAATCATTAGAACAATGAATAAGAAAAAAGGGTATAAGAACACTACGGGGTGAGCAGTGAGCTAAACACCTGGAGCTGCACTTTGGTTAATGTCACTACGCATGTGAGTCCAGGGGAGACACCAGGTACATGTGAGATACACTGTGATCCTGCAGCCGACAGTCCATTATCCTAATCCTTGACAGATTTTGCCATGCCTCAACATCCCAGGCGTCCTCCCGGCCCAGGGGAGCAGTAAAACTGAATGTCTCTGACTGCATTCCCAAATGTCCTCCTAGCCAAAGGTAGCAATCAAAAGGAACGTGTGCGGATGCAAACCCCTTTGATCCACAGTTGTCGCGTCAACATGCTAATGGACCACGGTGCGCTAGCCACACTTGGGCTCTGCTGGGGTGAAAGAGAGGAAACGACAGCAGTGCCCTGCAGCATCAGCGCGGACGACAGCAGGCCTAGCCGAGAGGCGTGGGCGGCGGCTCCCGGACCAGAGGCCATAAACAGCCACAGCTCACATTATCACCATGTAATGATGCACCAGTAAAGCCATGATGAGGTCCTCATTTGCAATTCATAACGGCGCTAAATTAGCCAATGCTGCTTTATTTATTTTTGGTTTAGTGAACGGGTAAGACCCCAACAAAGGCTTAAAGCACACTCCAAACTGATGAGCAGTCCCCATTAAAGCCATTAGAAGACACTACATTTGAATGGATGCAAAAATATGCAGATCATCACTAGTGCAAAGTGAGGGAAGGATGCCATGATAAAGGTATGCGGAACCTCTAACCATGACTGGGAGGCCACTGTGGGAGGGGCTCTGTGTCAGCAAGCAGCCAATTCAGTGATCAGTCATGCAGCAGCCTGGACTCAGGAAAGATGGTGATTAGAAAGGTCCACATGTAAACACACATGCAGACATCCTATACAACGTGCTACCAACGTTTAAAATAATTATAAGTGCTCCAAGGAGAATGAGTGGATTTGAAAATGTCACAGTTGATCTACTCAGTTTCTTATTAGCGAGCTTAATGAAAACAAATGGCGTCGGCGGACGTAACAAGCAGAAGCAGGGCTGAGAGGGCCGAAGCAAACAGGCGCCAAAACCGAGACCAGCACAGGGCTAAGAACCCCGTCGCACGAAGACGGCATCTCTAAGACTGGACTAGTAAACCTCAACCCTTGATGTACAGGTTTACACACCGACGTGCTGAAATCGGTGAACCTGAAATATTTGAGTCATAAAAAGGCAGACAGAGGGTGTTGATGTGCACATATCTCCAGGGACATTAGAAGCGGTGCAGGATAGGGGATGGGGGGTTGTTACATACAGTTCACCATTCTATATACAGCACTGTTCACAAAGACAGATATACTGGCAGACCGAGAACACACTCACTGATGATGCCATAACTGAGCAGTGTACCGCAGCTCTTGACTTTGTCCTTATCACCAACTCCTCCTCAGATGAAACCGGCATTCCAGAAGGAGCTGGAGTCCCCACGCTCCCATTCCACATTTCATCTGAGGGAAAAAAAAGTCACTCTGACTCAAAGAAAGTAAGCAAAGTGAGAGAACAGAGAGACCAGGAGGGAGGAGTGCGTAGAAGCGCAGAGGGAGAGCCAAAGTCTGTCAGCCTCTTTTGATGTGTAATACCGTAAGATTCGTAAATGCCCGTATTAGGAGCAGGGAGGTGATTAGCCGAGAGGCTGCATGGCTCTAATCTCCTTCTGATTATTTCAGAGCAGTTTTCGTTCATCTTGACTCTGATGAGCCTGTGTCAGACGCCAATGGAGAAGTGATTGGAGGATGCAGATGATGGCTCAACGTGAACATGCGCCATGACGTCAGAGATAAACAAAAGGACAGCATCCACCATCTGGCAAAATAAACCCTCTGTAAAATAATTATGATGACGCCATTTATAATGGTTGAGACATGTGGTAAGCTGTGGCTGATGATATCGTTTTTTATCATATTAGAGTGTCCGGTAGAAAGTTGCCTTGGAGGGTCCAGACAACTCCAGCTATGATATCATCTTGGCCACAGATATGCTCTACTAATCTAAATGGCTGCAGCTCAAGGGTCATTAACGTAGCTGTGGTCTTAACAACGGGATGAAGTGAGAAACAGGATCAACTCACTCTCTGCAAGTCGCTTAACACCAACATCTTCAGGACACTGGTTTCTAAATGTTGCTTCTAGATCAGAAGACACTTTATTCAAGATGGAGACCCATTTAACCAGAATAAGTCTAGTTATTGTCAGGAGGAGGCTAAGCAATCGTTTTTGCGACATTTTTTTAAAGCGTGACTTTAATATTTGCAAAGCCAGTGCAAATCTTAAAGGTATAATTTCACCTCTTAAAAGAAAAGGGTCCCGGTCCTGCATGGAGTGATTCCCTAAGATTCTAAAAAGGATCACCAAGAAACTGTCTGACGTAAAAAATCAAATTGAAGCCAAATTTAACCCAAACATGAGGATTCATCCAAAAAATTCATTTTGTTGCCTATGAGATATGTGAAAAAAGATGTTACAGTAGTCATTACAGTGTGGTCTGAATTCGCCTCGTCTTTCTGAAATTTGTCTTTCTCATAATTAACATACAATACAGAATACTGTATGTTAATTACAAGCCACAAGAGAGTTGGTTAACCATTAACAGAGGAGCTGAACATAATACAAAATGACATTATGACAACATGCTTTCAACCTACTTGAAGTGCATGACATGGCCACGTGTAAACTGTAAAGTAGTAGATGCCATCACATCACAGACTATACTGTACTGAATCCATTAATGTGGAATTCCTTTCAGCACCACAAGTGCTCTTTGAATGTATATAAATACTGTATACAAAGAATAAAACCAGAATGGCTCTTCCGTACGTATAAAAAGACATCTAGTCTGGAGATGACACTTCATCATGGTCTGCAACCCACACAGTGGACCCAGCAGTGTCCTTCCTGCTACACATATACTCTGGTGCACCAGACGACAAGGAGAGTGTTTGTGCTACCAGAATGCCATTCAAAACCACTCCATGTTTTTAATCCAGATATGGAGCCATCATCACATTACACTGATTACAACTTCATCTATTACTTCATCTATCCTTTCCAGCATCAGGCTTCTCCATTCTTTCATATGTTTAAAGGAAAGGTCCCTATAGTCACCAACATTAATAAAACAAAAATACAAATGAATATGAATAATATGTTAATCACATATTAATCATAATCTTAATCTCAATAATATTAAAAATCCTTAGGATGTGACATTTTTACACCAGTGTTGTCATCAAATATGCTTCACACTTCAGCCTATTTACATCAAGTAGAGGCTAAACAGTCAAGGAATCATACGTGAATTCAAGTAGGATATTAGTAAAAACCCAAGCAGCAGGCGGCTTTTCAGTCCATTTGTCTTTGCTCCTCTGCTCAGCCAGCATCACTTTACATACAGACACACCCCCCATGTCCCCGCCCTCTTCTTTCATGCTTTAAAGTCTAAAATGGAGATTAGGCTCCCTGTGTCCCATAACATGATCTGCTTCAAAGCGGAAACATACGCAGTGTTTAAGTGGAGAGCAATCCGAATGATCCCCATTCTGAGTGATCCCCAGTGCCATACATTACCAAATAATTTAGCTCAGCTTTGGTGCTTTCGCACTGGCTAAGAAACCCCATGGCTACTGGCTGTAATTATAGCCTAGTCTCTCAATACAACAAAGAAGACAAACTGAATCTGTCACCACCGTTCCCCACACCCCCACCAAAACATGTTTTATTGCTCACACTGAGGTGGTTAAAACTACTGTATGGGTTTTTGAGGGAACACATTTATTTTGCACTGCTGCCATAGATATGTTTTCATACTTCTCCTACCGCTGCAGAAGTTCTGCTGACAGCAACACTGTTTTTGATTTCTTTGTTCGGATCAGATAGTACAACTGTCATTATTCACGATTTTGCTTTGCAACCATTTCATGCAGGTCTACCCTGTTTATATCATACTGAGTAAGGTACCATTAAATTATGTGCAATCTAGTTGACAGTTTTGTGGTCCTAATTTTAAGATCTGACTTGGGAAATTTGGGTTCACGTGGACTGAAATCAGCTCTCTGCCTTCATAAAACTGTACAAAAGGTTCTTTGAATAATAACAGTTTAGAGCGTGTAGTTCGCACTCTACCACATGACCAGCCCCAGTCATCCAACCAGACGAGGTGCAGTCACAATCATGCATTACATCACCGAGCTGTCCAAATCCCATTCCTAACAGGCTTTTGGGGGGAAGCATGATAACGACTTCTGCAAACTACCACCCATTCAGCCGAAATTAGCAACAGCATCATAACACGAAGATGGCTTCTGATGGGAGCAGACGTTATATATGGGAAATAAGTACAACCAATCCAAAACCCTGTATAAGTTGGTTACAGATGGATAGAAAGACAGAGTGAGAGATAGAGAGAGAGAACGAGGGAGAGAAAAAGAAAGAGGGGGGGACCAAAGAGGATGGAAGAAATCTCTCCCTCAGGACATTCACACTGTTTGTGCCCATTCCCTCTATCTATAAATCAATCTCTCACTCTTCTCCACTCCTCAGTCCCTGCCCACTCACTCCCCCTCCATACCCTGCAGTTTCTGGCATTTAGAATAAGCACCCAGCTGATTTTCCACTCCAAAAGCACTGGTGAGCTTTTGGCTGCCCAGGTGGAGCAGAGTGTCTGGTCAGCGACCATGCAGAGGACACTGGCGAAGGCCTGTGACATCCAGAACGCAGTAGTGCACCGCAACTCACTCCCCAGTACAACACGGTCCTGTGCACAGTGTGAGGTCCTGACCTATCTCTCAGGAAGACAGCATGAAGCACACGATGACCACAGTCTGATCCTAGAATACTACAATATGGAAATGGCATTGAGAAAGGCTCACACACACACACACACGCAAACACACGCACACACGCACACACACACACACACACACACACACACACACACACACACACACACACACACACACACACACACACACACACACACACACACACACAAACACACACGCAAACACACACACAAACACACACACACACATCCCATGCCCACAGTGCATTTAAAACATTAGAGTTTGGAGTGTCTGAGCTGGCACTTGAGGGCCTGGTGTTTGACAGGAGGCATTGCAGTGGCAACTCACTGAAGAGGCCGAGCTGGATTTGTCTTTAACCCCGCTTAGCCCAAACTATTTACACTTGTGCTGCGCTCATGACACGATAATCTCACCAAGGCTGGGAGAGGCGCGGCTCAATCTGAGGAGGCTCGGGGTGTCTCCGCGCGCTCCGGCAGAACAGAGAGAACTGTGTGCCTTCTCTGAAGATGCGAGTGGGTAATTATAAAGCCAAACAAAGAACTGAATTTCACATTACCGAGGTTTCAAAGGATAAGGGACAATTTGTGTGGGAAATGCAGTGAGCAGCAAACTACAGGCGAACCTTTGAGACCAAGTTTATTCCCACTCGATTTATCTGAATTGGCTGGCCACTGTGTTTAACAGTAAGGGTCTATGCAATGTGCACCTCATGTAGAGGTTTAAAAAGGCAATCGCCAGGCCCCCGGGGGGTGCAACAGAAAGTGTTTGCTCTCTCATCGGAGTCTGAGGGAGCAAAATTGGCCCTGGTCTCTGTGTGGGAGGGATGACATTACTCTGTCAGTGTCATTCACCACAGCACAGGCCAATCATGGACGCCTGTGTGTTTGTGCTTGCTGATGGGGGCAGTTATTACTACCCTCCAAGTGCTGAGCTGCCCTCTGTCGCAGCACAGACAGCAGTTTGAGAAAGACAGGGGTACTTGGCTCACGGCCCCCTGCGCAGTTGGAAGTGGTCATATGACAAAGGTAGATTAGCTACTTGGTGGGTGGGAATTGGCATAACAACTAAACTGGGAGGAAAAAATTGGAGAAGCATTCAGATGAATGCAGTCAGATAAACATTTGTGGTGTAGAGTATCCCGATCTAGTAAAGGGAGAGACTGGGAATTTGATTGATGAATTGATTCTAAGAGCTACAGTGTGATTCTGTGGACCCAAAGAATGTTAATCGATATTGAGTTCACTAAAATGTTTTCCTCTTTATTTTGCAGTCAAACACGAACAATTACATGAATCATCTTCCAATTTGTAATCAGGGTTTAATGAATGTTTACTCCAAACCTTTTACCACAGCCATTTCAGACCGGGAATTAGAAATGTGTTTGGTAGATGGATCATTCATATTTGTCTTATATTACTCTTAGGACTGGTGTCATATTGCATCATAGTAGCATTTGAAAAAGGTTTTGCCACCACTAGGGAGAGGTAAGAGGGTAAGAGGGTAAGAACGAAAGCTCGAGGTCCTGGGATAGTGAGGTGACTCTGCTGCTGGAGAGGATGCAGAGAGGCCTGATCACGTGGAAGAGACTTAATGGTTATGCTGAGAACTCCCCAGACAGCCCTGAAAAAGTGACCTCTGACCCGCTAAGGATGCCACAGTACCAGAGCGCAGGAGTGACGTCAGTCTGAGAGACTGTGGCCCCTCCAGCTGGGTGCTGCACTCTCAGACATGAACAGAGCGCCAGGCATAGAAAGTAGATGAGCAGCGAAAATACTCAAAAACAAAAAAAAAACCCTTAAGAATTACTGTTCTACTGATTAGGGAGCACTGCTTGTGTTATAGTAGAATTATGGAATTATTGGTGGACAATGTTCTTTTTTTAGCTACTGAAAAGGATGGCATTGAAAGACATTTGCACCTGATGAGTTCATTTCCATGGTGTAGCTCCTTGAGCATGTGTGAGGATTATACACAACATGCATGTGTTTAACGGCACATGGAAGGACCTGTTTTATTGTAAGGTCAGCAAAAGTGCTAGCTTGTTTTTGCATGGAGGATCCTGTGCGTCACAAGCTATTTGACGAGTCCAGAAACGCATCTTCTACCAGTTTATTCCACATGTTATATATTATTGTGGATACTGGCATTTGTCTGAATTACATACATACGGTGCAGTCAGCAACAAACTGACAATGACAATGCATGTTGTTTTGGATTTGTAATCCAGCACAATGGACCAAGCAATGACTATGGGGTTAAAGTACAGAATATCACATTCAATTCTCTAATGAACTACATTGTAATTAAAACCCATTTAAAGTTTGACAAGTTTTAACAAATCTTTAATATTTCTAGATCTTGACCTGTTCAACTGTATTGACAGTAGGGAGTATTCACTGTTTTGCTGTTTCATGGTCTGCCATGCTGTTAAGTGTTGAGCAGATTTTGGCACTGTTATGTCCCATGATGATGGCCTTCAGGGGCTCTTCTGTTTACTCTCTTAGACGTGAACTAATCATGCTACAACACTCAATGGGCCATAAATACATAATGAATTGTCAAATTTTTTGTGATCCTCTGAAATGAGAGGAATATTTACAAAAAATACTCGTGCATATTCACTAAATACTATGTAAATATAATTATACATAAAATAAAAAATATAAAATATAAATATAAAAAATAATTAAAGCTGACATCCTATGCTTTCATTCCATAGTCATTGTTTCTGGACTAAAGTGTTAGAGTAAAGCACTACAAATAGTGTGACTGACCAGTCCCAGCCCAGAGCCCAGTACAGAAACCCAGTCCCAGCCGAGAGCGCAGTACAGTAACCCAGTCCCAGCCCAGAGCCCAGTACAGAAACCCAGTCCCAGCCCAGAGCCCAGTACAGAAACCCAGTCCCAGCCCAGAGCCCAGTACAGAAACCCAGTCCCAGCCCAGAGCCCAGTACAGAAACCCAGTCCCAAAGGCTCTAGGAAACATTTCTAGCAGGTACATTTGAAAGCACCCAAAGTATTTTCCTCTTTGCCAGCAGCTAACCCAATCCCAGCTAACCCAATCCCAGCTAACCCAATCCCAGCTAACCCAATCTCAGCTAACCCAATCCCAGCTAACCCAATCTCAGCTAACCCAATCCCAGCTAACCCAATCCCAGCTAACCCAATCTCAGCTAACCCAATCCCAGCTAACCCAATCCCAGCTAACCCAATCCCAGCTAACCCAATCCCAGCTAACCCAATCCCAGCTAACCCAATCCCAGCTAACCCAATCCCAGCTAACCCAATCTCAGCTAACCCAATCCCAGCTAACCCAATCCCAGCTAACCCAATCTCAGCTAACCCAATCCCAGCTAACCCAATCCCAGCTAACCCAATCTCAGCTAACCCAATCCCAGCTAACCCAATCTCAGCTAACCCAATCCCAGCTAACCCAATCTCAGCTAACCCAATCCCAGCTAACCCAATCCCAGCTAACCCAATCCCAGCTAACCCAATCTCAGCTAACCCAATCCCAGCTAACCCAATCTCAGCTAACCCAATCCCAGCTAACCCAATCCCAGCTAACCCAATCCCAGCTAACCCAATCCCAGCTAACCCAATCCCATCCCACTGTTCTCCAGCCCAGCCCTCTCCCTTTGTCTAGAGTATGTTTTGCGAAGGAGACCAGAAGTGCATAAATAGATAAATAAAAAAGAAAACAGCCAAAATCCCACAGTGAGGGAGCGATAGCAGTCGGGGCTGCAGACCGGACAAGCCCCCTGGGGTAGTGAGCCAGGGGCAACACACAAACGTCTCCGCACGGCCCGCCCCAGAGCAGTTCTCATGGCCACCATGTGACAACGTCACTGGCCTTCCCCGGAAAACGCATGCTGTTTGCGAGCAGCTCACCAAATCATATACCACCGTAGCTCTAAGCCACTATAACAGTTGACCTGACCTCACCATTCTTTGCGAGTGGAAGCAGAGCAGAGAGCTCCTGAACCGTGTGCTGCAGAGCGAGGAGAACGAGGGGGCTGAGGCGGTTTAGAAAACCCACCACTGCACCACTCGACTGTACCCCTCTCCCCTGCGACTGCGCAACTGGGAGAGGCATTACTATCTATACCAGCGTATCAAAACAAACAATAACTCACTGGCTCGACCGCCCGGTTCCCATGTCTCCGTAGCACACAGCAGGCAAGGGGAGGAGAAAGAGAGTGGGGAGAATGGGGGGAACAGGGGGAGGGAGAGAGTGAGTTAGAGAGAGGGGGAGAGAGAGAAGAGAGAGAGAGAGAGAGACAGAGAGACAGAGAGTGGGGGGGGAGAGGGGGAGGGAGAAAGATAGAGTGAGGGGGAGAGAGATTGAGTGAGAGAGGGAGAGAGAGAGAGAGAGAAAATAAAAAACATAAAGAAGTGAAAATGTCAAGGCTGATGAGACGTAAGAGGTGAGGTGAAAGGCAGAATGTCATTTTTTTACCAAAGTGTGGAAGTGGAGCACATCAACAGGATAGTCAGGCAGGAGCTGAAGCCCGGGCAGACTCCTGGCCCATTGTCCCCTGTGACGGACTGCTGGAGGAATCGATTAGCAGAAGAAAGCTGGGTGAGATTCCAGCCAGCACTACACTGTGGGTTCACCATGCAGTCAGCCAGGCAGAGCTCAATGTCCAGCTTCCTGTGACCTGACAATCCCACACTCACTGCTACTCTTAGAGACCAGGACTTTGATCAAACCACTGCGGTTTCACACTGAGAAAGGCAGGAAACGCTGAACTGAAGGCGCCACTGGGCTCCTCAAAACAATTAATAATTGCATTTGCCAAAGACAGTTCTCACTGCACCAGCGACAAGCTGGACATTATAATTCTCAGTTAAAATGCATTTCATTTGACTTTGACTATTTGCAAAAACAAATCTTTTGGCAGACAGACGCCTGTCTTGTTCCAGATCACTGATATCATAACTGACCCTGGAGAAGCGTCAGTTTAGCACTCTGCTCAGCAACCTCCCCTGTAGCCCCTTATGCAGAGAACTGACAGCTCTTGGACATACAGGTAATTCAAAGTTTTTATAAATAACCATTCAGTCACAGAGAAGCCAGCCTCCTTACAACAGAAAAAACACTGGAGAGACTGGGCAGAGAGAATACATCTCTGCAGCTATATAGCTGTGGACAAATCTGACTCCTCATAACATCTGCACTCAGAGCCACAAATGAAAATGAATTAGCTAAAACATGTCAAGAGTAAAGTGATAGATTATACTGTACATTAATAAAGCACAGAATAGATTAGTGGAAGTTATAGTATTACACAGCTGCCCATTTCAATACAGAGTGTGAGTGTGTATATATCTACACACACATGTATACATACATATATATATATATATATATATATATATATATATATATATATATATCCATTACATGTATTGTTAGGCGGTGGTTTGCCTACTGCTCAGAGAGGAGCTGAAGTGAAGTGAATGGGACTGAAATGGAGTGATTAGAACCTCCTGCTTTGTATTCACCCTCTGGCCAAGGAAACACCTAAATGAGTTGTTGTTCTTGTGCTGGGGCCAGAAACTGTTCGGTGTCACTTATTTAAACATTCTTGACTAAGCAACCAATCAGATTGCTCTTTTTTTCCTTTTCATTGTTTTACTAGAGGAATGTTTTGGTTTCTAAACTGGCAGAAGGTATTTCCTCATATCATAGGCTGATCTCAGAGTCTCTTGGGAGCTATGGCTACATTCTAAAAGGACAGTGAGAGACCAAGCAGCACAAGAGGACCCCAAACGTGATCTAGAGGTAATCAGATCAACAACGTCTGCATTCAACAACACATTCAAATTCAACGCATACCCCAAACACACATCATCCCACACCCAACTTGTTGCCGTGGCAAACATGAAAGTACATTAATAACTGATTAGCAGATGAGCAAATATGCTTTGCCTGAACACAGTGTGACAGCAACCTACGATCTGGGAGAGAGAACACAGAGAACACTGAGAACACAGAGAACACAGAGAACACTGAGAACACAGAGAACACAGAGAACACTGAGAACACAGAGAACACAGAACACAGAGAACACAGAGAACACTGAGAACACTGAGAACACAGAACACAGAGAACACAGAGAACACTGAGAACACAGAGAACACAGAGAACACTGAGAACACAGAGAACACAGAGAACACTGAGAACACAGAGAACACAGAGAACACAGAACACAGTACACAGCAGCACACAGCACACAGTACACGCACACAGCACACAGCACACACACGCACACACACACACACAGCACACAGTACACACACACAGCACACACACACAGCACACAGCACACAGCACACAGCACACAGCACACAGCACACAGCACACAGCACACAGCACACAGCACACAGCACACAGTACACAGCACACAGCACACAGCACACAGCACACAGCACACAGTACACAGTACACAGCACACAGCACACAGTACACGCACACAGCACACACAGCACACAGCACACAGCACACAGCACACGCACACAGCACACAGCACACAGCACACAGCACACAGCACACGCACACAGCACACAGTACACGCACACAGCACACAGCACACAGCACACAGCACACAGCACACAGCACACAGCACACAGCACACAGTACACGCACACAGCACACAGCACACAGCACACGCACACAGCACACAGCACACAGCACACAGCACACAGTACACAGCACACAGCACACAGCACACAGTACACAGCACACACAGCACACAGTACACGCACACAGCACACAGTACACAGCACACAGCACACAGCACACAGCACACAGTACACAGCACACAGCACACACAGCACACACAGCACACAGCACACACACAGCACACAGTACACACAGCACACAGCACACAGCACACAGCACACCACACACACAGCACACAGCACACAGTACACACACACACAGCACACAGCACACAGTACACGCACAGCACACAGCACACAGTACACGCACACAGCACACACACACACAGCACACAGCACACAGCACACAGCACACAGCACACACAGCACACAGCACACAGCACACAGTACACAGCACAGCACACAGCACACAGTACACGCACACAGCACACAGCACACAGCACACAGCACACAGTACACAGTACACAGCACACAGCACACAGCACACAGCACACAGTACACGCACACAGCACACGCACACAGCACACAGTACACGCACACAGCACAGCACACAGCACACAGTACACACAGCACACAGCACACAGCACACAGTACACGCACACAGTACACAGCACACAGCACACAGCACACAGCACACAGCACACAGCACACACACAGCACACAGCATACACACACCACACACAGCACACACACACACGCACACAGCACACAGCACACAGCACACAGCACACAGCACACAGTACACGCACACAGCACACAGCACACAGCACACAGCACACAGCACACACAGCACACAGTACACACAGCACACAGCACACAGCACACAGCACACGCACACAGCACACAGCACACAGTACACGCACACAGCACACAGCACACAGCACACAGTACACGCACACAGCACACAGCACACAGCTACACACAGCACACAGCACACAGCACACAGCACACAGCACACAGCACACAGCACACAGCACACAGCACACAGCACACAGCACACAGTACACGCACACAGCACACAGCACACAGCACACAGCACACACAGCACACAGCACACAGCACACAGCACAGCACACAGCACACACAGCACACAGCACACAGCACACAGTACACAGCACACAGCACACAGCACACAGCACACAGCACACAGCACACAGCACACAGCACACGCACACAGCACACACAGCACACAGCACACAGCACACAGCACACAGCACACAGCACACAGCACACAGTACACAGCACACAGCACACAGCACACAGCACACAGCACACAGCACACAGCACACAGCACACAGCACACAGCACACAGCACACAGCACACACACAGCACACAGCACACAGCACACACACAGCACACAGCACACAGCACACACAGCACACAGCACACAGCACACAGCACACAGTACACGCACACAGCACACAGCACACAGCACACAGCACACGCACACAGCACACAGCACACAGCACACAGTACACAGCACACACAGCACACAGCACACACACACACACACAGCACACAGCACACAGTACACACACACAGCACACAGCACACAGCACACAGCACACACACACACACACAGCACACAGCACACAGCACACAGCACACAGCACACAGTACACGCACACAGCACACAGCACACAGCACACACAGCACACAGCACACACACAGCACACAGCACAGCACACAGCACACAGCACACAGTACACAGCACACAGTACACAGCACACAGCACACAGTACACGCACACAGCACACACACACACACAGCACACAGCACACACAGTACACAGTACACAGCACACAGCACACAGCACACACAGTACACAGCACACAGCACACACAGCACACAGCACACAGCACACAGCACAACTGCCTTTACATTCTGTCAGCTGAAAAACGTGTTGCTGAACCACATCTCAATGGACACAATGCAATGTGTGAACAATTACTGGCAGCGGGGCAGAAGGTAAACAAAACAGGAGAATCACACGGGGAGGGAATAAAGGAATTGCGTGTGCTAGTTTCTACTTTCACTTGGAGATGGAGAGAGGTGTGGGCCTCTGTAGGGGAGACACAGGCAAGAGATCTGAGTCTCTGAACATATGAGGCTCCTTTTACAATCTGCTCTGGAATTTCACATTCTCTTTTATTGTTCTTTCGAGGCAGCTCTGAAGCTACTAGTCTCTGTTTTCTCGTGCCAGAGACGGCACAGGCTACTTTAACCTCCCACACTTCCACCACGCAGCATGTGCCAAAGGGGCCCTCGGTGCACCACCAGCGATTTCTGACGCACCTATACACTGAAGTGATTCAGCCAAGAGACGGAGATTCCGTTGCTTTATCGTGGTCTAATCTTCTGAAGTAATTGGCATCAGCACCTGTACTGACTGACTGGAACATCTACAGAATTATAACTTTGTCCTCGTTCCTCCTGTATTACCTAACAGTCTGGCAGAACACTGCAAATAATAGGGGGGCTGAAATCACTTTAAAGGGGTTGAGATGCTTTTCAACAGGATTTGAAGGTTCACGATTAGCATTCTTCCTATGTCCCCAGGGTCCTATGTTCCCAGGGTTCTATGTCCTAAGAGTCCTAAGTTCCCAGTGGCCTATGTTCCCCAGCTCTATATAGCACATAATGGGAACCCACAACAATGTTTCCCAGCCATGTATTCACTTAATAAGCTCACTATACACAGCACCTGTGACTGAAACGTACTGAATAACGTACCTCCACAAGCATGAATAAAAGCTGTGCATCAAAGATTTGCAGCTTGGCCAGATTTCATGGATGCCTTCCCTGGACGGCCTATTACTTGTTGTTCCAGGTAGTCCCACAGATTTTCAAGAGGATTCACATCGGGGGATTTTGCAGGCCAGTCCAGATGTGTGAACGCTTCTGAAAGTTCATAATTCCAAGCAGTTGCATTTGCATCCTTGTGAATGCGAGAATCATCATCTTAGAACAGAGGGACAGGAATGTCCTGTAAGATGATGGACAAAAGGCAATACCTGGTAGTACCCCAAACGCATGGACTATTGTGGGACTTTGGCAAAAGTCCAATATTGCTTTTCTTCAACATATCCTTAATATGTAATTTAAGTCCAATTATGCCTTTCCTCAACATACCCTAGATCTAGTAGGCACTGGACACGTACTATGTCTAGCCCAGCCGCTAAGGGATCCCCGAGTTGTATGAGTGCTGTCCTGGTGAGCACGCAATCATCGCTACCCATTAAGACGAGTTTTCCAATAATCGAAGAGTCTACCAGCACTACAGACGAGGTTGAGTTTAGAGAACAGTGCGAAAACCTTTTAGCACTTCGTCCATTAAAGGATCATGAACTGTTTGGCACTCTTAATGCCATTCGTGGCTAGCGGCTAGGATTATAGAAACATAGACAAATATAGACATGGGCTGCTTTTGAATCATAGTTTCTAGAAGCTTTTCTGCCTGAAGATTATTCGGCTGAGATTGAAGATCGCCTCTGTTCCTTGGTGCAAGCACCAAATCAATGTTTGTGTGATTTCGCATATGATTATAGAGTGCTCTGTTTTAAAATGGAAACTGGAGATGACAGATGAAGAACTAGTCATGCGGATTCTAAGTGCGTCTATGAGGAGTTCTCTACTGTTGGACAACTCGTCAAAACCGGTTCTATGATAGAAAACTTCTGGGCATCCAAAAGGCTATCGGGCCAAGGAGCAGAATACCAACTCAACCGATCGCAGTATAACATCCTTCAAGAAACCCTCAAAGAAGGGAGGGAAAAAGACCCACCAGGAAGGAGAAATAGCCTTGGTATGTACTAACCCTCCTTGGCTTACCTGTGAAGATTAGGGGTAAAGACTGAGACACGGTAGTGGACTTTGTGGAGTTCTTTCACTCTTATGCAAGAGCGGCTGTGGAACCCTGCAGCCCTGTATCCATCAAGTTTTTATTCTAGCAGATGGTACAGAGACCTATGCTTTAGGTAGGGTGTCATTGTGTTTGACCTTTGTTCTTGTTTAAAGTAAACGTGTATGTGTTAGATAGTGATTCATTGCACATACTGTTGCACATACTGTTGCTTTTTCCTAGATTTTTTAATGGTCACTAATCTAACCCTACAGTCTCACCTGAATACTTATACCTGAATACAATAATAAAATCATTCCATTTTGTGGAATGTAATGTCTCTGCTCAGTCTGAATTCATGACACCGCTGCAACAGAAGTGGCCCACGGTTTGGACTGAAACGCTAGGGTCAGCCACCCTGGGGGTCAGACCCCATACACATGTGATGAAGTCCCAGTCAGGAAAAGGCCTTATAGGGTGTCAAACCAAAAACAAGAGATCATCACAGGTTATATTCAGGACATGTTGAAGAAAGGCATAACTGAACCATCTTCTCCCAGGGCAGCACCCATCGTGTTGGTTCAATGTGATTCTGTGAGGACTATTGTGCTCTCAAAACCACAAAACGTACTTGGACACCTATCCTATGCCTCTAGTGCATGAGATACTGGAGTCGTTGGAGGGAGCTGCATATTCCAGTTTAATGCATATGCTTAGCAGGTACTGGGAAGTCCCTATGGATGAACAAAGCAAGATAAAGATGCCTGTCAAAACTCCTCAAGGACTGCGCCACTTTAGAGTAATGCCCTTTGGCCTCAAGAATGCCAGCGCCACTTTTCACTGGCTGATGGAGCACGTCTTGGGGGAATTGAGAGGAATATGTTGTTTTGTTTACATTGATGACGTCATGGTGTTCTCCCTCTCTGACTCTGGAAGAACACCTCTGTCACCTGGATGCTGTTCTACACAAACCCCACGGGGCCAGCCTCTCCCTAAACACCAAAAAAGTGCTGACTCTCAGACCCATCTCACATTTCTAGGCCACGTAGTGTCAGGAAAAGATACAGAAGTACAGATGGATCCTGAGAACATGAAGGCTATATATGAATACCTTCCACCCTCTGACCTTAAGAGCCTTCAACAGTTCTTAAGTTCAGTATGGTGGTATCATATATTCATTCCAGGATTCGCTGACACTGCTGCTCCCTTGAACCAATTAAAAAAGAATAATGTCAGTTGGGCTTCGACAGAGGAGTGTCAAGATGCATTTCAAAAGCTAAAAGATGCATTGCTCTCATCCCCAGTAGCAGCACAGCCCCTGGTGAAGGTGCCATTCCAAGTCCAGACAGATGCAAGCAAAGTGGGGTTAGGAGCAGGACTCATCCAGCATGTGGATGGTGAAGAGAGAGTGATTGCATATGCAACTTCCATGTGCGCTACAGAAAAAGATGTGCTAACATCATTGTGATGCGCTATCAAGAGCATCTACCTTACCAGGAGGAGCAGTATGCGCTACGGTAGCTGGAGCATATTGGTGCAATCTTCCATCATCCTTACAGGACATTGGGGCTGCTCAGGCCACTAGTTCAATACGTAAGTAAATGGGTACATATCAAGAAACCATGACTGCATGTACACACTTTGAACATCAACAAGGAGTCCTGCATTGTTTTAAACCATCTCAGTATGGAGGTTACACCTACCAGCAATATAAAAGTCACTCCACCCGCCAGGTTTCTCCAATACACAGAGGTGAACCAGCCAGGGGAGAAGTTGGGAGTGAACTTCATGGGACCCTTCCCCATGAGTCGCAACAGAAACACTGTACTGATGGTAGTTGTCAATAACTATACGAAGCTGTTTCCCATGTGCAATGCCAAGATATAAAGGGTATGCGCTGTACTGAGGACCGACAAATGTTGTAAACCTTAAAGCCTATTTTGGTCCTCCCATGCCTCTGGCAGGGTGGGGGAGGGGGGATGTGATGGTTGCACAGGGGGCAGTATTTGTAATATGTTTTATTGGACTCTTTCCTGTCATAGACACGGCCTACTCACTTGTAGGAGCATCCATCTATTAACGTATCTATGGATATGTGACCTACAGGACCAATCCAGATATTGAAAATACACTGAAGAGTTTTTATTTAACGGAAAGGCTGTTTTTTTAAATGACAAATACAGCAATATCATTCGTGGAGGTTTCCTGCCTTTCCCTTATTCAAACAATGGAATTTCCTTTTTTTGCGGAGTATCCATTGTGAGGATTTTAAACAGCCAATGGACTGCGGGACTTCAGCTTGCTGAAGGTCTTGTTTAGCAACATGTGAGCTAGTGGGATAATCGAGGCGGTCTCGCCTCTGAGTCTCCGCATAAAATTGCTCTCTATCAGAATTGTTGCGTCTGTTGTGAAACGGGATCCATTTTTTGTTATCATTTTTGCGGATAACACAGGGCACCTTGGGTGTAGGCGTAAAAGGGGAAATAATTAATCGACTCTGCAATAGACCCGTTTTGGTGTATCCTTCTCAAGTTCCAAGATCCCTTCCACATCTTGTGTACGAGTAAACTCCAGTTGTGGTTAGTCATTGCAGTATGGTTCTCTATGTTGTACAACAGACCTAGAACAGAACATCAGTGTCATGGTACAGAGCAGGATATTAACATCACGGTCTGAAGCAGGACATTACACAGCGCGTGAATCACTCCAAGCTCACTCTTGCTCTGACCTGTAAAACCTCGCGCCAACACGAGCAGGACGCGTGGGGACCTTAGAGACAGAGAGCAAGACGGAGCAAGACACGGGCGGAGGGTGGATGTCGGCCCATTTTCATAAACTCGTGATGAATAGCCCTGTCGCCGGACTTCTGCTGAATCCAGTGGTTTGCATCATTAGCGTGCGGCTGGGGTGTTCGAGTTAGCCTTGTGCGGCTGGGGTGTTCGAGTTAGCCTTGTGCGGCTGGGGTGTTCGAGTTAGCCTTGTGCGGCTGGGGTGTTCGAGTTAGCCTTGTGCGGCTGGGGTGTTCGAGTTAGCCTTGTGCGGCTGGGGTGTTCGAGTTAGCCTTGTGCGGCTGGGGTGTTCGAGTTAGCCTTGTGCGGCTGGGGTGTTCGAGTTAGCCTTGTGCGCCTGCCCCCCCCCCGGCACGCGCTTTCCCCAACCATGAGCGAGACGTCAAAAACAAAAACAAAACAGACAAAGAGGGCAAGATCCTTCACTCCCAGCGGCCTACTTAGAAAAGCAAAGTGCTCCTGCATCCACACTCGGTTATACGGGACAGAAATGGCTCACCCTGGACAGGAGGCATATTTCTTCATTATTCAAAAATTAATTACAGGCAGAGGTGGAGACCATACACCGTGAGGTGCCCAGGAACACTGCCATAATAAATAAGGTTATTCTTATAAAAACTTGTAAAGATTTCTTAACAACACAGACAGAACAGGCCATTGTCGACAGAAATTCTGTTGCAGTAGCCAGTGTTAAGTGAGAAGTTTTAAAAAGTGGGGAAAAAAGGGCTTGAATAAAACAGTCAGACCATGTAAACACTGAGGCCTTTTCAAGCTTTCATGGGACAAATGATGTGGAGTTGCTATAAACACAAAACATGAAAGTAAAACATGCTGTCAGGGTTCCCTGTGCAATACTCACTCTTAGGAGCGCTAACATACACAGACTCCTCTGGCAGATAAGACTGACAGAGCCGCAGCTTCAGGCCTCGCCTCTCATAAAGACTGACGGCACAGGGCCGTGTTGAAAAGAAATGCGGACGCCGTCTGCTCTGGTGGAGGGGACATTGCAGGCTGCTCGCTGGGGAAGTGATCATTACCTTATGAGGGAAAACACTCTTGTCCAAATGAAGTTTGTCATATTAAACAAATCCTATTTTACGTCTCCTCCAAAGGAGGAGCCCACACTCCATAAAAACCTTTTGGGCTGAATGAATTAGGCTCCCATGTCACAGAAACACACTACGTCACATGCGATCTCACAAGCAACTTCTAAGTTACTTCATTATTTCAGTGGCTTCATACCATGAAGGTAAATGGATGAATACGCTGTCACCACAGGACCCAGAAGTGGCCACACAAAGGCATAAGTGATGAAGTGATAAGATGAAGATGTTTCCAACTATGCGCAAATGTATCTGTCTGGTTTTCTCACCCTCCTTGTGCTCTCATTTATGCTTAGGCATCTGCCTCAGCTGTTGTTGTTTACAAACTGTTAATGAGAGAACTGCTAATAAGGCACAATGTGCACATACAATTCATAATGTAAATCATATCAACTCAGACACATACCATTCACACCCAGTCATGTGCGAGCAGGCACACTCAAACACACAGGGCATTATGTTGCTGGAAGTGCGACTCCAACCACAGAATGGCACACTCCCTGACGGGGTTGCAACGCTTAACCAGGTTACCAGCCTTTGTGTGCCAGCCGGCTGCATGTCATTCATGATTGGCCATAAAGCACCAGGAGTGCTCGCATATGCAAATCTGCAATGGACTGTGGATCAGTAGTGCTTTAATCATTCTCTTTGATACTATCACTTTGACAGCCATGGGTACAAAAGCACAAATCTCCTCTAAAGTCTGGTGTGCCAGAATTCTGCAGCTGTGTTCAGATGTTCAGAGTGAATAACCAATCAAAAGCGATATCAAAGGATAGTTTATTATAGTGTGCTGTGTTTTAAAATGAGATTATACAAGTGCTTATAGTCATATTTAGTTGTGAAGAGAAAAATATATTGCATAATATATATACATATACTATACAGTGGTTATTAGGCTTGACTATGAATTTGCATATATTGGCTTTAATGCTGTCAGACAGGTACCCAGCCATAGTTCTCTTCTGACTTCTCCTTAACTAAATCCCAAGCAACCGGTAATCTATGCTAAATTAGTACCTCCAAAGGGTGAAGAGTGGAATATAGACACCCTCCCCTAGCCCTGCAACGGGGTTGGACCGGGTACACGCCCACACGCCCACACACCCACACACCGCAGGTGACTGTCACTGCGCATAACAGCACTTTCAAGCGCACGCGGTGGCACTGTCTTCCTCTGTCATGCTCTGATGGTCTCATAGGTCACATTAGCACCTCTTCCTCCTCGTCTTCCTCAGCCACCCTTCAGTGTTTGACTTCGCGTGAGACCAAAGAATCTCAAAGGATCCCAAAGGATCCCAAAGGAGCACTCCAATCAAAACCAGTGATTCTGTGATAGAATTTCAACCACCAGCACATTAACAGAGGAAACACAGACTGGCAGTGCTGAGTATTTTCATAAGTCTTGAGCTGGCAAAAAAAAGGTTCCCTGAAAAGAAGGCAGCAAAGCCTTTCTGTTCAATATATTGTCCACTGCTTTCTTGAGCATTAGTGCTCATGTCGATTCTGAGAATCACTGAGCTAAGATGCTGGCAGTGATCCAGAAGACAGGCTGTATTACCTGGAGCATTCCAGCGGGGTTCACATGGGCTGAAATGCCCAGCAGTTTAATATCATTCCAATATCAATTGTAATAAAATAAACCAGTGACACCCACTGGAAATAAACTGTACACATACTGCATATATTTGCCTGTGGTCACTGGTAATTTACTACTGTAACTGCTAAGCAATGCAGTTCTCTAAATACAAAATGGAAGATGCAAAATTCTACTCTCCAACAGTGCAGTTGCACTCACTGCTGACCATGAGACTACACTTCCCTGAGATGTGGTAGATCACAGCATGAGATCAAACAAAGTTTGACACACAAACACACACACAGCTTAGACAAATTCAGACATAGCAATAGTAACTAGGCTAAATTTGATAACAGACAGAAAAACAAATGACAACATTTATTCTTAAAGTCGAGTGTGACACAGTCTGACACATCCGGACAGTTGCCTTGGAGTGTGGACAGGCACTGGAGGTACTGTGAGGTCTCCAGACACAGGCGTGGTAAACAACGGAGAATACAACACAGAAAATCCCAAATCCGGCCAAAAAGTTAGATAAGAGCACACAGAGGTGTGGGGCGCTGGTACCTTTGCTGGTGGAACCCCTTGGTAGGGGGAATAGTGAGCGTGCTTTGTGAACGCAGCCAAAATGAGCCCCTCCCCTGGTGCGTTATCAAACTGAGATGGTCAATGGAGACGTCAACCTGACAGGCAGGACAAAAACCCGCAGCACAGGAGGCTTGTCACACCTTAACCACATTCTCCGCAAGAAACCATAGCAACAAAGCCATGGATAGGTAAAAAGGGAAAAGAAAGTGAGATGGAAAAAGAGAGAAAACTGAGGGGGGAAAGCAGGAGGAAAGAAGCAGGGTTTTTTTTATGAAGGAGAACTGATTTCCATGACAACGCTGGCTGAGGAAGGGCGAGTAGTTATCATAGCAGAAGGAAAAGTACTCAGCACACAGTATTGTACATCTACTCATTCCAATGATTGCCAGAATCTGAACTCTCTTGAGGGAAAAAAAGCTGATTAAAATAAGACACCGGTCGCGAAGATGGAGAGAGAATGAGAAAAGAAAGAGAGAGAGGGAGAGGGAGAGAGAGAGACAAAGAGAAAGAGAGAGACAGAAAAACACAGAGACAGAGAGCAGTTTGGGAAGCCAGTGCGTGATGATTGGCTGCTGTTCAGGGGGGCATTTGTCCTAAAAGCTGGGATCTTTTGTGAGCACGTAACACCATGTCAGGATCAGATGAAAGCTTGCAGTCAAAGAGAGATGCGGAAGAGAGTCTTTCGCTCATGGCTGAAGGGCTTTAAAAAATGCACAAGCCCACCAAACGTGGAAAGGGGAAGAAAAATCCACCATACTGCAGTGCCACCGTCTGCTGCCAAGAGCCGTCTAACTTCCCTTCTCCCCGAGAGTCCAGATTTCCTAGAGGGAAGAGACTAGCTAAATAATTCACATTCATGCTTGATTTAAGACAGCTCTTGTTTTCCAAAGAGCTTCTACCAGGCGTTAGCCAACCGATAGATGCCTATTATCTACAGTAGGTGTTGTCATCGAGGCGGAAGGAGAAGTGATTATTCCCGCACAGACTAGCATCAGAGCAATGCAGCATTCGAACGCTCAAACACAGTCACGCTCTCCCAATTCAAGACACCTTCAAAAGACAAGAACTCTCATAATAATGCTTACAACAAACAGATTATTTTGACCAATCAGTTTAACAGTTCATTCAGTTCAAAGTTACTTTGTTTGTCTATAATAACAATGTACCTTTGAGCAATTATGGTGTACGCACACCACCTCCAGTGCATGGGCTGAGTTACTCAATGACAGAGGATCATGAGGCACACGCAAATGCCACTAGAATAAATAAGAAGCACTCTCAACACAAAGCCCTGCGTTGGCTAACTATCTAGATGTACTAGTGCTATCATGCAGCCTTACAAGCTCCCGCCGTACCGCCACGTTTCTGCGGACAGGCGGCGAGTCTCGGATCTCATCCAGGTCACCGTAGCTGCGAGGGCAGCGTGGAGGCGGGAGCCCCCTGGGGTTGTTCCCCGCACGCCGGCCGCCGGAGCGCCTGCACGCCGCTCCGATGATTACACTCCGCACGACAAGATAAATGGTGCAGCGCGAGAGAGTCAGCAGCCAGCCTCTCATTTGCTTCCCGCGGGACGGTGTGTGTGTACCACAACAAGTCCGTGGCCTTTTTCGTCCCTTCCTCTGACGGGGTGTTCGCTCATTCTGAACTCAGAGGGAGGAAATTGTGTTCAAATGATGAGAGCCGATGTCACATCGCATGTCCGGGCCCACGTCTAGGTTGCCTAGTGATCCTTCAGGCCAGGGGGGTGTCTCAGTCGTATGTTTTAGGGAGCACGGAGGGTGGTAGACAGTACCAAACATCCAGCTCCCCACTGCCACTCGTTTCATCAGCTGTTTGTCCTGCTCAGGGCCAACACAACCTGCAGAATCGGGAAGGAAAGCACTCGTGACTCCAGTTCAAATACGCACTGCTTTGCTGTATGATGCCTTATCAATTATTCATGCCAATATCCTCTGCCTATGCCGACTATATTAAGTCACACTGGCAACAAGGGCCACCCGGCTAATGGACTGACCTGCACTTTTCAGGGTCAGTGCAATATACTGTATAGCCTTAACCATCGCTGAGAAATGCATACTGAGTGTCATGGGGTTGTGGAAAGATAACCCAGTGGAATAAAGGTATATGGCATCCTTCATGAAATCATCACACACACTCACACACACACACACAGACACACACACACACCAAGGCCTAAGCAATGAGCCACCCGTGTGGGAGTGAGAATCCACGGCCATTTTGAAATGGTTGCCCTTCTATTTGGATTGCAGCAAGAATTTGCTATGCATTTTTCATCTCATTAACTTTGTTTGAATTCTATAGTCGTTCAACAACAACTTTCAAGAAGAGGGCAGAAAAAAAGGCTAACCAGGCGAACCGCCATGCTTGGCTGACTTCGCCAAAATGGACCATGTCTTGCTCTGCGATTAATTAAAACAATTCAACTCTTAAATGGTCTAATGCTTGACTGAAGAACGCAGGAGAATCACAAAAGATCATATCTGAGGCTTAAAGTGACCATGTCAACGGTGAGAGACGATTCTCCCATTACACGTTCAGCCTTTTCTGTGTTGTCACCCAACCTAATGGGCTTTTCCAATTTTCCACTTCATAACAGATGAGCATATGAATGACAAGTTATTAAAAAGATACTCGAGGGAGTTCAAAACTCTATTTTGCTTTTTCTTTACTATCCGCAAAGTGACACAGTCATTTCACTTAAGCAGAAAACCTATTGGTGCCCATTTTTGGTAATGAATTCCTGTGTCTTTTTTCATTTATTTAAGTACAAAAAAACCCCAATAGAAATAATAATAAACGTTACTGCTTTACAGGGTGGAAACACCTTGACTGACATTCAAACCAAATCAATTTATTTCCTTAACATTTTAAACCTGAACCACCAAAAACTGTACCTTTCTCTTATTCTTGCCATATACCTGTATAGTTCTGGCAGGAGTCCTATCCACAAGGTAAAACTAGAATGAATTTCTTTTATCTGAAGGCACCTTCCATCTTATTAGATGTTACTGTCTCAAGCAAGTAAAATGCAAAGTTTAAGCTACAATTTCTACCCAAGACAACAGGCCCAGAATAGGGCATGACGCTTGCCGAATTACCTTACACATACTGGGACTGAAATCAGACCCCAGGAAGAGGTACATAATAAAGGCTCTCGCAACAACAGATTGCTGCCAAGGTCCCTGGATTCATTTCTGTCTTCATTTTTTTCCTACTCATAACTTCTACAGGCATTTGGATGAGGGTGCTGTAGTGCGGGGGAAGTTAGGACCCAGCGGACTCGCTCCAGTGTCCTGTTGCTCTCCTGTAAATTAAAAGCAGATTCCTATTTTTCTTTTTTTTCCCTCCCTTTTTTCTGCCTTCTGAGAGAAGCAGGAGACGAGCAAGGGGGGGTGGACGGGGTCTGGAACTGGTTTTGTAGCCACATCTTGTAGGAAATCCTGAACAGAAAATGTTAATGAGAGACACGAAAACCACGAGAACTGCGTCTCCCCCTCCTCTCTTTAATCAGTGTGACAGCAGCACATATAGGCGAGAAGGCTAGCCCCAGCTACACACACACACACACACACACACACACATTATCTCATGTACAGCTTTCGAACATTGAAACTCCCTCCATAAGACACACACTAAACACACCAACCAAGAAAATTATAACCCTCACAATAAATTGCAATAAAATGTGGGGGGTTGGGGGTTTAGAAGAATGAAACCAAATAAAAATGAATACGTGTTCTGGGGAAGCCTGACTGCAACACTGAATGGAGCCCAGATGACAGACGCTGAGATGGACACTTGTTGCGAGACTGTACATCACAGAGGCTCTGAGGCAAAAGCAGACTAAAAACCATAGTGTAAGGTAAGAGAAAGAACAACCACGAAAACCGTGAGCACAGGGTTGTCCTGTTCACCTGCGAGCAAGACCACCACTAGCAGCGGTTTTGCAGCCTGTGCAGGTGACGGAGTGGCATTCGGGTGGAGCCTGCCTCTTCCTCACTGCCTTAAGATGAGCTGTGTTCAGCTGCATCACCTACAATCATTAACCATAATGGGGAGGGAACTGTAAATGTCACTGTCACTTCTTGTGGACGAGCAGCAGAAACAGGATCACCCTGAGCCCTTCCCCGCATCCACTGTCTTATTGGTAGCCACTGCAAAATGGACCCCAATAAAAAAGCAATGAAGCAATACCTTGTAATTAGCGTACAGTGAAGGAATCTGGGAAGGTTTCACAACACCTACACCACTACCACCACCCCTCCCCCACCCCTCCACCCCCTCCCAGACAGGCAGAGCTATTGAGATATTGAGGTGTGCCTACTGGAAGCCATTCTTTAATTATGACTGCCGTAGGGGACTGCTTGGATAAGTGCTAGACAACAATTATTAGAACACAATGTGACTCCTCTTACCCAAGTTACTTTGGCCTTTAATTTGTGAAAGATGTGGTATGAAGAGGTATACTGCTACATTTTATTCTGTGAAGAAAAACGTGCCTTGGACAAAAGGGCCTACTTTTTTTTGCCAAGTGCCCTTTAACAGAAATATGCAATGACAAACACACAGCGTAGTGAAGAAATTAGACTTCCTTTATGTAACACCCCCCTCCCATCCTGCTTCAAGAGATAATTATAACCTAAGGGACTTTATCTTCAATAAGAAATGGCCTTTTTCAATTCGCAGACACTCTGTCCCAGACTGGGAATTCTGATTGGAGATGTGATGACACAGGTCCAATGGAGAGGCCTCTGAGGGCTGGGACCATGAGTGGTGAAGAGTCGTGTTTGTGGAGATAAGCACTGGTCAGTCCTGGGGTCTATCACTACCACCTGAAACCCACATCCAGTTCAGTATGTCCAAAAAAGGGGATAAAAGGGGCCATGTTGGCTAGGCAGACACTCCAGCAGGGGATGACAAGACAATCAGGAATGCCTCACCTCGCGAGCAGTGACACCCCTGCCCCCTCTCACACACACACACTTCCACACAAACGCATAGAAATGCACACGTATACACACACCCTCTTGTCCATAGCCCCCCAACAAGTGAACGCAGCGATTCAGTTTTCTGAAGCAAACAATCCAGGCAGAGGAGATGTAAAATACCAGCTGGCAAGTAGGTGTGAATGTAGTAAAGCCAACGTTAAAAACACAGCCTGTGAAGCAGGGGACTCAAAGAGGCACACGGGGTAATCACGGTCGGCTTCAGCGCTGTTTTATGTGAAAGATGGATCATATGGTTGCTTTTATCCAAAGAGTGCCTCAGAGGGAGTAAGGTTCAGTCTCACTGGTCATAAAGCTAAAGAGGAGGCAAACAGTGGCAGGTAACAAGCTTCACAGGCCCTGTGGGAATTTGGTTAAGCTGGCCAACATATATCCCACACCTCCTTCCAATTCATTTTCTCCCTCTTTCTCTCTCCCTCTCTCGTTCTTTCTCTCCCTCTCTCACTCTCATGCCATTCCCTTCAGCCTGTCTCCTCTACTTCTCTAATGAGAAAAAGCTGGTAAGAAAATCCTGGCTTGATTCCTATATAAACTTACAGACATCTCACGGAAAAGCCCAAAGAGAAAGAAAAAAGAAAACAGTAGGGGAGAAAAAGAGAATGGGAGAAAGAAAGAGAGAAAGAGGGAAAGAACGAAAGAGGGTATTGAACAGAATAAAAAACACTAGGAATAGCATATGATATACCAAAATTCATTTAGAAAACAGAAATAAATAATATAGAACATATATAACTCGTTTGTTCCTCTGATAACTACTGTTTAGTTCCTTTTCTCAGTCATCCTCAGTTATTAAGGAAATACATGGGCCATGATCCAAGGTACACACACACACATACACACACACACCTTGGACGTTGCTTGTGGGTTCATCATGTGGTTTTACCTGCATGCCACATAACTTGTTGACATGGCCACAAGAAAAGTATTCTGTTAATGACACAAAGAGATCAAATGAATAACTGCATAATCCCACATGGTTAGGGCACACACACACACCCACACACACACACACATACACACACATGCACATAAACACACACTCAGCACAAGGGGGATACTTACAGCTACTGCCCTGGCACAGATACAGACATGTGAAATTAGCTGACTCACAAACTCAGAAAAATAACCTGACACTTCAGAATTTTCTGACAAGACTAAAAGCCCAGTTTTCAGATATACTATGTTTATGGCAAACAACCAAACCTACAAACACTTATCCAAAAGGCTTTTTCAGAGATAAAGGGCATGGGGGTATGTTTGCCAGCTCACATGAACAAAGCACTCTAAATATGTCTGATGAAATGGACAATTCATGCTGAAATGCTCTGAAGCCATTTTTATAAGGAAATATCATATACATCAAAGTTTCAGTCAGACTCCATCAGTACAGCTGAGCAATATGTAACAGAGGGGTAATTTAAAGGACAGATTAGCTGAGCTGTAATTATAACTTCCATCCCTGTTCAAATAGCTGCCTTATAGATGGCTGGCTTTGACAGGGAACCATAATGAGCCTCTGTACATTAATTCAAGGCTCTGGCATATATGCTATCCTGCCTGAAATGTGTTATAGAAGAAAAAAACCCAGAAATGATAGAATTATGAAATATTGAACACTGTGTAATGACCATTTTCTGCATGGCAAGACTGACTTCGTGCCTTTTTTTAACACTTCCTAGAAGCCAAAGACTGAAATCAGCAGCTAAATTGTGATTAATTGACAATAGTTATGGCCATGATTGCTTCAGGACTCAAAAATCTTTCATCAAAAATCAACAATGCAATAGCGTTTGGCAAGGGAACTGCCAATTAGAGGAGGAGTAGCGATACATATGAAGTATAGCACTGCCAAGCTGAGAGTGCTGCTGGTATTATGGGAGACAGTGGCGGGTGGTGCCAACTGCTCCAACACCTTCAACACGAGTGAGACTGTCCCACTCAGGGTGGGACTGTTTCATAATGAACACAGCTCCTCACACACTTCAATCCACATCCTGAAAAAACACAGCACCCCTAAATCGTGTCACTGGCACGCAAAGCCATTTGCCTGAGTCAGGATACTAGGGAGACACTCTAAGTGGGTACAGGGAAAAGGTGATAGGCGATTTGTGCAAGTTCTGCACTCTGTTAAATGGACATGGATGAACACCCAGCCCCCCCTCCCAGTGTTTGGCTGCGAGGCGGACTTCCTCAGGGACACATGGCAGTGAAGCACAGCACACGTAGAGCAGTACAGAGCCAACAACCTGAGAGCGAGATCAGCAAGCTCACCACCTGCAGAAAGCTTGCAGAAATCACACACAAATACAGGAATCAGCCACTAACACACACATACCATGAATGTACACAAACGCTCGCACACACGTGACTCATTGTAAGGGAGCCTAGTGAGTAAGAGCTGCTACGAACACAGTATCATTTCACATCTACCCTGTTCCTTACCTCTCAAGTTCCATGATCTGATCACTCAGTGTTCATGTAACTTTTAAGGCAGCACATGGGTAGGTAGAGATAAGAAGTAATATGTATCCTGAACTGCTCATAAATACACAAGCACAGGTTTTTACTGTGGGCTACTTCAGTCCTAAAACACAAGACCCAAGTGAAATGGGAATTTCCACAGACTAAAAAGCAGGAAGAATAAAATACAAAATAAATCAGTGAAAATAACAAAGAATAAGAAAAAATATTCTGCCTTTTCCCCTTCGTGAGCCATTTATAAATATTCCGCCAGCCCTTAATTTTCTGCTGATTAAGTGTTTACCTCATGTTCAGTTACTTTAAAAAGGGATCAGATAGCCAACAACTGCTTGATCATTCAAGTGAAAGAAAGAGAGAGAGAAAGAAAGAAAGAAAGAAAGAATGGAAGAAAGAAAGAAAGAAAGAGAAAGAAAGAAAGAAAGAAAGAAAGAAAGAAAGAAAGAAAGCCATTTTCCAGAGGAAAGTGAAGATTGCTCTTGTGCTAACCAGACCATTGGCTGAGAGACAACACCTATGGGAATCCTCTATGTCTGCCATCCAATCACAGGCATTTGTAGAGCTATCAGTGAGAATTTTCCAGACACCACATCGGGGACTCTCTTACTCTCTTGCCCTCCATCTCCCCTCTCTCTCTCTCTCTCTCTCTCTCTCCAACACACACAACCACAAACACAAACACACAGATACGCACACACAAATGTACACACCAGCGTTGCTCACTCTTCAGGGTGCCAAATATTGATTCCTCCAACCAAGAGAGACCAGAATAAGTCATATGGAGTCATCAGCCAGAGCTATAACTTGCTAGTGAGAACAAAGCTATGGGACTGGACAAATGAACCATGGACACAAACAAAATGAATCATAAGGCCAAACCTGAGCCATCAACCGACACACTGATGCATACACACTGCACATCATGGCTGGAGGGAAAGATGGAATTTTTCAAGAAATCAGCTTATGATGCATGGTTACTTGGTGATTCATTGTGGTGCAGATGTACAGAAGTCTTCATAACACCTCTGAAGACAGAAGGAACATAAGGGCTGGCAGGGACAGAAGGTCTGGGACTTCACAGAGGTTCCGAGTAGCAAATGTCCATCAATAATCTTCTCCATATACCTCCAAACTGGAAACACACTTTTCCATGTTTCCAGTGGGAAGAGTTTTGAATTGATCTGATCTACATTTTAAAGTATTTTGAAACAGTGACCTTTATGTGAAAGCCGTTGAGATGTATTAAAGGTCAAATATGTGCACTACATAGATAAATAAATCCTTCGTTTCAGATACAAAACTACCAGACTTAAGTCACAACAATGATTTCAGGCATGGAACGCAGCATGTGAGAAACCATGGATGCAGAGAAAGCAGCTGTGTTGACAGCACTGTACTACCTCAGTACATAAACGTATATCTGGATTAATAGAAAGAATGCTAATAACATTTAGAGTCATTTTCACTATATAGTTTGACACTCACTGTTTTCACCTTTACCTGGGACCTCTGCACCAAGGAGCATGCAAAAAGAATATGGAAATGTGGAGAGGCCTGTCTCTCGCTGAGGAAACCCAGAGGTCGAATACCTCTGTAATCGCCCAGGCCAAGAGAACCACACCGTCTTCCCTCACCCAGCCTGCGAGAATCATCTCCTAGGGCTGCGTGCCTTCAGCCGGGGGTTTGTGTGGTGGAGGGAAGGGGGGGTGGTGCTGAGCAGAATGTAGCAGGCAGGGTGAGGGTGTTTGATTGGGCACAGCCTTTCCGAGCCCGCAAGGGCTCCTCATCTTTCCCCACGAAGAAAAACAAAGCATGTGCACCCAGACATCACAGTCGGGGCCAGCCGGCTTGCCCATCCAAAAAAGCATTCCTTCCTGCCTCAAACCAAACAGTTCACCTACGCTGTGAAGCAGCGCGCCGCACCAAGCTGCCTGCTCCTTCCCCCACCAGGACACACATGTCCCACCAGGACACACATGTCCCACCAGGACACACGTGCTACTCCGTAACGTACATACTCCACCAGGACAAACATGCCCCACCAGGACGCACATGTCCCACCAGGACACACATGCTCCACCAGGACACACATGTCCCACCAGGACACACGTGCTCCACCAGGACACACATGTCCCACCAGGACACACGTGCTACTCCGTAACGTACATGCCCCACCAGGACACACATGCCCCACCAGGACACACATGTCCCACCAGGACACACGTGCTCCACCAGGACACACATGTCCCACCAGGACACACGTGCTACTCCATGCTCCACCAGGACACACATGTCCCACCAGGACACACATGTCCCACCAGGACACACGTGCTACTCCGTAACGTACATGCTCCACCAGGACACACATGCTCCACCAGGACGCACATGTCCCACCAGGACACACGTGCCCCACCAGGACACACATGTCCCACCAGGACACACATGCCCCACCAGGACACACATGTCCCACCAGGACGCACATGTCCCACCAGGACACACATGTCCCACCAGGACACACATGCCCCACCAGGACACACATGCCCCACCAGGACACACATGTCCCACCAGGACACACGTGCCCCACCAGGACACACATGTCCCACCAGGACACACATGCCCCACCAGGACACACATGTCCCACCAGGACACACGTGCCCCACCAGGACACACATGTCCCACCAGGACACACATGCCCCACCCAGGACATGTCCCACCAGGACACGTGCCCCACCAGGACACACATGTCCCACCAGGACACACATGCCCCACCAGGACACACATGTCCCACCAGGACACACATGTCCCACCAGGACACACGTGCCCCACCAGGACACACATGTCCCACCAGGACGCACATGTCCCACCAGGACACACGTGCCCCACCAGGACGCACATGTCCCACCAGGACACACGTGCCCCACCAGGACACACATGTCCCACCAGGACACACATGTCCCACCAGGACGCACATGTCCCACCAGGACACACGTGCCCCACCAGGACACACATGTCCCACCAGGACACACGTGCCCCACCAGGACACACGTGCCCCACCAGGACACACATGTCCCACCAGGACACACGTGCCCCACCAGGACACACGTGCCCCACCAGGACGCACGTGCCCCACCAGGACACACGTGCCCCACCAGGACACACATGCCCCACCAGGACACACGTGCCCCACCAGGACACACATGCCCCACCAGGACACACATGCCCCACCAGGACACATGTGCCAACCTTGCACCCCAGCGTCTGCCTCCAGTAATCTCGGCCATTTGCCACTCAGGAAGAGTGAAAGGCAGCAACGGGGTTTTTGGGTGCGCACCCTCAGAATTCATACTCGCTGCCGGATATATTTTACTAAATGGAATGACTTGGTGGGCCTGCTCAGAGCTCATGGCCTGCGCAGATTGATTGAACTTCACTTACAAAATGAAGTAGCTAATAAATCAGTATGGTTTGCATATCAAATAAAATGCCTTGAAAGTAATGGTTCCATTCATGATTCAGCATATATACACCCAATGCGGAGAAATTGCGAACGTAATCTGAGCGCTGTATAATGCAAGTGACAAGCAGGTACTGACTTCACTCTCCCATGATGAGTAAAAGGCAGTAACCCTGCACAGCAGGTGACTCAGTGAAAGACAGAGATAATGAGAGATATCTGCAAGACAGTCACACCATGACCAGGCAGCTGAGCTTAAGAAATTCACACTCTGTCTGACTGACCCCGAATCACTCCACCCCACCCCAACCGACACAGAACATTTTGCTGAAGGAAAAGACATACCACTGACTTCTGGCTGCTACACTCACTCGCTCAAGCAGCTGAAAGAAGCCATGACATTAACAAATACACTAACAAATGAGGAGATTTGATGAACTGCCTCAGACAGATGCTGAGCTGGCCTGCTAATGAGGTTTAATGACCTTCCTCCACTTGTCAGTGCAAAATTTGCATGTAGCATTTTTCAAGCAGTCAGAAAATGATTGGCATAGGCAAAAATGTATGAAAAGTGATTTTCCACATTTATACTGTCATATTCTATGTTATTGAAAGATATACCTAAAGCATGACCTCACTGAAAACAGTGCCATTATTAGTTACAGCCACAAATTATTTATTTCTATGATGACATTAAATAAGGTATCTAAGAGTGCATTCCAGAATTTCAGCAAATTCACGTATGAATGCTGCTTCCTCAAGAATTACCTCATCCAAAATGAGGCCACTCCATAATAAAAATTCATTTCCATAACAGCGACGTATGGGAAAGCGTGTATTTGTCTCACAGTCTCAACCACTTGGTGAGCAGCAGCACGTCCACACACCAGCCGTGCGTCCTACCTTCACAGGTGTGCGGACGGGACACCCGGCCCTGCCGTCCTCGCGAGGCCTTATGGCTCAAGAGATTTAAAGGATATGGGTTGCAGACCATTTTCAGACACCAGCTCCTCGGTCTCGTGGTTTGCTTCAGGTAGAAAAACACGACCGGTGCCAGGGAGGGGTAGGGCAAGGCTTCTCCGCCACTGGCCGACACAGCGTCCTCTGTCACCGTGCTGACTCCACTCTCCCTCCTCTCAGTTCCATCATCATCATCATCACCATCATTCCGTTCTCCGCCACTGGACAAGTCGTTAAGTCGGATAAAAGTCCTAGGAAGAGAGGACCTGCCCTCTGCTTCCCTCTCTCTATGGTCCTCAGAAATATTTCCTCCATCCTCAGCCATCATTCACCTCCTAGAGGAGAGAGAATGCAAATTGGAAATAAATAAATAAATGCTTAAAAGAGCAAATGACATCCACGATCAGCTATTTAATATTACTAATGTGTAAAATTTCTTCATGTGTGATATGTTTTTACTTGACAATAAATTCATTTTTCTAAAGATAATATCAAACGTAATTATTTTGCAGTGTTCTTGTGTTGTTACTATTATGGTCTGGAACTACGACATTTCTATGACTTTCAGTAATCATTTTGAATATTAGGTTATTTAAACCTATAATAAACTTATTAATATAACCTACAGCCGTTTTATAAAAAACGATTATTATTATCCAATATACACTGGCAGTAAGTAAAGGAACAGCACAGATGAAAGCCCTGACACAATTAAAGCTATATGAAGCATAGTCGACAATGCTTTCATTAAAAAGTATTAATTTCTGGATAAAGCGGATAATGTCAGGTTGTATCAGAGAATTCAGCGCTGGCTATTATTTGGACAAGACAGTGGACATCCTAATCATCAATGTGTAACACAATACCAGCGCGCTTCACAGACATTCTTGTGTCAAATGTTATAAGTGTTATTTCCTACCTGTAATTGCCACTGATAATAAGCCCAAACGGAACTCACTCATCGCACGATCATTTCTGGTGACAAAAAAGTAGCCCGCTTGTAGTAAACAGACGGACAGAAAGTCGAGCTCTCGGGCTGAGTTTCCAGGTAGCGATTAGAGCTTGAGCAGGGTTACGGGCATCGCGCGGCAGGCGTGCACTCCGCTCCTCACAACTCAGTGATGCGAAGCCTTCAAATGATGTTTTCTTTTGATGAACAGTAACGAGATGAATGCAACTCCTCCGAAACTGGTGGCTCCTCGAATATGATCTCCGCTCTTTCCCCTCGCTCTTACGAACACGCGCACCTCAGTGTAGCAGCAGGTAAAACGTGCGCTAACTTTTTTTGTTCTCCTAGACCATCGATAATCTACGATCCAAAACTATACACTACACTGACAATTAGATACATCATTAATTAATTTCTATTTTTTCTTTGTTGATAACATCTTCTGTAGGCTACACATAATAAAGTGCCAGCATAGCGCCACAAGCGAAGAAATGCCAATGGGTCGTTTCTATGCAGAACTGTTGTCCATTATTGCGAAAACACAAAAATCTCCATTTACTTTCCAGTCGGCAAAACGGTCTATAGCACGAAACCGCTCATCCAAACGAATTCACAGCTGGATTTGGATTCAGTTTACAATCCCCGCCCTTTCGGTAGCGCATCCACCAAGCAAATGCAACTAAAAGTGATCCTGTCTTTCAATAGGTTGAAGTACATGTCTATCAAAACTCAACTACCAGAGGTCTTGAGAAACAGCTGGATTTGTATTGTTTACTCTTAGCCAATAAAAAGCCTGAAATTCTTTGGGATTGGACCAAACCCACTCTATGATTGGACCATGTTTATTAAGTAACGGATTTTGTCAAGGAACTGTGAAGGAAATGAAGCACATGTGACTAGAGGAAGTCCTGTCACTTTACTATAAAGCGCCCATGCTGATGTGACACTTCATACAGGCTTTGTTTTAAGCCTAATTATGTGAAATGCCTACTATATAATATTAAATAGTGTATGACAGTAAAAATTGACATTTATCATTTATTACTGTAATGAAAAATTCAAATTCAATGTTATCTGACTCAGTCAAGCAATCTAAGGTCTTCAGTTACCTCAGTATAAATATAGTGACAGTACATACGATGATAACAGTGTGTTAAAGAGGTTGGTAAACCTATCAAACTAGAGAAAACCCCACATGTCTTCTCGGGCATCAGGTGTGGCATTGAATCCGCATTAGTACAAGACCCCTAAACACTAATTACCTAAAATTATAATCCTGAAGCTAATACATGCTAATTCCATCAAGTGTGCATAAACACTGAGCATAAAATCCTTACTGAAAGTCCGTTTTTCCTTTCATACATCACTGAACCACTGTGTTGAAACTGTACTAGCTGTACTAGCCAGCAGACAAGCGCCACAACGCAGAGGTTTTACCACACTGCCACCTATGGTGAGAAATGGAAATACAAGCCCAACAAAGGAATTACATTGATTTGTTATTGCAGAATAAAAAAGGCTGCGACCAAAAATTCACGCAGAGTAGAAAGAAAAAAAAATATTGAAAAAATATTTGTAATAAACATTTTGTAATAATTTATAAGAAATGTGAAAGCATAGCTAAATGCCACTCTAAACTGCTACAGTAAAATTATGTAGACTGGCTGAAATATAGCCCACTCACTTTCATCTCTTTTACTGTAATAGAAAAGCTGTGAAAAGCAAAATGAATCTTCATTAAAGTGATCTATGGATTAATGTGATTCAAAAGCCACATCACAGTTTGGTTATTAATCACCTATGATACCCTCAACAAAAATGCATTTGATATATTTTGCCTAATATATTCATGAAGTGCACTTTTTTGTGTGAATATTGATTTAAACTGAGGGAAATTATAATAAGGCAAATCTTCACTTCAACATATCACTACTCCTTTGTATTTGCTTAATATATGTTAATCATTCTTTAAAATGTTTCATCATTAACCAGATAATTTGGAAGATTTAGAGACTGTCCAACTATATGAGCCACTGGCCAAATCGTGTGCAGACACATGTTTATTAGCCACACAGAAATACTGGTGTTTCCCAATTAAATACATTTTTAGATATTTCTACTTATACACTCCAAGATTAGAAATGTTCTAATTATTGAATGACTGCATCAGTATAGATCTATCGTGGTTAATGTCACATGGTAGTAATGATTCCTACAAAAAATACAGCCATATCATCATTTCCACACCATCTGTGTTCACAGAGGGTTAAACTGATGGTGTTTCCCATCTGCATCATCTGTTATAATGATGTAATTTTCAACCAATATGTTAAAATAATACTGGCAAAAATAAATGTCTAACAGCAGCTGGTGATTTCTGTCCTTCCCTTGCCATTATCAACATGTTAATGTTTGGGCTGTATTCTATCCTGCTAGCCACAAGGTGAAATTCGCTTTCTTGCAGTTAGTGGAACAACCAGTCAAACCATTGAATTCCAATAGACAGTTATACAACTGTATACAAATCTCATGTAGGGGAGTTGGATTATCCTGTATAGGGGAGTACAATTATCCCATATACAAATCTCATGTAGGGGAGAAGGATTATCCTTTTTCAGTACCTTTGAATTGGGATCTTTGCACACTAACCAAAAACCCCAGTGTGATAGCCACACAGCCTTTGGGAAGCATTGCAGATTCTGTTATTATCGTAACCTGCTAGACAGAAGGGCAATGGAAGACCAGATAAGAACATTGTTCCCCAGGGCCTTGGAAGCAATATCTTTAGGTCACTTGGTATGGCATTTGGTCACGCGGTAGCTTTGGAACTGAATGTAATTACTCATAGGACACAGCGACAATTACCTAGAGAGAATTTATTCTTGCTGCAGTGTGTGCCATTAGGTTATCAGGAAAGTAGTCTTTAAATGGGCATAGCTGGGATTAAAAGTAATTATCTTTTTGTTTTCTTTTTTATGAGAGCACTTGAGGAGGATGATTAAAATGTATTATATGTCTTATTCTACATTTGTTAAATCTCCCAGTTATAGTCCCAGGGATTTTAGATGAGTACTTTATGCTGATTAACAAATAACAACTGATGTTAATTAGTTCATATTATTATCACAGACATTTCCAAAGCTTCAGGTCAAACATTAGTGTGTCATTTGCCATATCATTTGCCTTTGAGTTTTGGACAGTGATCTCAAATCTATGAACTACAACTGTACAGTTACTAGCAAACCACAATCACACATATATGCTGTTTAAAACATCTTTTTTAGTGGAGGACATTCCCCACATTTTCTGTTCATCTTACTTTAGCATTCTGTTTATGTGGAACAACATTTCTTCTGCTCAGGTAGACGTTCACTGTTCTTTCATTGTATTTGTTTGCCACATTGGGCAACCTCGTCACCTTAAATGTCCTCACTGTTGTTTGATTTAATCTTTTAATTAGGGCAATATGTTTATGAACAAACATTCTGGTAGAGGTTTGTTTATATTGCAAAAGTGGAGGTTAGAGAGGAAGAAACAGCCTCAGAGCACCGTCTTTAATCCTCCTCAGTTTCCTCCACACCCCTTTAGTCAAAGATCTGTGATATTGTTCTCTGGAATCCATGGTTATGGTTTTTCCTTTTGGACACCCTTCCACAGGGAGCATCAGAGATTCATAGCTAGAAGTCAGGACTCTCATAAATAAAGTGAGTACTTACATTTTGAGTTTACTGTATAAAAAATGTTTAGATTGGATATCGACATTTAAATCAAATCACAATTATCAAGAATTAAATTATTTAAATCGACATCAAAATGATTTCAACATTTTGAATAGAAATGTGGCTTCGCTTGAGCTAATCATGAGGTTCCAACATAAAAATGTCATCAAGATAATGCCTTTGATCATGTCTTTAATGACAAAGGAGATATGCAGGCCCTTCAACATAAAATGTCAGCCATTGCACACATTGCACATTGAACAGATTTTTTTCAGGACCCAGGTGAACTGATAAAGTTATGGCATTTACGTTTAGCCCACATTCATCACTGAACTGCTCGTCCCATCTGCTGCTAGACGCACTGAATGACTTCGAGCAACTTATGAGGATGTTGTTTAGCAGTGAGTCTTACTGCTTTGTTCACGCCATTTTAGGACTTGATATCATGATTCTACTGATTACATTTGAGTGGCTCATATCTCAAATATAATCTTGCTGTTGTCGAGCAAATGTCCTGGTGTAGTGGAGTGTTGCTTTAGCATATGTCTGGTTGTTTATTAGTTTGGTTATTTTTCCCCTCTTGTTGTGCAGGGGTAAATACTGTCTGTATTATATGCTGCTATAACTAGGGCGAACACAAAGTCTCTTTTTGTGTTATTTCATAGATAGGGAATATTCTGAAATTCTGAAAACTAATAAAAATGACAAAACATTGTCAACATGTTTGCAGTAATAGGAATGCTGGTACAACAGGGAATATGTGCGTACGAACAGTTCAATCACTGGAAAACATTTTGGGCAATATCCTTCAGGTTGTCAAACCATGGGCACTTGTCAAATGCTTGGGCACGAGGCATAGCAAACATGAGATAGGAACAGTCAGTCCGACGTGTCAAGGAAAAGGGTAGCAGCTCATTACAGCTTCTGTCTTATGCTTTCGTGTGGTTAAATAATTGCCATCATCTCAACTGATCTTTTCTTTTAGCCAGGGTTATAGACAAGGTGTGTGCCTTCAACGTCAAACTCCTTAAACCAAGTGAGCAGTCCACCATCCATAGCCATTCTCAGGAGCAGGTGGCGAAAGGCATATCATCACACAGGGACAATGCCTCACCTACAGGCCCTAGCCCCCTCCAAGACCTTTTAATAACTCTCTCTCAAGATGACATTTCATCACATTAAACCCTTGTCCATGTAAATAAAGAACCTCAAACAAACAGCTGGCCAGAAAAGATAGCAGGAAGCTGGGGACAAGCATTCAAGTCCCATGCTACAAGTGAGGAGGGGCTTTTCACCTCTATACTTAATTTTGTGAACATTGCTCCAAATAGGAGCACAGCTAATCATTGGGGGGGGGGGGGTTGATAAAACAACTGAAGGGCACTAATGACACCTACATAAGCCCTTCATGATTATTCACTTAAACATACATAAATGCTTACATGCTAATTCCAATAAGAGTCAGCAGTCATAAAAGCTTCTTTTGATTCTTTTGATGTCAAGTTGATGTCAAGTTGACATTGCAACTATGTCAAGTGACACCAACAATATCAAACCAAAACTTGGTTTCTGCCTAGTCAAACTGATAATGATTTGTGTATTATCTATTTAGCAACATTGGTGTTAATTTTTAAGGTGTTACTTGCTAATCTGTAAATTACTAAGTTGATAACCTATTCCAGGTATCATCAAATTTATATGTGAATTTTACTTTAAGTCACTAGAGGGCTAGAAAAAATATACATAAGTTATATAAGGGATATAAGGGCCACAAGGAATGATAAAAATGTTATAAACAGCAAAATGGAACTAAATTAACCTACAAAATCCACTACCAATGGGTTTGGCATTATACATTTTTAAAAAATATTAACACATGATAAAATACAATTGTGCAAATGTCTTTACAGACACTTTAGTCAGCTTTATTTACTGAGAATTTGGAAGTTTACAGATGCAGATTGCAGCCCATTTGTTAATGGTCAAGTAAAATGCACCAAAAAAGTGTCAAATACATCATTTACATATCTGTTGCACAGTAGATTTTCATATCTTTGTCATCACCGTACAGGAAATGATACAGAACATCTTTCTGAAGTCACCTCTTTTTTCCCAGGTTTACTAGCACCTTCACTTGGCAAGCTGGGTCCTAGCATCAGCATTATATCACCCATAACATGCTATGTCATTTTCCCTGCCTAGTGTTATGACACACCATAATGTTACTAAAAATCTATATTACGTGACATAGTTGTTCTGTCAACTTGACTTCAAAAACAGCTTTTAAGATACATTTGTAAATGTCAGGTCCCATAAAGGGCTTATGTAAGTGATATGTAACCTTCTATAAGTATTACAGCATTTGTTTTTATGGGAAAGATATCACAGTCTGTTACATGTGACACATGTAACAACAAAGTAGCTAAACATGTTAAATCATGTTTGTTTCTCATCTTATTAGATTTTTCATACATAAGGCCAGTGCTTGCTCCATAGAAATGAATTATGTGTCCTACATGTAATGTTTATCACTCTTTTGTATGCATAATACTTTTATATCCAACATATACATAAGACAATATGTACATGCATTTCTTGTTTCACTTGTTTGTAATTTACTATTGCCATTAATGAGGGTGATTTTACAACTGTTGAGTTTTTATCCACTCAGACAAAATCGTGATTATTAATTTGTTTGTTTTTTGAAGCAAAATAAATATGGTGGCCCAGAAAAATCACGAAAGCATTTACGAGCAAACACAACAACTGTGTTAAGTGAGGGCACAAATAGGAACCTATGAATCAAAAACACAACACTAAAGGACCACACAACACAGCGGCATAAAGCACAACAGGACATGCTGCATGTGGGGACATTCACACTGGAAGTGCATCTGGCAACAAGGGGCTCCTCACAAGGAGATGCTGCTCCAGGGAAGGTTTTTATGTTCTCATCTGTGTAATAAAACACATGTTTTAAATATGTAAATATATGTAAATATATACATAAATAGTTATGTGTATGTTCACTCCCTTAATGTTTAAACTGTCCCATGTTTACAGTATTTACATTGTGAATGTTTATGTGATTTGACTGTTATGAACACTTTTGGGTTCATGAAAAATTTATGGAATTCTTTATATATATACTGTATATATATATATATAAATATAAATATAAAAATATATATATATATATATATATATAAGGAAACTAAGAAAAAGAAAAGGTCTGGTCTATGTGCCAGGATCATTTTTAATTTCCTAATATGTCTCTTAATAAGGTATGCCTCATTATGTCCTATAATGTGACAAAAGTATTAATAATCTGCCAACATCATTATTAACTAATATCATTAATACCTTCACATTTATCAGATTTCCTCAGCAGAGGGGAGTCTTTTCATTAATTTCAGCCTGTTCCCTGCAAAGGGAACACACAAAGGACAGAAGAAGATATCGACTACTTTCATCTGTATTGATTATAGATGGTATCAAAGGTGACTGATTGAGATTTTTTAAGTGAAATATAGTCACATGCATGATTCATATGAGAAACTGTAAACCCTCGAGCACCACTTCATTAATTATGTGAATTTTGGCTTTTCATTAATTAGCAAAACACTTCTTGTAAATTAATATAAAAGTATCAACTAATGTGCCAGAATGTAACATTTGTTCTTGTTTGGTGATCGGTATCTTGCAACTTTGGAACGGGCAACACCGAACATGCAAAGAGACAAGGAGAGTGGAGTGTCTGCTCTGACCTTTGACCCCAGCTCTCCTTTATCCCTAACTTTGTGACAAGGGCAGAGATCTCTTCTGTGGGGATTCTGTGGATTTCCAGATGAGAGGAGAGAGCTCCACCGGCTATGAGCTTCACCTGTACTGACAGGCTTGGTGGGAAAAATAGAACTGGCAAGTCACAGCTTTCTTTATTAGAGGCGGAGGATGGCCATTTGTCTGTGCAGAAGCTGTTACTTATTTATTTTATTTGACATTGTTGTTTTCTCTACCTGGAGATGTGGACTTATGGAGTATGAATAGTAAATAGCGACTTGCCCCCACCTGCATCTGACGTAATATGAACTCAAGACAGACTATAAGTTGTCACAACAAAGCAAACACAGGTCCCAAACACAGAAAACATTTCATTTCACCAACTGAATCTACACATACCAATCTATTACAAATTGTGACAACAAGACATTATATTCATGACAAAGGACAAAAAAATAAATCAACATATTGGTGCATGTATATATATTCCATGTTTTGTGCTGTTTAAGGTGAGCTTGTCATGAGAAAATGTGTATTTGCAAGATGCTGAGGTCAGTCGCAATCAGCTACAGAGGCTGGGATACCACAATGTCCTCCTGATAGGGTTACGGCTTCTTTCCTGTCCTGCCGCTGTGCTGTATTCAGTAAAATGATGAATGAACACCCTCCAGCTCCTTTAGCACACTGTTGCATGCTGATCTTACATAACTGAAGTCTTGCAATACAGTAGCAGCTGTTCCAGATTCTAACTTTGTTCTACCTAAACTTTCATTCTTCACTCCTCAATTTGTCTGAGCTGATGTGGGCTGCACTCCTCAGTGGGAGGGAGTGCGGTCTGATAGCCGTTCTCCGGCTGCTGTGCGATGCTGCCGTGCCCATCTGTTCTCGCTCTGCTGGCCTGCCGGCCGGCCCCCGGTCCCTTGCGTGACTCTGTGGGTCTAAGCGTGTGCTGGCCTTTTTGTAAATTGTATGATTTATCAAAGCGTGCTGATAGAAATCACTACGCAGGAATGTAAATTGGAAGCAGTTCAGAGAACTGCGACCAGGCTGAGCAGATGTTATAGGTGCAATATAATCTATATTACACAAAACACACACACACACACACACACACTGTGTCATATCAGCTGCCAAATATTCTTAAATAATGCATTAAATATCTGTTAAATGCCTTGATATATCCTATCTCATCTAACAATATTTCCAAAAACACTGGAATATGCAAAGCAAAAACCTGTCAAATATTAAAACAGGAAACACAAAAAACACATTTAGGGAAATTATAACTGCTCTTTATAAGTGAGACAATAAATCATTTGAAGTAAAAAATGATTAATAGAAACAGTGACTTATGAAAGTGCAACCACACACATGCACACACACACACACTCAAACAAACCCCTAGCTTTATGTATCAAGAATGGTGCCAAAATAAGACAGTTCTCTTGTGCCTGTGGCTATTGTTGGCATTGGCTGTAAATCCGGCGGAGTACAAGAGAGAAACAGAGAATATGTGTGAGGATATATTGGGCCTGCTGCTTGATCTACAACACTCCTCTGTCTTATCAGCAGAGGTATCCTTTCTCACTGCACACGAGCTGGCGTAGGGGCTGCTTGGCAGGGATTCTGACAACGGAGATATGGGAAAAGAAGGGTTGCCTGCTGAAGTGATTTCCCCCCCGAGATCTCTGTGTTTGATTAACTGAGTCGTTTTAAGCATATCTTCCGATCTTCTCTCAAGGACAAGCCAGAGCTCTGGGGAGTTGAACACATGCACGCATTTGAGCCATACGTCTACTGAGAAGAAGTGAGTCATTACATTTCCTAACAATAATGGATTTACCCAGATAAAACTTTGGGAAATTATTTCCATGACAATCATGAAAACGCTGGGTTTTAATTTCAGTAGTATAATGCTTAGAGCACATTTAGAAAGAATGCCCATGCTTATCGTTTAATCTATACATATGTCACAGAGGACAGTACTCCTGTAGGCAAGATGTTAATTTCTGGAGGCTTCTGTATGAAGCAGGTGCAACTCTGTACACTTAACCAGCCTGAAGTCTTATACCTCTATGTCACTCACTCAACCTTCCTGACCCAGGCAGGGCAGATGGTACTGCTTGTTGACATTTGGGCATCAATATTCTTGCCTAGTTCTGATTAACTTCTCGCTTCTCCTGTTTACATGTGTCCAGAAATGTCAACAAATGTCAAGGAAATGTCAATGGCTAGTGTGGCCAGGTCACATTTCTGGTTGTACTGGAGCATGCATGTCACTTTCTGGGGCTTCACTGTCCTCATCTGACTTAGGTGTGCATGCAATATATACAGTATGTGAATATAATATATAATAACATAATATCTGTGTTCATGCATGTAAGAAAGAAAAAGCATGACAATTTGCTCTACTTGATGCTCCTACTGTATATGCTGTTCTGCAGAACAAAACCACAAAGTGACTCATAGCAAGCAATTCCCAGTCTTACTGTAGACCATTGCAATAGACCAGTGCAAAAGCAACCATCTTCAACCAAACAGCACATTTAGATTCAGCAGGTTTGTGTTATTTAACACAGATGTATCACAGGCTGCAAGATGAACAACATTCCAGTGGATGTGACGGAAAGATCGTAATCACACCAATTATGAGGAGTGTAAAACAAACATGACCCACTTTCGAAGGGAATGATGTAAGCATTGAACAATCACCTCACTAAAAAGTTTAGAAGGTGTATGTGTAAGAATGATGTGGTACAGCTACCAAACCGCTTATGTGTGCAAAACATGACATACAAGTGTGTCAGTGGGAAAGCGGGCCGAGCCTTGTATGTAGGCTAGCCTGCAGTCTGCTGGGTTATTAGCACAGTATGAGATGTATGCTGGGAGCCGGGAGCTGGTGATGCTAGGCTAGTATTTTGGCACTATGCTCAAAGTGCAGGATTGTTTCTACCCAGTTTTCTCTCTGCCCTCCAAGTAACTAGGCTACAATGATGTACTAGTCCCTTTATCTGCCACCACCTCCATTTGCTCTAGTTAGCAAGAATCCTCTACGTAAAACTACTTCCAGAAGACTCTATAAATCTTACCAATGAAGCTGCAAGAAAAGTACTGCCGCTATTTGCACAACTAACGCAGTCTTCATATACTTTCCCTTGGTGCGTCTTTCTTTGAAATTTGCAGTAACCAGGGGTTTCTGACATGGATTACAAGTAAATAAAATGGAAATGTATCAAATGTCTCTGTATGTTAAATGGAAAATATATAGATAATCTACTGACAATGTCTGGACATGTAATATGCTCAAAAATAGAATAAAATGGTTCTCAATATAATTCTGATGACATTATAGATATATCAGCATTAAATGGTTTTGTGAAGAAAATACACTGTCACGTGTATTCTAAATCTGTATTATAAAGCTATTTTCAAGTTTATTTAATGTAAAAACCATGATGGAACACACATCATGTGGCTATAATCTAATAATCTAGTAAAGCATCTAGTAAAGCATTTCCTGGACTCATCTCCCAATTTTCTTGTTGATTTCACAACGCACAAAATAAACAACAATTTAATCACTTTCAAGTACAGTGAGTGAGCATGTCAACAGGCCAGTGATGACAAAAAGCTGCCCGACTGCATGTTTAACTGTTTGTGCATTCGTCGTTCTTTCCTGCTCTTCATCATAATCAATTCTGCACTGCACCTTTTTCTCTCTCACACCGAAAGGTGATTTTTATTAGCTTTGGGAAGGTTGAGATGGGCTAGAGAAAATATAAACCAGCTCAGGGTTGGAAATCACTGGTAAATATCTTGCCACTGACAAAGTGCCATGTGAATTTGTTTTAAACAAAGTTTAATTGTTGAACAATAAAAAAAAAAAATGAAACATTTTGTTCATCCAAACACAATCAACAGATGTAAAATGTGACAGGAAGTAACTCTGGCAAAATCAAACAAAGCAGAGATGGGCATTCGAGTGAGCGACTTGAGTCAAAGTCGCACTTAAGAAAAAGACTTCAGACTTCACTTGAAACTCGTCCCTAACGACTCTCTACTCGATGCGTCCAAAATAACTCATGAACAATAAGAGTCAGTCCGTTATCCAAGTACAGTGTTAAAATGAAAGGAAAAATGCTTTCTTTGTGTGTTTATGTTGCCATTATTCCTTACTTTTTTGGTGATTTGGGACACAGCCCTTTTTCTCGTGACGCATCACAACATCCGCTTACAGCAACAGGGGAAATCAGAGAGAAGGATCAAATGTAAACAAACAAGGGTTGTATGGCTTCGGCTGAAGTATCGTACGTGGACCCTTTGGCTGTAGGGAGTTTAAAATCCTTGGACATAACCGAAGGACGGCAATGTGTAAAGAATGTGGGGAACAAATGAAAGACACTGGAATGACTACATCATACTTCACAAGGAACCTGAAAACACACCCGGATAGGCTTGTTTAGTTTATGCTTAGCCACTTAGCCGTCAATACAGCTAATACATATAATATATTTAATACAGTTATTTTCCATCTCCTGGCATTAACTTGAGACTTGAGGACTCTAGCCAAAAGACTCATGACTTGACTTGGACTCCAGTCTAAAGACTCGTAACTTGAATTAAACTCTAGCCTAAAGACTTGTGACTTTTGAACATCTCTGACTTAATATCACATGATCAGCACATGAAATGCTAAAGTCACATGGATGCTTAAAATATCCCTTAAGAGGATGGTATTCACATCAGTTAAGATGCACCTCCTCCCCCTTGTGACGTGGAACAAACTTTTTAATTCGTAAATAGCCGAAGTTAGTTTTAACTTTAACACCTTTAACAATGAATAAAAGCTTTGTCGGATGTGGGAGTTAAAGACCTTTCTGACAGGTTCCCCGAACCCGGTGGTGGACACCTCGGGTAAGGGAGGCCGTCATGCTGAAGAAAGAGTCCTGGTTGGCCCGTGGGACTTTGGAGGCAGCAGTCAGGTACAGGGGGGCCAAGCGGATTGCGGCTTTGACTGTCGCAGAGGCAAAAACTCGGGTGTGGGAAGAGTTTGGTGAGACCATGGAAAGTGACTTTCGATCGGCTCCGAGAAGGTTCTGGCAAACCGTCAGGCAACTCAGGAGGGGAAAGCGGTTCCCGACCAACACTGTATACAGTGGGGCTGGGGATCTGCTGACCTCGACTGGGGATGTCATTAGGCGGTGGAAGGAATACTTCGAGGATCTTCTCAATCCCACCATCACGTCTTCCATAGAGGAAGCAGAACTAGAGGACTCGGACGGGGGTTTGCCCATCACTAGGGCTGAGGTGACCAGGGTAGTTGTGAAACTCCTTGGTGCCAAGGCTCCGGAGGTGGATGAGATCCGTCCTGAGTTCCTTAAGGCTCTGGATGTTGTGGGACTGTTTTGGTTGACACATCTTTGCAACATCGCGTGTAGATCGGGGGCAGTGCCTCTGGATTGGCAAACCAGGGTGGTGGTTCCCCTTTTTAAGAAATGGGACCGGAGAGTGTGCTCCAACTATCGGGGGATCACACTTCTCAGCCTGACTTACAGCCGGAAACCAGTAAGTCAGACTGGTTTCCGGTGGGAGTTGGACTCCACCAAGGCTGCCCTTTGTCACCGATTCGGTTCATAACTTTTATGGACAGAATTTCTCTACGTAGCCAAGTGGCGTAGGGGATTCGGTTTGGTGGCCTCAGTATTCCACACCTTCTTTTTGCAGATGATGTGGTCCTGTTGGCATCATCAGGCCGAGACCTACAGCTCTCGCTGGATCAGTTTGCAGCCGAGTGCGAGACGGCCGGGATGAGAATCAGCACCTCTAAAACTGAGACCATGGTACTCAGTCGGACAGTGGTGGAGTGCCCTCTCTGGGTCGGGAGTGAGTCCTCGCCTCAAGTGGAGGAGTTTAAGTATCTCGGGTTCTTGTTCACGAGTGAGTGAAGGATGGAACGAGAGATTGACAGGCGGATCGGTGCTGCGGCTGCAGTATTGCGGTCGCTGTACCGGACCGTTGTGGTGAAGAGAGAGCTGAGCCAAAAGGCAAAGCTCTCAATTTACTGGTCAATCTATGTTCCGACTCTTACCTATGGTCACGAGCTTTGGGTAGTGACCGATAGAATGAGATCGCAAATACAAGCGGCTGAAATGAGTTCTCCGCAGGATGTCTGGGCTCTCCCTTAGAGATAAGGTACGGAGCACAGTCATCCGGGAGGGGCTCGGAGTAGAGTCGCTGCTCCTCCACGTAGAGAGGAGCCAGCTGAGGTGGTTCGGGCATCTGGTTCGGATGCCACCTGGGTGCCTGCCTAGGGAGGCGCTCTGGGCATGTCCAACTGGGAGGAGGCCCCGGGGAAGACCCAGGACACACTGGAGAGATTATATCTCTCGGCTGTCCTGGGAACGCCTTGGTATTACATTTACATTTACATTTACGGCATTTCGCAGACGCTCTTATCCAGAGCGACTTACAAAAGTACTGGTATCCCCCCAGAAGAGCTGGAAGAGGTGGCTGGGGAGAGGGAAACCTGGGCCTCTTTGCTTAGGCAACTGCCCCCGCGACCCGGACCCAGATAAGCGGAAGAAAATAAATGGATGGATGGATGGATGGATGGACCTTTAACAATGCATTGTAGGCTGGGGACATTTGATCTCACGCCCTACTTTATTTATGTGAGGGTCAATCCACTTTGACAAAGATGGCTTACTTAACACCTCTTTCAAACCAACAGTCTAAAATATGTAGGTACCTCAAAAAACCTAGCTCTTTTGTGGTACATGTATGTAAAAGTACTGTCCTACTGTCCCATGTCATGAGTCCACTGAACAACTGGTTAGATTCTCCTATATACAGGTCTTTGCAGTCTCCACTGAACTTGACTGCATATACAAGGCTGCTCTTATGATGCTCATAGGATTAAAATTGACAGGAATGTTGTGCTTGAAGAACATCAGACCCACAAGCACCACCTACATACAGAATAAGTACATCATTTCTTTGTGTGTTACAATCAATGATGGCTTACTTACCTTGAAAAAGTAATTTGATTACTGATTACTCCTTTACACAGTAACTTAGTTACTTTATTGATTACTTGATTTTAAAGTAACTAAGTTAGATTACAAGTTACTTTCAGCAGCTGTCGACAACAACAAAATGACAATCAGATTTGCCAGTACTGACTTTACTGGAAGTGCATTTTTAACAGTAACAATGTAACTCCTGATATTACATTTACATTTTTAAACGTAATGCGAACTATTCAGTCAGACAGCTATTTGTTGTGAAACGAAATACAGTTAAAATTTCAAGCATTTTCAAGTACTTTAGCCAAAAGCACTTTTCAAGCCTGGAACACAATGCAACATTAAAATTCGTCAGGTAAATGTTCCTTCCCCTGTTTTTGAGGGGTATTTCTTTACACTACGACATATCATTATCGAGAACACTACAAATAATGACGCGTCAAGTATAAACGCTGCGGCCCTTCATAGGTTCGCGCGCAGTGTGCAGAGTCGATAGCTACAATCAGTGCGAAAGTATTGTCAAACCCGGTTCAAATCGGGTAGTGACAAGTGACGAGTATAATCCAGCGTTTAATTGTCGCATAGGCTAGACGTCACTCCCCGAGACGCAAGAAGAAAGCAAAAATATATATACTAACGAAAATGACAAATATAGTAACACACAGTTACTTGGATAAGTAACTTTAATCTGATTACTGGAATGAAAATAGTAAATTTAAAAAAATGTAAAATGTAAAAATGTTCTTATCTATTGAGTTAATGTGATCTGTAAATAGGACTATTCCATGCGCTTATTGTCAGCTACTCACCTGGACCTGTGGCCTGGGTCTTCCCCCTTACGGATGTTCACCACCTTCCTCTCCACGTCCTCCATGAGAGGGAGGAGGAGACACCAGAGAAACCCATTGGCCAGCCATGTTTCTGTCTATAATATAAACAAATCTTTGTATCTGAATTATGTGGAATTCAAACACAGTTCCAGTGAGCACACCTGGTTGGAACTTGATTCAGATCCTACCTTAGCTTATAATGCTGTTAAAATTGGCTTTGATCCACATCAGAAAGGGGGGGAGGGGCATCTCCATAAGCTCATGGTAATACCATCCTCTCCTGCAATCACACTTATGGGATATTTTAAGCAGTCAAGTGACTAACGTCTTATGTGCTGATCATGTGACATTACTACCCGTCACCTTTCACAACTGATGATGGTGTTTGAATGAACACAAAACATCTTGTCTGTTTTTAATTGTTCAGTGATTTGTTAAAATGTTAAAATGTGGTTAAATGAATGACTTACATAGAGACGTGAATTTCTATTTTGGTATTTAAAGCATTTATAAGAACCTGTGTTTGGCAAAGAAGATTTAGGAAAGCCTCTCCCACTTTTTGTCCTGCCTTCACGGTTTAAATCTTCTGAAATACTTTGCCTTCAGGAACATTGACCTATTTAGGATTCAGCAAGAAACTAGCATGGAAAAGTTCTACAAAAACAACAACTACCACTTCAACATATTAATGAATGTTTTACAAGGGTCTGATTTTTGCAGCACCAGAAGCCTCGACACCTGAGCTGCAGTTGAGTGACAGTAATGGTTCCAGTGCATATGACCTCACACGACCACATCAGCAACCAGTTATTCAAGACTAGAGCATTAGCCAGTTGGGACGTTGCTAAAACAGCAGACATGTCCCCTCTGTCTGGTGCTCTCAGAGCTCCAAGAAATGTCACATCTAACTGGCTTCTCTGCAGCCCATTGGAGAGAATTTACTGCCTGAGCCCCGTCACATGTGTTGTGTGCTCCTCCTCTTTCCCCGACCTTCTCCGCTCATGAATATGTATGAGCAGATCACGTCCTCACGGACTGGCTGCACCGGGCAAGGGAGAATACTAAAATCAGATCAATCTGTGCGCCGGTGCCTTTACTACACACGGTCCACCTGCTGCTGCTAACTGACATGGGAGGGGCCCACAGTCGGGGGGCGGTAGACAAGTGAATGCATCATGCTTTGAAGATATACTGCCTCTGTGCATTTAGCTGATGGCACAGGAATCCACAGTAGCTATTTTCAAGTCGTGTGGCAGTCAGGGGGTGTAGCTTGTATCAAAGTGTAAAGCAGGAGGATTGCTAATTGTGTCCTCTGGGACAAGAGGATCTGGGACAAAGCTGTTCCTTGTGAATGGCAGTCAGTTGGCTTGATGAACCAGCAAAAAAGGGCATGAACCCTGGGGAAATACCAAGAAGCTTGTAGAGCAGTACAATGAAATGACTCTGGGAATTAAACCCTTGAAATGTTATATTAAGTGGTACTGAAAGGTGATATTAAGTCTTGATAGCTCTGTCAGTGGTGCATTACCTTCTTCCACAGACTATGTAAAATTCCAGTGAAAGAGAGAAGGTAACAGGAAGGATTAGGCACATTTTAAAGCTGATTTAAGTTATTTATTTTATGAACACTATAACTAATCTGTTTACATCATGATAGCTATCGCTGAAGTATTTGTACTGAGAAAAGAAAAAGATCCTGGGGATAGCCATGGGTCTTTCTTGCCCATCAATTGTGTTGCATGTGTTTGGACGGAGGGACTTCAGAGAGGCTATGGTTTGGTCTGAAAGTGTGGGATTGTTGAGAATCCATAGACTCTGGTGGTGGCTAAATCTGACAGATGTCAGCAGGATCCATTCCACCAGTTTTATGATGTAACACTCTTGCATATTCATGTTATGTCTCCAAGGTCATAACACATGACATCCAGTTGTTTTGTGTGAGTGTGGTCTTTCCATTCAGTTAATCAATGGTGAATGGATCCACAATCAACATGGCATATAGGTTCTGGGCCACTCCTAACGATTACAAGCCAGTAGACCACAAGAACACACAGAAAGAAATCAATATCCAAATAAGCACCTGAGTAGTGCTATAGCTATGGTGGACAGCTCTGGATGAGGTCTAATTAGACTTGCTGGAAACTGACTTACGAGAAAGTCCCAATAAAATATGCAACCGAGTCATTAGAGAGAATAGTTCCCAATTCCTCAAAAGTGATCCAAGAATTTATAATGGTTACCGGGTGACAACTCATTATGGTAATTATCAACCATGTATTAGATCAAGAAAAACTCTAGTAGTCAATAGGGACTATATGTGAGGACCTTACACAATCTGTATTATTTCTACTTAGCACCCCCCCATTCTTAAATGAGGTCTGCTTTATACACTACTTTATAGGAGCTGACTTCATCACCTGTGATTTTAATTCAGCTGTCCTCATATCTCCCAGTGCTGCCTCATTCTTGGCATGTTGGCGGCTCAGATGATCCTATGTGCAGTGGGCCTCATGTGGCCTTATTACACGGCTACCAAGCAGTGGGAAAGACCTTCTGATGTGAGCCCCATTCACAGTCCTCCTGCAGTAATGATCTCCAAGGGGACCTGTCCTCCCAGAGTTTAGGCATCCAGGCCAGGAGGGAGAGGATGGATTATGGACTGTCCTGAAGAACAGTGTTCTCTGATGTCCATTTCCCAGGTCTGAAGGACAGAAGCCATTTTCTTCAGTTGAATCCAACTTGAAATTCTCATGAAGAAACAAAGGAGCAGGCCCTGACAAAAGTCATATTTTGTAAACAAACAAACAAACAAACAAACAAAAAAAACAGATATGGTTTGGATTGCCGCAACTTTACATACAGCACAGGTGCAGACAGATGTGGTCCAGGGTGCAAGTGCAGACGGATGTGATATGATGTACAACTCTGATCCTGCTTGGTTCTTCCTCGGTGGAAAGGCCTGAAAATGAACTCGTCAGTGTTTTATAGATTTCGGTGATAGCGCACCTCTCGGCTGTATCAAAGCACTGGAGGAGCTGAACTGGGAGTGAAACGAAGGGGAAAGAGTGAGTGCAGCATGGCTGGGTGACTCCTGAAGTGTAGTGAGTAAAGAGGACGCAGAACTCCCGCAACGCCCCCTCCTCACCGCCCCCCTCTGCAGAAACTCACGTGGCTCTGCATGGATGCATCAGGCAGGGAACCAGCAGTCAAAATCACCATCTACCCAGGGCATATTTGTCTGGTTCAACTAGCTGTGCTATTGTGTGTGGGCACGGGCTGATGTGGCTTCCTGCCTCTCACGCTCTCCCTCTCCTCTTCACTCTCGCTCTCTCGCTCCGTCACACTTTCTCTCTCTCTCTCTCAAGAAAGGATTGAGTCACAGTGGCACTTTTATTCATCATGTTCTATTTCATTGTGTTTGTTTCCAAAAAACACAACAGTCCTCACGTCGTCACAGCAGTGCTGTCAGATTCCATCCCCTGCACCCTGGAATGCTCACTAACCGCATGAGGTGAAATTCAGACACAAAATCTGTGAATACCTCAGAAATCACATTCACTGTATTACATATCTTAACTTTATATACAGTGTAAAGCCTAAATTAAGCTAGGCTAACAATTTATAGTTATATGTTTGGGAGGCTACATTAAAGTATGTATGTACTAAACTGTTTTTATGTTTCTGGTTGTAAAGGGCCATTCCTTGAATAAACAGCCCTGAGGAAGTGTTTCCAAGCATTTTTAACTACACACCTTACAACCACCTTTAACCTGATAACCAATTAAATTATACTGAATGCTCAAAGAAATATAGTGCTGAAATATTCTCTTGAATTCTACCCATGTTTGCCTATATTTGGCCTCAGTTATCTGTCTTCAGTGTCCAGCAGTAGTCTGCAACACAGAAAGGATCCACTTTCTCATACATAATGACATCTCTGAACAAATAACTGTGGGGATAGAGAAATTCTGAAAACATATTTGGATTCAGCGTGTAAAAATATAATAAACAGGTGTTTTTTCAGGAAGCAGAATCATCGACTAGTGATTAATGATAAACCCATTTAAACATTACTCTCGAGTTGTAAAGTGTGGACTATTCTGAAGTTAATAGTAAATAATGAGTGCATTCACAGAGTGGGGAAACATGCTAGATCATTCAAAATGATTATGACCTGACCTACATATGCACTGCTGAAGCATATTTGGACTTTGATCATTAATCCTAAAAGCACTTAAGTGCCCTATAGACTTTATTTAAGGTAAGGTTTGGAGTGTGGGAAGTGGCCACCCATAAGAGTTAAGCTCTACCAATACTGAGAACTTAATTGTAGTGCTTAGCCAGTTTCCTGGCAAGAATAATTAAAGGCACTCAGTGCATAACCAATATATGATTCAGAAATGTTTGGGAGACAGCTCTGTATCCATGCGATCTGGAGAGAAATGTCAAACCATGCCAATTCACGGCATCTCTCCTTCAGCAGAAGTCACTCCAGCATCAGAAGTCCCTCCTTCAGTAGCAGACACTGCAGCACCATAAGTCACTCCATCAGCAGAAGTCACTCCATCACCATACGTCACTCCATCAGCAGAAGTCACTCTATCAGCAGAAGTCACTCCATCACCATACGTCACTCCATCAGCAGAAGTCACTCCATCACCATACGTCACTCCATCACCATACGTCACTCCATCAGCATACGTCACTCCATCACCATACGTCACTCCATCACCATACATCACTCCAGCAGCAGCCTCTTGAGCTCCTGAGGACACGTGACGGGCAGCTCGCAGGTGAAGTCCTGGCACACGTATGCTGTGGCTTTGCCATCATGCCGAACTAGCGAGGAGAGGACGGGCAGCTTCTGGTAGAGGAAGCCTTCTGTGTTCCCATCTGCCAGTACCAGGACCTGCAGGGAAACGGGGGGTTTAATGTAAATGGCCCTGTACTTACTGAAATGTGCTCCTGCCTTAACTGTGCTACGTTTCCTCCCAGGTCAGTACTCATCAGTGCTCATCAGTACTCATCAGTACTCATCAGTGCTCATCAGTGCTCATCAGTGCTCATCAGTACTCATCAGTGCTCATCAGTGCTCATCAGTGCTCATCAGTGCTCATCAGTACTCATCAGTGCTCATCAGTGCTCATCAGTGCTCATCAGTGCTCATCAGTGCTCATCAGTGCTCATCAGTACTCATCAGTGCTCATCAGTGCTCATCAGTGCTCATCAGTGCTCATCAGTGCTCATCAGTGCTCATCAGTACTCATCAGTGCTCATCAGTACTCATCAGTACTCATCAGTGCTCATCAGTACTCATCAGTACTCATCAGTACTCATCAGTACTCATCAGTGCTCATCAGTGCTCATCAGTACTCATCAGTGCTCATCAGTACTCATCAGTACTCATCAGTGCTCATCAGTGCTCATTTCGCAATTCTTTCATTCTCGGCATCTAGCGGCATTCAGAGTTCAGAGGTATTTGGACCCCTAACATATTTGTGTTGCATTCTATGAGCAGATGACAAAGCACTGGATCAGAGTGTCTGCTAAGTGCCCTAAATGTAAATGAGGAGAACACCAGTGAGGGAGGAGTTAAAGGCGAGCAGGGAAGAGGGAGCAGGGAGACAGAGGGGCAGCAGGAGGAGCGGAATAGCTGTCATATTGATGACAATGAGGTGGAAGAGAACAGACAGTGAGTGGGAGAGCCAGGCTGCAAAGACAATGTAAAATGTAAGAATCCCATACGTCTCTCTGGTCGGTATTAAACCACAATGGAACAGAGTGAGCGGCGGTTATAGTGGCATTTCTATCAGTGGCTCATTTCTGATCGTCAGTGTTCATATATGGGCCTCAGAGACGAGCCTGTGGAGTCAGAGATGATAAAGGTGTCACTACAGAGAAGACCTTGACCTGTCTTTGGCCTTCACAGATCTCCTGTTGTGTGACAATCTGATATTTGCTCTAGCTCAATAACAGATCAACATATGGTCATTGTATAACACAAGAGCCCATATAACATTAGTAATTTTTTTTTAAAAATCACATGTAAAGCTCAACCTTTAATAATTCAGGCCTATTGATTCTTGCAGCCAGTGTCACCACAACCCTTCATTCTGTCCAACCCCCTAACAGAGAGGGAAGCCCGAAATAACCCAGTCAGGGCCGAAGCCAGTCAGGGGGCTGACTGATAGTCAATGGTTTGCTGCAGGACCAGTTAGCGCAGCAGCAGGGATGGATGGTGGGGTGGTCACCCTCCGACTTCGATCCCCATAACCGAGGGGAGACCTGACTGACATTCACCTTCCACCCAATAATAAAGCAGCAGGAGGGAAGAGGGAGGGAGTCTGAGCTCCCAGCAGCAGACAGTGACTGGAGGAAATGGATGAAATGGATCTATTGTCTTTCTGTGAGATGTTGCTGTCTAGTCAGAGTGGCAGTGTGGAGTAGCCAAGAGTCAGACGCAGTTATGAGAACATGTTCCCAGCTATGACGGAGGTTACACTTTAGGACATAGCTCCAGAGGCAGAGCGGAGACCCCGCAAGCTGAAGAATCTACACTGTCAAAGCCAGCAATTCTATTTGCTTTCTGTTAACCTCTCATGGCCATGAAAAAGAACCTCCATAGTGTGATTTTTCTTGACACTCATGGTAACAACTCAACTATGTAAAACCTGTTCCAGTCACCTAAGCAGTTCCACTCTCACCTGCTGCAGGGATCTCGCACTTTATTGCAGCTCAGAATTCCGCATCATTACCTTCCTGCTAGCAGCCCGGAGCAGCTTCCTGTCAGACGTGTGGGGACATCACATGGGCTGTCAGCAGCCAGACTCAAAGGGGCATGACAGTTCACCAAGGCAGCACATCAAAAACAACACGCAGACCAAACAAACTGAGGAGACACACTCTGGGGTTACACCAGGTGACATGTCCCTCACAGCGAGTTTCGGAGGTCTCAGGAACTCCGCACAGACACCTAACCATTCTATTTTGCAGCCCCTTGTTTACACACACAGCGTGTCGAATGTGTCAACTTTGGCCAGTGGTTCACTGGATTATAAAAGGTTACAGGAAGGAAACATGGTGAACAAATCAAACATCCTACATTTTGAATCCTACATTTTTGTTATTGTTGACCAACAGAAAAGATCGACAACCAAAAGCCACAATAGCCGTTCATGTCTTATGACTCATTCGGTTTTCCATACTGATAGAAACTGGGTTCCATCCCATTCCAGCACCTTATTCTGTCTGACCTCACACCAGTGAATATCCTGTGATGTGATATCCATCTCCCAGCTGTCACTACCTCCACACACAACACCTAGTTCTGCCCCTTAATTCCCATGAGCTATCTGACATGTGATTCCATTCCTACAATCACGCTGCGATATCCATCTTCCAGTCTGTCAGCTCATTCTTCTACACACCTAAACACACGCACATGCGTGTGCATGCACACACACATGCGCACGCACACACACAGTTGATTAGTCTGGGGAATTTCATCAGCTTTGTCTCCTAGTAGGATAGAGCTGCTCCAGAAAGCTTAAGGCTGTCAGCACACACAGGTGGAGCACACAGCCATTACTCATTCAATTATCCACTGTGAGTTTATTTCTGACTATGAAGGATGGAGCATGTCATTCCGATGTCTTCATTACCTTCTCCAGGGACGAGCACTAATGTGTAATCATGTGGTGCTTCCTCAACACATGGATCAACTGCTGCATGATTTACATATAATTAAATACGTAAGAGTTTGTTCAAAACCAAACTTTACAGACATAAAATGAATGTTTTGTTCAAAACCAAAATTCATTTATTTAATGCAGTTAATATAAAGGACTGGGACACACACAAGATTTATTAAGCACCATAATGTGATCCATTTCTAACAATGACATAATGATTTTGAGGAGAAAAAAATGCCAATTTCAAGCAGTTTCTTGAGTAAAAATCAACTGTCCATGCAGAGAATATTTTCATCCTCCAGTTTTGCCTGATGTGCAGAATGGCTTCTCCAAGCCGGGCCCGAGGACCCCCCCCCCCCACATCCTGAGAGGAGTTACAATAATGGGCAGGTTATAATGCCCTACACAATTGGCTGCACAGGTCTATTTATGCATCCAATCAGTTTCGGCTCACAAAATTAAGGTAGAAGTATCTCCTACACAGATTTTCATATTAGGGCATATGTGCATAGAGAGGGCACATGTGTATAGAGTGCATGTATGTATAGAGGGCACAAATGTATATAGAAGACACATGTGTATAGAGTGCACATGTGTATAGAGAGGGCACATACACTATATTGCCTAAAGTATTCACTCACCCATCCAAATGATCGGAATCAGGTGTTCCAATCGCTTCCATGGCCACAGGTGTATAAAATGAAACATTTGTGAAAGAATGGGTCGCTCTCAGGAGCTCAGTGAATTCCATTGTGGAACTGTGATAATATGCCACCTGTGCAACAAACCCAGTCGTGAAATTCCCTCGCTCCTAAATATCACAGTCAACTGTCAGCTGTATTATAAGAAAATGGAAGTGTTTGGGAAGGACAGCAACGTAGGCCACATAAACTGAGTGGGGTCAGCGGATGCTGAAGCGTATAGTGCAAGGAGGTCGCCAACTTTCTGCAGAGTCTATCACTACAGACATTCATGTGGCCTTCAGATCAGCTCAAGAACAGTGCGCAGAGAGCTTCATGGAATGGGTTTCCATGGTCGAGCAGCTGCATCAAAGCCATACATCACCAAGTGCAATGCAAAGCGTCGGACACAGTGGTCTGTAGAGTCTGTAGCACGCCGCCACTGGACTGTAGAGCAGTGGAGGTGCGTTCTCTGGAGTGATGAATCGAGCTTCTCCATCTGGCAATCTGATGGACGAGTCTTGGTTTGCCGGTTGCCAGGAGAACAGTACTTGTCTGACTGCATTGTGCCAAGTGTAAAGTTTGGTGGAGGGGGGGATTATGGTGTGGGGTTGTTTTTCAGGAGCTTAGTATACCAAGACATTTTGGACAATTCCATGCTCCCAACTTTCCTCTTCCAACATGACTGTGCACCAGTGCACAAAGCAAGGTCTCAACCCGATAGAACACCTTTGGGATGAATTAGAGCGGAGACTGAGAGCCAGACCTTCTCGTCCAACATCAGTATGTGACCTCACAAATGCGCTTCTGGAAGAATGGTCAAAAATCCCCATAAACACACTCCTAAACCTTGTGGACAGCCTTCCCAGAAGAGTTGAAGCTGTTCTAGCTGCAAAGGGTGGACCAACGTCATATTGAACAATATAGATTAGGAATGTGATGTCACTTAAGATCAGTCAAGGAAGGCGAGCGAGTACTTCTGGCACTACACTGTATGTGTGTCATTAAAATGTAATGTGTATAGAGAGAACGCATGTAAAGAGAGGACGCGTGTATAGAGAGGGCACACGTGTATATAGGACACGTGTGTAGAGAGGGCACATGTGCATATAGAGGACACGTGTATAGAGAGGGCACACGTGTATATAGGACATGTGTGTAGAGAGGGCACACGTGCATATAGAGGACACGTGTATAGAGAGGGCACACGTGTATATAGGACACTTGTGTAGAGAGGGCACATGTGCATATAGAGGACACGTGTATAGAGAGGGCAAACGTGTATATAGGACACGTGTGTAGAGAGGGCACACGTGTATATAAGACACGTGTATAGAGAGGGCACACGTGTATATAGGACACGTGTATAGAGAGGGCACACGTGTATATAGGACACTTGTATAGAGAGGGCACACGTGTATATAGAGGACGCGTGTATAGAGAGGGCACACTTGTATATAGGACGCGTGTATAGAGAGGGCACACGTGTATATAGGACACGTGTATAGAGAGGGCACACGTGTATATAGGACACGTGTATAGAGAGGGCACATGTGTATATAGAGGACACGTGTATAGAGAGGGCACACGTGTATATAGGACACGTGTATAGAGAGGGCACACGTGTATATAGGACACGTGTATAGAGATGGCACATGTGTATATAGAGGACGCGTGTATAGAGAGGACACGTGTATAGAGAGGGCACATGTGTATATAGGACACGTGTATAGAGATGGCACACGTATATATAGGACACGTGTGTAGAGAGGGCACATGTGTATATATAGGACACGTGTATAGAGAGGGCACACGTGTATATAGGACACTTGTGTAGAGAGGGCACATGTGTATATAGGACACGTGTATAGAGATGGCACACGTATATATAGGACACGTGTGAAGAGAGGGCACATGTGTATATATAGGACACGTGTATAGAGAGGGCACACGTGTATATAGAGGACACGTGTATAGAGAGGGCACATGTGTATATAGAGGACACGTGTATAGAGATGGCACACGTGTATATAGGACACGTGTATAGAGAGGGCACACGTGTATATAGGACATGTGTATAGAGAGGGCACATGTGTATATATAGGACGCGTGTATAGAGAGGGCACACGTGTATATAGAGGACACGTGTGTAGAGAGGGCACATGTGTATATATAGGACACATGTATAGAGAGGGCACACGTGTATATAGAGGACGCGTGTATAGAGAGGGCACACGTGTATATAGGACACGTGTATAGAGAGGGCACACGTGTATATAGAGGACACGTGTGTAGAGAAGGCACATGTGTATATATAGGACACGTGTATAGAGAGGGCACATGTGTATATAGAGGACGCGTGTATAGAGAGGGCACATGTGTATATAGGACACGTGTGTAGAGAGGGCACACATGTTAAAGAGAGGGTCATTCATGACTCTGGCCGTTTTACAGGACTGGAGTGTGTCGCTCTCCTGAAGTACATTACCTCTTTACCATTTAGCCGTCTCTTGGACTGCTCATTAAACTAGTTCATTCTCCTTTGAGAAGGAGCACCTTAGTGGTCTGCCTGAGAGAATCAAAACTTTAGCACAAACCTTTCAGTGTCTTTCAGTGGTCACTCTCTCGGCTCTAAATTGAGGGTATCTACAGTGTATCTATTTGAGGGTTAATCATAAATGAATCAGGACCTGATAGGGTATGGACTAATAATGCATCTGCACATACCCTTGGAACAACTTTCAGAAAACTGTCCCAAAATGCAGTCCATGGAATGAGGAGGGTATGTACAAAAAGGGCTATAATTCCTGGAAGGTTCATCCATGTAACCATTCTGAATTAAAACTGATCCACTGCACTTTGACTTTATAGAACCGACTTCATTACGAATCCCAGGCACTACAGTACAAAGCCCAAATAACGAATTGCATCAGTCCAACTATTCACAGTCTGCAGTAAACAAATAGAAATAGAAATAAACTGCTGAGATTAATCCACAAAGATTTAGCAGCACGATGACTGAAGAGGAAGAACATGTTGTGCCGTTCATGAGACTCTGTGGAAGCATACATGTTTTTATGCGCCTTCACACCTGGTATGTCTTTCAGATATTCTGAAAACAGATGGTACTCGAGGAAATGAAAGGACCTAAATATAAGTGGGTACAGGCAACACATGCTTTCTGACATTAATTAACAGCGACAAAGACCCTGTTTAATCTGATGCTGTTGACACAGAAGAACAAGGACAGGGAGATGACAGTCATCCCTTCCAAAGCAGTCTGGTTCATGGTCTGACACACCTGAGCTTCTGATTCCTGTAGAGCAGGACGTGTGAACCTGAATGTGAGTGTAACAGTGTGTTAGACATGACAGCCACAGCCCTGGTGTGCAGTGGTTATTTTTTCTCCCCTCCCAACTGCTGCTGAGTTCAGCCTCAGGGTACAGGACTGCGGCCATGTGCCATGGCTGACTTGACTGAAGCACACGTCATGCATTTTTAAGTGCGCTGCACACTTTCTCTCGTCCATCACGCAGTGTAATAACAGCCACAAACATGAATCAGTTATGAGTTACTGTATGAAGTCTGAGTGGCCTTCACTTCTGAACTCTTTTAATATGCCGGTCTTATTATTTTGTTAATAATTTTGTATTAACGTTATACTGTTCAGTTAACTAACTGAAACTGAAATGAAAAGTATATAGTATAGTATATAGGAAAGGAAGCAGAGTTTGGACCCATGTTGTCCTTTGAAGCTTAAGGAGTTATGCGGCCTCAATTAATAGACTGGCTTACCTCTGATTAAGTGTCCCATAGTACACGTGTGGCCTAACAGCCCTATCAGCACGACCTCAGCCATTTATTCAACCTGACTAAAGACTTATGATCCAAATTCAACATGCTCACCCCAAACCAACATACCAACACAGACCACCATCCTCAACTCTGAGTCTGCCCTGAGCCTTTACCACAAACCGAACGCTCCAAGTCTTTACTGCGCTAGAGCAACAGCCATCTGCAAAAAGGGCCAGTCTGCAAAAAGGGCCAGTCTGCAAAAAGGGCCCAGTCCTGTGCTATTACAAGCTGGATCAGCCGCCTGGGTCTCACGCTCGGGGAGAAAAGAAGAAGACGTGAGAAGTGCCCTCTGCTCAAGCTCCATAATCCCATGCCGTGTTGTGTTTTGAACGGGAGAGCCTGGCTGTGAGCAGACCGCCTCCTTGTCGAGTCGTATAACTCCGCCTCTGCGCTCCTTCAGGCCTGGAGCTCCCTGGCTGCTCTCTCTCCTCTGCGGTCTTGTTAGGGAACCGGGTCCATCCGTCTCTGTAATCACTGGGTTGAGAACTCTGTGCAGCCCCACAGGCAGAGCCGAACGTGCCTGCGCTGCCTACATATGGGCCCTGGTTCCTTTACAGTGAAACCCCTTCCAGACAGACCATGATCTACTCTTGGGTACTTGATGGGTCCAAACAGGCACATTTTACAGAGTTATGTTGACTTTTTTTCTTCTCTTTCTTGAGCTTGAGGCGACAAAAATGTTAAAAGCCTCAAATGCACAAGCAGCATCTTCAACACAAAGTACAACATCCTCCAATATCTGCTCATTACAGAACGCTTGCCCAGCGTGTCTCTGGGGATTAAAGTCAAATTACGGCAGTGAGCAGCTGGCTGCCATCATCACAGAGATGGAGCGGTCGTTTGAAGCCTTATGTGTACCGCTGGAGCCAATGCAGAGAGGCGATGTCCATATAATCTCCACAGACCAAGACCTGATTACACCGCAGAGAGGGCTTTCCTGACCATTTTAATCAGCCTTGATGTGATTTGCGATATTAATTAATTTAGATGGAGGTTTAGATTTAACAGTATTGTTGTAAATCAGAATTAAATGAAAACATGCAAATGAGATTGAAAAAGATAAGAATTCCTACACAGTTCACTCCCCACAACTAAACCCTGTGCCCTAACACGAACAAACAGATGACAGAATAATTGGATTTAAATAAAAAATAATAATAATAAATATTTCTCATCTGGATTGGCATTTTCAGCATTCTCCCTGAAACATTCAATTATATTTGTATTCAAAAAGCTCTGCTCATTCTGTTTCTGTGTTTGATGAAGTTCAACATATTATCACACAGAGGAAATTCCACACTCATTAAAGTGGTGACTTGATTAAGCTCTCAACATGTTCATAATTAGTAATAAGTGAACACTGGGACAAAAATGAATTATTAATCTCTAAAATCAATGTAATAATTCATGTGGAAAAAATAGTGTCACACTTTGAAAATGTTTCTGATGAAAATATGCCTCATTGTGAGTGCTGTGGTCAAACTGTGTTCAAGTAATTGGGGTCACAGTCTTAATTTCCGATTAAATGAACCTTAAGTGAAGTAAACAAGAAAATGAACGTAGTCAACAAACAAAATGTACAAAATCAAAAGTTGTCAATTAAATGACTGTGATTGTATCCACACACAGTACAGTATATCTATAAAAAGCACCCGTGAAGAAAGCAGTGGGCAGAAGCCGTAGCTGGTTTAATGGGCTCAGGGTGTGGCAGGTTTAGTCTACTGTGGACACAATGTAAATCAAACACAGCGTGTCCTAATGGTAACACAGCGCCTCAGTGCCAATATAAAGGGCTTCAAGTCAAAATCTGTAGAGCCGAATGTGCTACTGCCATTCTAAACTCAGCATGATATTTTGCATATTGAAGCAGATCATGACTTTAATATGTGTGAATGAGAGAGTGTAGGTTGTGCGTGTGTCTTATTTCTGAGATAAAGACACATTTTTACCCCCTGTGACAAAATGTATGACTACAATATATAATGCACTGACTACCTGTATATTGTGTTCCTGTGTTTAGATAATACAACAGTACAATAGGAACAGTACAATAGTCTTCAGGAGCTCTACCCAAGCCATTCAGACATGGAAGATGAGCACAGATTTTCCATGTGTCCAAGATGGATTTAAACCTGACAGTCACCTGCTCCAAGTATTACATCTTTCAATATATCTGAAATGTTGCTAGATATTTCTGTATAAATCATCCACCCTAAGTTATAGGAAGACATACTATATATTTATATAGCATGCTGTATATATGTAGTAACATCTAGGCTACTCCTACGGACAACCTGACTTGGGAATATGACACGGCAAAAGCATCGTTTCCTCCAGGTCTCTAAGAATAGCCCCATCCCCACAGGGTTGAAGGGATGATGATTTGACTGCAGGTTTGGCTCAATAAGAGAAAGTCATCTATTTTTCAGTGAGCTCTTCCGACTCTGCAATCAACAGGGCGATGCGGCTGGCTCCTTCGATCGTGTCTGAGTCAATTAAACAAACAATGCGGGCCAGGCTCCATCTGAGGCTCCACCTCTCCAAAAAATCGGGGACGCGCGTGGGACGCCCGTGGGACGCCCGTGGGACGCGCGTGGGACGCGCGTGGGGCCGTGGGGCGCGTGGGGCGCCCGTGGGGCGCGTGGGGCGCCCGTGGGGCGTGGGGCGTGGGGCGCCCGTGGGGCGCCCGTGGGGCCTGGGGCGCGTGGGGCGCGCGTGGGGCGCCCGTGGGGCAGCCCGTGGGGCGCGTGGGGCGCCCGTGGGGCGCCCGTGGGGCGCCCGTGGGGCGCCCGTGGGGGTGGGGCGCCCGTGGGGCGCCCGTGGGGCAGCGTGTGGGGCGTGGGGCGTGGGGCGCCCGTGGGGCCCGTGGGGCAGCGTGTGGGGCGCCCGTGGGCGCCCGTGGGGCGCCCGTGGGGCGCCCGTGGGGCGTGGGGCGCCGTGGGGGCGTGGGGCGCCCGTGGGGTGGGGGGCGTGGGACGCCCGTGGGACGCCCGTGGGACGCCCGTGGGACGCCCGTGGCCTTTATCAGCGCCCGTCCAGATGAAATTCTATTCTGTCGCTTTGTAACTGGCCCCACTACCTCTGACTCATTACCGCCAGACCCTTTAGCTCTGCCCGGCCGTGTCTAGGCAACAGGCTGGATTCATCCCAGCTGTTCTAAAATCCGGAGGATGTATGAGACCTGTGGACAAGTGGACTGGCTGCATGAGGATATGCAATTGAGTCTAGATGCAAAATGAGAACCAGCGAGTCTCAGCGTTTTTTCTGAGATTGCATTCAAGTGCCACAGCTGAAAATACACTATGCCAGGTGACACTACACGCTCTGGGGTGTGCTATGCTAATCCATCACTGTAATGGATTTGTTCACAAGACGAACGTCGTTTCTACGTTGCTTTTTTATTGTCATTAATTTCGCTGCAGTCTTGTGCTACTTTGCTGTGTTTGTTTTAAATTTGCACTTACTTACAAATTTCAGAGGGCCAAACGGAGATGGTGGGAGCGTCAGATCGGAGGACGACTGTGTGTCCCTGCACTGCTGCAGACAGGAGCTGGCAGTGTGTGTCCCACATACCGAGCATGGACAGGTCCAACGGGGGTCAAAGCCAGGGGTTCAGTGTTAATGACCCGGGGACAGGAGCGAGCTGAGAGTACAATAATTCAGAGCTAAAGCAGGAAAAACAGAGTCACCCCTAATCCATCACTCTCAGACAATTTCAGATGACCCATAAATATTGTTTGTTGGAAGCTCTGGAGAAAAAAAGGCTACGGTAAGTAAATAGTTTTTTCTTCCCCAAAAACACTCAAGTAACGCTCACATTAAACGTGACGTGGCCTCGTTTTGAAGCTTCGGGAGAGGCAGATGAATGACTTCTGCTTCCTTGAGCAGGGACAGGTCTGCTCAGCAGAGCCGCGGGAACCTGTTGAGCTACAGCTCTACACTGGTGCACACCGCACACCACACAGAAATCACAGGCACGAGGCCACCAGATTCATGGCCACTGACTCCAACACATCATCTATATGCTGCATGTTCCCACTAGCAGGGATGAGTGTGTATGTGTGTGTGTGTGTGTGTGTGTGTGTGTGTGCGTGTGTGTGTGTGTGTGTGTGTGTGTGTGTGTGTGTGTGTGTGTGTGTGTGTGTGTGTGTGTGTGTGTGTGTGTGTGTGTGTGTGTGTGTGTGTGTGTGTGTGTGTGTGTGTGTGTGTGTGTGTGTGTGATGTGTGTGATGTGTGTGTGTGTGTGTGTGTGTGTGTGTGTGTGTGTGTGCGTGTGTGCGTGTGCGTGTTTGTGCGTGTGTGTGATGTGTGTGTGATGTGTGTGTGTGTGTGCGTGTGTGTGTGTGTGTGTGTGTGTGCGTGCGTGTGTGTGTGTGTGCGCGTGTGTGTGTGTGCGTGCGCATGCTCTCTCAGCAGTACAAAGCCAGGCCTGCGGCTCACGCCCAGAGAGGAACCAAATTATTTTAGTAATTATTCCACAATCATTCTACGCACGTTGTGCTGTGTAGCCATTGTCCAAGATCCTGGCTCACACCGTGTGCACCAGCATGCGCAGGGCAAAAATTTGACAACTTGACCTTTAGTGTGAGATTACTTCTGCCCGCTCATTAGCATGAGGGCTCTGAGCGGGCGCTCAGCCACATGGCGTTCCTGGCACACCCACAAGTGTGTCATTCAGGAAGGTGAAAACTTGTGCAGTGGCGAACATACACAGCAAATATGCAAAAGAGGCTTGATCACAGTTTTGTGAGACGACACTGCAGCGCTGATGAGGAAAATAGTGTAAAGGATGGAGTTTTGAGAAGACGGTGTGCGACAACCCAGAAGTGTTACCAAGTCTGGTGTGTTTGTTATTCAGGAAATGTCGCATGTCTCTGTGCAGGTTATATGCAGTTGAAGCATCAGGGAGAGTGAATGACGCAGACATCTACACCCAAGTACCACCCAGATTCAACTGTGTCATTATCAAAACCGTAGTGCTCTTGGTGTAATGGCACGTCTTTGAAAGGGGCTTTGCTCATAACTAAAAAACAAACAGCAACACTGAGTCGTGGAGCAGACGTGAGCTGGGCTGGAGTAACGTTATCGGTTCTGCTGGGGGGGGGGGGTGTCCTACATGACCTAGTGCGCTGGGTTTGGCTAAGGGCGTGTTAGGTCTAATCATCCACTCCCTCAAATAAAGCAGTTCGACTCACTTCTGTGCTTGATTGAGTATCATACATGTTGACGACATTTTGAAACAGAAAAACAAACAACACTAATTTAAATGTCGGTTGGATAAATTCACCGTGAAATTTGAAGCAGACATTACAGGCTGCAGGTCATACATCTTCTAACTGTGGATCTTGATGTTTCTGTGTATATTAGTGCAAGTACATTAATACTTTACATTATGTTGCTCAGGTGGAGGATTTGTGTACTTGCGTCCCGCAACACTGCAGATAATTGGGAAACGCAGTGTGGCACGTTCAGCCTCACCAAGGAAACCAAACCGAAGAGTGAAGACGACTTGCCTTGTAGGGAAGAAACAGGGAGCTGACACAGGCGATTAGACTGGCTGTGTCCTCAGCATCACGCTGGCCGCAGATAATCACCTGAGACAGGCAGACACAAGCAACCACAGACAGGAAAAAAGACAGGCAGACACACGGAAAGAAAGAAATGAGACAGAAAAATGAAATCAGTGAAAGGATTGGGTGGGAGGCAGGTCAGCTTGGTGTGCTGGGATCAGGTTTCCCTTGTCCTGGTCTCTACTTTGTAATTCCACCCCTTTAGATCATAACCTGCCCTCGGCAGGGGCAGGTCAGCTCTAGTCGTGGTGATGCTTTTTCACAGGGGGTGTGGGGGTGTGGGGGGGGTCGGAATTGAAAGCGACTGCCGTGAGTATTAACTGACCAAAGATGTGGCTTTCACTTCAAGACAGAGATCATGGAGTACAGTAAAAGAGTCATACAACCGCCAACATCTATACAAGCTACAACTGCCATTTTTTCTTTTGTGGGCAATAAAGACAAGAAATGAAGTGAGCAGTCAGACCAACACTGGTTACCTGCTTAAAAGTGCAGTGATGAGCCATGAGGCCACGGACCATGTCCGGCAGGGCGATTGGCATATTAACTAGCCTATCAGAAAAGGCAGCCAGCAATCGCTTAGAGCGCTCCATCCAGTCATGTTGGCCCGTCAGGTGGGAGAGGCGTAGCAAATTCATGGCAGAGACAGAGTTTGCACTGGGCTCTGCACCATCCTGATCTGGACAGAAAGAGGTCATTTCTACAGGTAAACACAGTAACACCAACACCATCACATCAAGCCTTTTTTCCCCCTCATTGTTAACCTGATACAGTTACAGTTATCAAAAGTAAGTGGGGAAACTAAGTGTCATTGTGGTGATTATCCAAATTATCAATGTGACCTTTGGCCATTTATCAGGCAGACTAGGGTTGAAAGTGGCTGATATAGCATGTGGAGTGACAGCCAGTTGTGAGGTGATGGGTTTTTATCTTGTGTGTGTGTGTGTGTGTGTGTGTGTGTGTCCGGGGAGAGGAATCCTGCACTATATGACCTCATGCATCTGGGGTTGTGGGCAGACTGGTGGCACCTGGCTGAGAGGAAGGGGGATCTGAGGTGAGTACTGATATACTGCACAGCACTGTCTCATGCAGATGCTATTATGTGGCCAGCATATTAAACACACACACACACACACCCTCACACTCAAACAATGCTATACAACACATGCTCACATGTGTTATCCAATGCACATTCATGTGACAAACACGGACATTCTAAAACTTAAAACAATGTGCGAACAACCCAGAGGACCAAAACTTCATCCGCAGCAAAACAAACAACAACAACCTCCGTGGGGAGGTGTGTGAGGGGCATGTTCATAGGGCCTGTGTGATGTGCAGGAAAAACACTGCCGCTGAGGAGAATAGAGACGGACTGGCTGCGTTTGGGCAGGCCGTAAAACGCAGAGTGGCGTGAGGTGACAGTGGCGTGAGGTGCGGGAGGTAATCTGTCGTGAGGTGACAGTGGCGTGAGGTGCTCTGTCGGGAGGTGACAGTGGCGTGAGGTGCGGGAGGTAATCTGTCGTGAGGTGACAGTGGCGTGAGGTGCGGGAGGTAATCTGTCGTGAGGTGACAGTGGCGTGAGGTGCGGGAGGTAATCTGTCGTGAGGTGACAGTGGCGTGAGGTGCGGGAGGTAATCTGTCGTGAGGTGACAGTGGCGTGAGGTGCGGGAGGTAATCTGTCGTGAGGTGACAGTGGCGTGAGGTGCGGGAGGTAATCTGTCGTGAGGTGACAGTGGCGTGAGGTAATCTGTCGTGAGGTGACAGTGGCGTGAGGTGCGGGAGGTAATCTGTGAGGTGACAGTGGCGTGAGGTGCGGGAGGTAATCTGTCGTGAGGTGACAGTGGCGTGAGGTGCGGGAGGTAATCTGTCGTGAGGTGACAGTGGCGTGAGGTGCGGGAGGTAATCTGTCGTGAGGTGACAGTGGCGTGAGGTAATCTGTCGTGAGGTGACAGTGGCGTGAGGTGCGGGAGGTAATCTGTCGTGAGGTGACAGTGGCGTGAGGTGCGGGAGGTAATCTGTCGTGAGGTGACAGTGGCGTGAGGTGCGGGAGGTAATCTGTCGTGAGGTGACAGTGGCGTGAGGTGCGGGAGGTAATCTGTCGTGAGGTGACAGTGGCGTGAGGTGCGGGAGGTAATCTGTCGTGAGGTGACAGTGGCGTGAGGTGCGGGAGGTAATCTGTCGTGAGGTGACAGTGGCGTGAGGTGCGGGAGGTAATCTGTCGTGAGGTGCGGGAGGTAATCTGTCGTGAGGTGACTGGCGTGGAGCAACTCTGGGGCCACACGCTCGGCCCCGCACAGCCCCTAATGGAGCTCTACACCCTAGGTTCCCTTTTTTCCCTCCCTCGGTCCACGTCCCACTGGCGTCAACGTCATATTCACACTGGCGTCAATCGCTGGCTGAGGCCCTGTGGGATGTCTGGGAGTTTGTGTCAGAATGTCCCAGAACGAAGAAAATATGGTACTGAACCACCTAGGACTCAGGCTCTAATGCCCTGGCAGATGGGGTTTTGTTGTTGTTGTTGTTGTTTTGTTTTGTTTTGTTTTGGGGGGGGGGGGGTATGGTTGTGTTGCAGCATCTTCAACCCTTTTGCATATGAGTGTCATATAGATCGAAAAGATGGACATGAAATGCACTAAAGAAAAGACTACATATTAAAGAAAAGTAAAGGGTATTCAAATCAAGAGTGAGAGGAAAAATGTAAAAAATAGAAATAAGGGAGGAAAGGAATGAAGGCGAGACGCATCTCACCAAAGCAGGGCCCATAAGACAGGGCGCTAGCAGAGTGTTGAAAGACTCGTCCAACTCTGCAAGCGTGCTATCAGCAGTAGGGTGATGGTAGCGCTGTGCAGTGGAGTGATGCTGAAAACTGAGTGACAGCAGGAGATCTCCATCCCCCTGTCCACATGACTCACTCCCTCGCACTCCCACGCACCCCCACACCAACCAGCCCGTCCGAGAACAGCCCCGCCACGCTGCAGCCTATTCAAGACATGCGGGAGATGTCACGACCGGAGGCGTCGCGACGCTTCCAAATTCTCGACAAAATGTAAATCGTACGGCATTGAGAAAAAAAAGCAGCGTTTGGTGAAAATCTATGACTGCCACGCCCTCCCCCCACCACCCGTCTGATGCGGCGTGAAAGGTGTGTGTTGGACCGCGTCCTGTCTCACCCTGTTTGAGGGACAGCAGCAAGGTTGGGTCAGAGGGGTCACTGCAGAAGTAGCCGCTGCCCTGGGCATCCCAGAAGAGCAGGTCCTGCCCGAGTTGGAGCTCCTCTGCCCACTGCAGCCAGCGTGCGTTTTGCGTGGCTTCAAACAGGTCCAGGAGGCCACACACCACGAAGGCATAGTCATCCAGGAGCCCTGGAATTGGGGAGGCTCTAGAGAGGATGAGGGTGAAGTTAGCACCGACGCTGGACCACAAACAGAAGCAAGCACGCACCGACAATCTATTTACATGCAAATGTGTTATTTTCTCATATCCTGGGACTGCAAATATTTTATGGTGGTGGTAAAACAGGTTTAATTCTACTTGCATATTTGCACTTATTTGCATTTGTTTATTTGCACCTGTTCTAAAGAAAAATCAAAACAAATGGTCCCACTGACTTTGTATTTTTTAGTAGGTTTATGAGACGAGGTGCAGTAGCTCCTTTCGCTTCGTGAGTCCATCTTGTTTTCTCTAATATTTACCCCCCCCCTCCCCCCATCAGTGTCTTTGTTTGGTCACTGCATCATGAGGATTTGGAAAAGCGCCCTTGGAAGAAAAGAGGGATGTCTGAATCATCAACCAGGCAGGAGAAGTGGAGTTTTGAAGCACGAGATCATTCACGGCTTCTTTGTTCTTGTGCGTGCTGATCTCCTCCACCATCTGTGCAGTTCTCCGCTGTTCAAGCATTGGACAAATATCGTAATGTGTTAAAAGTGTAATGTGTGAAAGAATGCTGTAAGCTGTTGAAGCAGTCTGTGAAGTGCTCAGTACAGAGATGAACAGCACAATATTTGCCCATTTCTTTATCAGTAAAAAGTGGGAAACTCTTCAGGTGTGACTCTATGAATGTGTGAAAACACCTAAAGGTTTTTTTTAAGGTTAGATTGGTTTTATTTTGCCGGTTCGTTTAAGGTAATCTAGAGAGGCTTTGTTTAACTCCTATAACATAGCTTTGAAATGTCATGTTCTAAGTGCATGTAGTTTTCATGCACTAGTAGGTAACTGACTTTGAGATGTCAACTAGTTACCAGATGTGTCGAAATAATTCTGTTGTTTCCATGTGATGTTCTTTATTTCTTTCCACAGAAGGTATGATGAGGACAAGACCGTTTCCTTTGTACTTGCTTGGGGTTCTACTTACAAAGCATTAGATTCACTATGTTACAGCCTTAACCATTAGAAAACTATATGGAATATACCTGTAGTGTTGCGACTAGTTATAGTAAGGGTTCTGCACAAGCTTATACAAATGTCAGCCTATTTAAAGGAGGGATACATATTTTCATTGGCAAACTTTTTTATGAAATCTCTTTTTTGTGAAGACTTGCTAAAAGTCATCTGTCCATGGATTATATTTGCTATATGGTTTAAAACCTGGACATATTCCAGAGCCTGAAAATCCAGGGTGAAAACAAAACGCTTGCCATACCACATTTGTGCAAGTTCGTCTTCATCCGGAAAGATTTTCATGTCTTTGATGCAGACTGTGTTACTTCTGCAGGCCATTTTTCTAATGTAACACCGGGGAGAGTGGCAGGTGTACTTTAAGATCTCTTATAACAGTCCACTTGAAAGGCGAAGCCTGATAACTAAGGGAATTCTTTGAAGTTTAAAATAGATTAGTCTGATGATTTCAGCATACACGCCAGGGCCTCTTTAGCCTGGGCTGCCAGGCATGTGCAGGGAGGTGGTACTGTAGCTGGCTGGGTGTAAGAGAACTGTTGTGACAGGACTGAAGATTACACTACAGAAGAACATCAAGAGCAGGTCTAGTGCCTTTGGGCCACTGCCGTTCATCTTGGTTCAACTCATAATAAAACGCCAGATTTCCAGAGATGTGAGAAAAGGCGAGAGTTGAGATGAAGGTGCTGATCCTGAGAAGGTTTGGTGGTCTGAGCCCTGGGTTGGGATCGGGGTGTGGCCGCTGTGATGTCCCCAGACCTACGAACACGCCATCCGCACATTCCACAGAGATCCGGGAAGCGATGCAGCACACCCTGCCACACCGTCAGAATACTTGCACCGTGCTCTCTGCTCACAAAAAGAGCCTTGGGTTCAGTGGTTAAACACGATTCCTCTGTTTCTACAGGTGAACCCAGAGTGGAGGCCAGGAGCTGAAGACCTGGGAGACCACAAAAACAAACCCAAGTAGGCCAGTCTGGTTGGAGCCAACGGCCCCGTGACTGGAGTTTCCATTCCTTCCCTCTCTCAGCTCCCAAGGGGACGTGGCTCCCCTCCGCCATCCCTCCTGAGGAAACCACACACACAGTCGTTCAAAACTGCTATTCGTGGATTCACTCAAAGCATGATGCATTTGAAAAAGCTCAAAGCATGAGGTTCCTCAGCACGAATGACGCGTCTCCTCTACCGAGTTCCTTTGCTACTGAAGAATGAACAGACGCTTAAAAAATTATTTACATATTACTACCACTATATCCGATCAACGTACGGAACTGTTATTTCTGTTGAAAATCCGACAATAATTTAATTCCAAAAAGATTTTCAAAAAAGAATTTCAACTACAACTGCAGAATAAGCTCCATATTAAATATTTTGCTTTGGGGGGGGGGTTGGGGGCTACACCTGACACTGTTTGATTTGGCTCCAGAGAAAATGTTGACTTTAATTTGCCAAGTAAAAAATTCACAAGCAGCAGCACAGGGATGGAATGACAGAAGCGGATTCCCAGTCTGCAGGCTGCAGTAATGGAAGATGGGCCCAAGCCTGCCCGTGCCTCCGCACTCAGTTATTACACGCACAGGACGGAAATCTTCCCGTGGCAGAGCGGGGGATGCAAATTAAAAGCAGACTGACATCGGGTGCTTCTGCACCTCAGCTCTGCAAACACCCAGCGTACAGCTGCTCCCGATAACACAAGGCTGGCCTGGCTTCCCGCCAAAACCACGCTGTGATGACAAACATGTTTACGCAGGGACTACTTTGGCGTTTTTGATTCCTGTGATACATCAGGAGGTGTCATGCGACAACCGTGCACGCGGAAACGTGTACTATGTAGGAATGGGTTTTGTGCACAGTTTTTTCAGGAGGGTCTTCAAGTCCAGCAGCGACACATGGAGCAGTATGAGGAAGAAGATGCTCTGGACTGAGGTCCTTCATCATCTCTGCTTGTGTACTGACTGTTGCCAGCATCATGACAGAATTAATAAGCTCCCATTTGAGAATAACTGCAAGAAAGAAAAACATTCCACAAGTGGAGTACGACACTTGCTGAGCTGACAGTATATAATGAGGCCTACAGCTAAGAAGGCAGCCCCAAAATAAGGCCATCGCTGTTTGTGCATTAGCCCAAGGAACGCTTTGTGTTCTGCTGAGTCTGGGTGAATTCTACAGATGTGTGTGCCAAGTGATTACCAGCTGAGCTCTGAGCGGGAGGTGTGCTACTTTCCTTGGCTAACGGAGGACTCAACTGCCACTTCGCCAGAACAGCCTCTGTGTACTAAAGTCCAGCTCTGCCACTGCGTATAACTCCCGGCCTGCGTTGAAAGCTCAAGGCCCGCAGATCTTTTTAAACACACACACGCCAGCCCTGACAGCACCAGACCTGCCACCGGGGGGAGATCCATTACACACGCGCACACACACGCACACACATGCACACACACACGCACACATGCACATGCACACACACACACACACGCACACACGCCCACACGCACACAAAAACACTTTGTGAAGTCTGTGTCAGTGAAGCTGTTTGTATATACTGTTAAAAAACAAACACTTCTAAAGAAGACACACATTTTGCTCGTTAGTCTAGTTGAAGGTTCAGCTGAACTAACAGTACACTTCCCATCGCAGGCCCAGGTAAACACAATGGCTAAACAACTGACACTGGTGCTGCTTGTAAAAAAGGACTTTTGGTGAGGAACATCTCATCTACAGTAACAGGCAGCTCAGGATCCCTGACAAAAGGTCTGTCACCGTGTTCCAGGAGTGGGGGAAGGACCCATCATCTGTGATTAATGCCTGTACAGGTAAAGAAAGGCAGTGCTGGGGAATTAGCAGAGTAGTGGCGTGGGCCACACTACAGCCCACTGAGATTAAACAATGTCCTCATCTCCGGTCAATTAAAACACCACTTCATTAGTCACCGTGATCATCGTTAAATATCAGCAGGCCCTGAATGGACCACAGAACCCTGGGCAGGTTTTCCTAGTCTTTCATTAGCAGGTCATGCACACACTCCACGTTTCTTTTAAGGCTTTCGTCATTCTCAAGGGAACATTCACAGCAGCGGAGCGATTAAAGAAAACAATATCACAGCACTGCATTTACAAAGCCTGCTCTGTAATGGCTGTAGTTGGCTTACAGCAATCAATAAAGCAAGCGGGTCAGAGAGCTCAAGCAGCAAGTCCTCGAGGGCAGCGCCACGGTAACCGTGTCTCCACGTCTCACTTATTAACTGATCGCCACTTCCATTAGAACGTGGCAGATGATTAATTAATTACAAGTACTTAAGAACACTAATTAGCATGCTGACTGGCTTCCTGCTTCACTTTGCTGAGAATTACACCACCTGGCTCTGCTGATGGGATTGCGCTAGGCTGGGAGTGTGGGGGTGTGCCTGGGGGGCTGGGGGTAATACCGTTCCAGGAGGCCAGCATCTTGGTGTCCAGGTGAGGACGAGGACGCGCCCGCCGCACCTCGGCCAGCCTGGCCCTGGCGTCGGCCAGCAGCTCCTCCACCCGGTCCACGGCGAGGCCGAAGCGTGCGGCCGTGAGCTCCACGGAGTAGCGCACGATCAGCACGTTCTGACATCGCAGCTGCCCGTGAGGGTCCTGTGGGGGCACGGAGAAGCCAGAGATGATACATATTATAATATTATAAAATAGGAATGGAATTAAATGTAATAAATTAAATAAATATAAGAGAAATAAAGCAAAGTCGGTATTATTAGGAAATAAAGCAAAGTCGGTAGATTAATTAAAGGTTTTGACCATCCTTTTGAATTCGCCTAGATTGTCGTGAGCCCTCAGTTGACGAGGCAGGGAACCCGTGTGTTAGGACCACTGTAAGAGCAGGCTGCTTCGCTGCAGTCAGGTAGAGGGCTTGACTGCTATGTTATTGTAGGTAGATCTGAGGTAAAATATACCCTATGATCAGTGCACTGAGGTGCAGTCTGCCAAGGCCATGAAGGCGTTTGAAGATCATGGAGTTTCTTCACATGAATTGTGAAGACAGAGGGAGCCAGTGCAGATGCCTGAGAACACATGACCTCTACCCCCTCATTGTCATGCACTCAAAGCTACTGCTGCAGCACTCTGCACTCTCTGCTAGGTTTTTAAGGTCGCCGTCAGACATTCTCAGTTCTGCAGTAAACTATTCCTCAGTGCTCCATTCTCCATAACAAGGGAACTGGTTCCGTCTTTGTTTAGCTGTGTCTCATCAGGCTCTAGATAGTCAGTGGTCAGCAGCTATAGGCATCCAGCTGTGTACGTCTGCATGCTGCTGGAAGGAGATGGTGTATTTATTCACCAGTTTCCTGGCAAATGGGAGAATGTGCAGATTAAATAGTGCTGGATCAAACTCTGTGAGACTGCACAGGGCAAAGTTTGACACTTCTACAAGTTCCAAGTGCAACACAATATTCATGGCCACTCAGCTAGGTTCAGGACCAATTTAACACACAACTTGCAAGGGCAACTGGATCTGGGGCAGAGAGATTAGTTGATGAAGCAGTTCAGATGAGATACATGCATCTTGAATCATTCTAGGATCATTAAAAACTTTAAGAAGTGCTGTTTATGTACTATAATGAGCTCAAATAACTGGACTGACATTTAAAATTCTGGAATTGAAACAGTATTACTCCATGAAAACCAGCTTCACCATTACTCTGCTAAGTAAGGGAATATTTCCACTTTGGTGTATAGTTGCTGAGACTATGGGGATCACAATTACTTTTCTTCAGAATATGCCTGATACCAGCTGTTTTAAAACTTAGTGGCTAAATTCCATGTGGAAGTGCCTGATTGACGACGCCCGGAATGTGAATTCAGAGTAGAGCGAACGCTTGTCTGAAGACGAATTAATCCTCCACGGAGAACGTGTGCTCACCACGACGGCGGCGAAGGCATCGCAAGAGTGCGATATTTTAAGAGCCTGGATGAAGAAAAAAAAAAAAAAAAGAAGTCTGCTTGGTTAACACCAAGACAGAAGCAGCGCACCTGTTCCGGCTCCACGTTGCCTTGGTCTCTCACACCGTAATGGTGCATGAAGACATCGGCCTGCGTGGTCCCGCCGCTGGCCCCCCCCACCGCGCAGGACAGCAGCTCCCTGAGCTCAGCGGCCGTCCACACACAAAACGCCCCCTCTCTCTTCTCCGTGGACTCAGCTGTGGGCAGTGAGTCTGCGTCCTCTGCACTATAGAAGCCTCCAGACTGCAGAGGGCAGTAGAGTGTTAAAAGTAATAGTTAACAAACCTTTAATAAACATTTGTATTCGGTCACCACTAACATATAAAGATTAAAAATGTATGCTGTCATTTCTAGACTAACGTCCTTGGTCATCCTCTCTCCCTATGGTACATTCAAAAGTATATAGCTAGATTAATCACAGATAATACACAACTAAACACAGTAGCAAAATGGCCTATTATAATAGGCCCTAAGGACCTGAGGTAGTCAGCACAAGCCAAAGATTCATTTCCTGCTGATTACAGATCTTGCCATGTAACTTCATCCTTAAAGCGTAAAACGCACAAAACGTGACCACCAACAAAAGCTCCCACGAACAGAACAGGGCCGCGTACGGTAAACGAGCGTCTGAACACATAATTACTTCATAAATCACCTCAAACATGATTCTAATGATTCAGAGAATGTGAACTGCTCCTTTTGTGCCCTGGCAGGGGCCCATTCATCATCACAAAATGGCTGCCGTGCTGCACCGGCACTGGGAAGGCAGGTCGACCAGGTTGACCCAGACCCGGCGCATTCTCCTCCCGTCTGGCTGCGCTGCGAAGTCAGCAAAGCAGAGCAGGCAGGAGCTAATAAGTAGAAAGATGGCTTACCTGGTGGCTGAGGTCTCTGGAGACGTACCGCAACACGTCCTGGGCCACATCTGCAAACAGGCGCTCTCCGGTTACCTGGAGCAAGCAGCAGTGGCGAAGCACCCAAAGCACACAAGTGTTACATCAAGTGAACTGCTGAAGCAAGCCATACGTCCCGGGGAGCAACAGATTTAGAAAACCTGCTGGCTCCTCTGACCTTATTTTAAGTGAACAGGTAGAGCAGCATCTGCGGTAAGCCAACGTAGCAGACTCAACAGACCCATAACGCCGCTCCAGACTAAAGACGATCAAAAGATCTTGATTTTTGGTGATGATTGGAGAACTAAAAAGATTCTTAGATGATAACGATTGTTTTTGTATGAATCTTAATCTCTATGGACAGTCAGAATTATTATCATGCAGATCATGCAAATGGAATATTGGTGTTGTTGCATAAATATTTGGATGCACGCACGCGCACACACACACACACACACACACACACACACACACACACACCTGGTAGGCCCTGATGTAGGCCACTGCCAGCTGGGCCTGATCATACAGCATCTTCTCAAAGTGGGGCACATGCCAAGAGGAGTCTGTGGAGTATCTGTGAAAACCCTAGAAAAGAAAAGAACAGAAAGAAATGAAAAGAAACTTTTGGTGCTTTTCCCTTTGTGGTCAATGGCCATTCAGAATGTGACTGGGGGAGTCTATGGATTACCTGAGCCACGTGGTCGTGAATCCCCCCTAAGGCCATCATTCTGAGGGTGTGGAGAGCCATCTGAAGCGCCTCTGCTCCCTCAGACCCAGCACGATTTACCGCCCAAAAGGACATCAGGAACACCAGGTTCACTATCAGGCCAAAAGGCACAGGCCCGTCAGCACAACAACAGGTGCAAAACCTGCTCAGTGCCAAGTCTGAACACACGCTCGACTACCCATCCACCATAAAGAGCTCGTCAGCAATAGTCCTTCAGAGCCATTTATCTCCTCTGCTGAGTTATTCCGTTATTCACCATCTGTTTACCTGGCGTGGGGAATTTGGGTGCCTCTCGGAAGCCTCCGTATTCCTCCTCGTACGACTGGGCCAGCTGCTGCAGGCATCTGCTGGCCACATCCAGGGCTGGAGGTGGAGCTTCTCCGGGGTGGGCAGAAATGGAGGTGCCCTTCCGCAGAGCCTCCACAACTCTCTCCCCGCTGGACCGTAGGACCTCCCTGTTAGCCTGCCACTGAAACGGCCGTGCAGAGACGACCGAGGTGCGTGTTAACTTACATCATACATCCGCAGGTCACAGCAGGCGATCTGCACCGCACCTGTTCCACTATCCTCAAAAGCACAGTTTTAAATCCAGGTCTTCTCCCATGGTCTCTTGGAGGGAAGTAGGTGCCGCCCAGGAAGGGTCTGAGATCTGGAGTGAGCCACACGCTCATTGGCCAGCCTCCACCGCCACTGGTCGCCTATGACGACAGAGAAGACAAGAACCTGCTTCACGCATATGGCTCCATGATGTTTGACCACATCACTGAGAATCGGATCAGTCTGGTTCTGTAGATCACACCTGTACAAATGTCATGTAGACTTTGTCAACATCAGGTCTCTCCTCGCGGTCAACTTTTATGCAAACAAAGTTGTCACTAAGGATCTTCCCGATCTCTTCATCCTCAAACGACTCCTTCTCCATCACGTGACACCAGTGGCAGGTAGAGTAACCCACTATGATGGAATGCAACACTGTTCAGCAATGAGTATGGAAATCATAGAAATGGTTCATGATAAACACGATCCCTGTTACCTGACAAGAAAATGGGCTTGTCTTCACTTTTTGCTTTATCGAAAGCCTCTTGGCCCCATGGGAACCTGAATCCCAACAAAATATACAAGCAGTTGCACATTAATTCTACACACACACAAGTAGCTCTTCAAGGCAGCTGTTAATAGGAAGCTTTTTTAAGAGATATTTTGAATCAAAAGTGCATCAACCAGACCAGATTCTTCTGCAGGAATGCCCTCACCAGTCAACAGGGTTGAATGCATGTTGGAGAAGGTATGGGGACCTTTCTTTGCTCAGGCGATTCGTGTGTTTCGGTTGGTGTAAACTCTCTCTCCCACTGCTCCCTGACGCCATACTAAAGCAGGCTGGATGACTCCTATACAGAGGTGGCTCACATGAGTGTGTACCTTATGTAGTGTCAATTACGATTAACGTCACACTGTTTATGCTAGTTTTATTTACGCCACATGTGAAAAAGACAGTAAAAGCGAGTGCCTATTACTTCTGTTAAATAGCTAGCTAGCCAGCTAACCAGTATGTTGAGTGAGTCTGGTTTGCTAGAGATGCTGACCAGACTAGCTAGTTACGTATCCAAAATAGACTGCTAATCTCTGGCCCAATTTAGCTAGTATGAATCTGGTCTTACTTAGCCATTGTCATAGGCATTAGCTATTATTGTCCTTGTTTGCCAGCTAAATTGGGCAAACAAGACGGCTAATCAGTTAGCTTGTTACCTAGCTAAATTTGTTTATATCATCTAGCTAGTAGTCTTAATCTGATAGGATAGCAGTTAGCTAACCTATCTATCTAGCTAATTTATACAAATTAGCGTGAGACCTTTCGACATATTTTTACCTGAAGTTACCCAAAGACGACCTGCAATATAGGAGTGTAGGATAACTGTCAAAGTCGTGGGTGGACGAGGGTCCAGAGCCCCGGCTGTTGGTTAAAGTAGGAGTTCTATCGTTTCTAAAGAAAACTCCACTGAGAAGTCTGGATGGTCCGAAACGTCTAGTAGACGACAGTGACCATGTCCAGACAAACCTGAGCATCCTCAGTCCGCAAAACAAAATCCTGCCTCCTGTGCAGATTCTGACGTTTGTCAGTGAAAATGCTTGAAGTGCACAGCTTTACCACAGGAGGTCGCTATGCTTATAATATACCCAACTCGCCATTTGGGTCTTTATATCGATGGATATAGTGAATTTGACACAGGCGTAACGTTACTAGTTATTTGTAAACTTCAAACGAAATTCATGTATTTGGATGCGTAGTTGTCTCCAGGTTTTGTGTCGTTTCTCTGAAAAACTTAGAGTTTAATACCAGACATTTCCACAAGGGGGAGCCAAGTTTTCTTGTCAATAATACTCCGGAAGAAGAAGTCATTATTACGTCAAATTAACGTTTTTACTTCCTGTCCTCCTAAGAACAACAAAAAGTAGCTTGCTAGCTTGTTGAAAATGGTTGACGTCGGAGAAGACGAGCTTAAGAAGCTCGAGTATTTGTCTTTAGTTTCGAAAGTTTGTACTGAGCTTGACAACCATTTAGGAATCAGCGACAAGGACCTTGGTGAGCTAATATTTTTTACGTTATTTATCCGATATTCTATGTAACTGAAAAATTGCTAGCTAGTTAGGTTGGCTAGTCAGACATCTGCTTTGCGCACTTCCTTGCAAGCTAGTGGCTAGCTAAATAGCATGTGCTAAAAGAACCTGTTACTACTTTAGAGTAGTTTTTGCTGAAATAGCAAACAATAGTCCTTAGTTGGGGTTAATATGTTCAGCAAGCTGTCAAGATACATGTGGGTGTGTAGCTGAAATCGGTAGCTGGAAATCTGTCATGTGTCATAAATACTAATATTTCGCTTTGTTATTTGCAGCTGAATTTGTCATCAGTCTTGCGGAGAGAAATCCAACATTTGATGCATTCAAGTCAGTACTTCTTAAAAATGGAGCTGAGTTTACAGTAAGTGTTGTTGTGCATTAGATTAATGTAGACCAACAGAACATATTAGTTACTTGATCTGTTGGCTTGTTCTTTAATTAACTGTTTTTTTTAAATGAAGATCGCATAAATGTTTGGATAAATGCAGTTATTTTCAACATAACAATGAAAATAAGACATTGTCATAGTTAATTATTTTCTTGTAGGATTCACTCATTAGCAACTTGCTCAGACTCATCCAGACCATGCGGCAGCCATCTAAAGCATCCACGAGTAAAGGTAAACAATCGTTTATCTTGGCTTCATAGGCAAGACTATACAATTACAAAGAAAAGTTATTCTTGTTGTATATTCTGATTTTATGTTGTTATTTTATGTCTTGTAGGAAGTGAGCCTGTTGTCAAGCCGAAGAGTGAAAAAGAAAAGTTAAAGGAGATGTTTCCTGCTCTGTGCAGACCAGATAATCCCAACAATAGAGTAGGTTCTTCTCACTGGCATAGACTGACAGTAGTAATGATAGTGTTCCAGTTGTATGAGTTTAGTCATTTGAAGAGAGTAATGATGATAACCTGCACCTTTTCCTGGAGCAGAACATGTTGGATGAAGATGATGTGAAGGTTGCTGCAGATGCTATGAAAGAGCTGGAGATGTTCATGCCCAGTGTCACTGGAGCAGATTCAAAGAGCAGCAAACACAGGTGTGATTCATGGTAGAAATATGATCATTGGTAGAAATATTCAGTTCATAAAATATTGTCAAAGCTCCAACTGTAACTAAGAAGGTCTCCTAGTTACCGGAGCTTGTATGTCATTTAAGCACAATTGTGATATGCACTATTTGTCATGAATGAGTTTGTTTTTAAGAAGTAAATATTGTGTATTCAAAAGCATTTCAGGTTTTGTAATGTTTGTAATGTGGTTTTCAGACCAGAAACCTCCAGCAGCAGCAAGAAGACCAGGAGGAGCAGGAGTCGCAGTCGAAGCAGGGACAGGGATAGAGACAGGGATAGAGACAGAGACAGGGATAGGGACAGGGATAGGGACAGGAGGAGACGCCACTCCCGTTCCCGCTCCAGATCTCGCTCTCCTGACAGAGAGAGGAGGAGGCGCAGGACTCGTTGGCATTCCCGTAGCAGGTCCAGGAGTCCGGCCCGAGGAGACCGGGAGAGGGGCTCGGACCGCTGGAAGGACAAGCACGTGGATCGGCCACCCCCTGAGGAGCCATCAGTCGGTGACATCTACAATGGCAAAGTCACCAGCATCATGCAGTTTGGCTGCTTTGTTCAGCTGGAGGGGCTGAGGTCAGTCGCCTCATCATGCCTGTTTTCATGATCACATGCTCTCTCATCGTAAATGTTGCTGGCAGCTGAGATCTTCTCTTCTTTGGATCGTCCTGTGTTTGTGTAAAGGAAACGCTGGGAGGGGTTGGTTCACATCTCGGAGCTCAGGAGGGAAGGCAGAGTGGCAAATGTGGCAGATGTGGTCAGCAAAGGTCAGAGGGTGAAGGTCAAGGTGTTGTCTTTCACAGGCTCAAAGACCAGCCTTAGCATGAAGGTAAGTCAAAGCACAACAAACTGCAGAGAATCCCTACTGCTGCTAGAGGTTCTCCAGTGGAGCCTGAATCAATGGTTGGGCAGTATTACAGTTGCTGATCGCTGGCTTTTCATGCCTGTCAGGACGTTGATCAGGACACTGGTGAGGACTTGAACCCGAATAGGAGGAGGAATGTTGTGGGTGAGGGCCAGGAGGAGTCAGCCATGAGGAACCCAGACAGACCAACCAACCTCAACCTGGGCCACGCCCCTGAGGTGGAGGACGACACACTAGAGCGGAAGAGACTCACCAAGATCTCAGACCCTGAGAAGTGGGAGATCAAACAGGTATGGATGCTTGTATATGTGAGAGTGTTTACTTAAACGAATAACAATAATAGACTCTTTATCCCTTTTTGATTTTTCACCGGATTACAGTGCGCTAGATCCGCTGTGTTTGGAAGTGGGTGGCCCTTTGTGTATCAACAGTACGGCTAGACTTGTCATTGCCACAAGGGGGCAGGATTGTCTTAATTAGTGAGAATTATGCCGTAATTGTGATACTTTGCTGAGTGCTTTAATATTTATGCACAGGGTTTTATTTATGTGTGTATACCTGTTTGTCTCTAGATGATTGCAGCCAATGTACTGTCCAAAGAGGAATTCCCAGACTTTGATGAGGAGACGGGGATCCTGCCTAAAGTCGATGATGAAGAGGGTGTGCAGGAGAATTTTTTGCCTTTTGTTCAGCCAGATTTTGAACTACAGCTTTGTAGCCGGTGTTCATTTTTCTTCCTTGAGGAGGAAAACCACTTCGGGTCCACTGAGTGTATTTTCATTTGCGCGTTGCTTTGTTTTCTCAGATGAGGACCTGGAGATTGAACTGGTGGAAGAGGAGCCTCCTTTCCTGAGAGGACACACGAAACAGAGTATGGACATGAGCCCTGTGAAGATAGTGAAGGTCAGTAACGATTGTGATCGGTCCGCAGGTCGAGAAGCACGTGCAGGTCACTTTACCCCTCCCCCACCTCCGTCTCTTTCAGAACCCCGATGGCTCCCTGTCTCAGGCAGCCATGATGCAGAGTGCCCTGGCTAAAGAGAGGCGGGAGGTGAAGCAGGCCCAGCGAGAAGCAGAGATGGACTCCATCCCCATGGGCCTCAACAAGCACTGGGTGGACCCCCTGCCTGATGGTACGATAGGCTTAAGCAGCAGATTGATGTAGTAGATTAGTCAAATGGGTCCTCTTCATGGAACTGGGTTCTCTGTACATTCAATATGTCATGCACTCAAAAAATATTATGTAAGCGTTACATAACGTTGAACAGTAGCTGGTTCCGGTCGGAGTGGCCACTCCGTGTCAGAGCTGTGTTTCTGATGGCCATCTGGTTTCCTGCCGCCCGTTAAAAGGGCGGATGGAGGCTGCACTTATCTCTGGTCCCAGTTCGCCCTCTGGTCTGGGAAAAGTCCATCATGCACGTCCATTTCTCAATAAACACCAACCCCCGCTCCCCTTGCAGTCGACGGAAGGCAGATTGCCGCCAACATGAGGGGCATCGGCATGATGCCCAACGACATCCCCGAGTGGAAGAAACACGCTTTCGGTGGCAACAAGGCCTCGTACGGGAAGAAGACGCAGCTGTCCATCGTGGAGCAGAGGGAGAGTCTGCCCATCTACAAGCTGAAGGAGCAGCTCATCCAGGTCTGTCACAGACGCAGGGAGAAGGCAGAATGGCACACCAACATCTGCCACTCACTATACACCTGTATGTCTAGTAAAGTGAGTGACGGCTCACCTGATGAAGAAACTAACCACGTTCTTCTGTTCTCATGTCTCCGCAGGCCGTTCATGATAACCAGATCTTGATTGTGATTGGTGAGACGGGCTCCGGGAAGACCACTCAGATCACTCAGTATCTGGCTGAGGCAGGATACACTACCCGTGGGAAGATTGGCTGCACACAGCCCAGAAGAGTGGCAGCCATGTCCGTGGCTAAGAGAGTCTCTGAAGAGTACGGATGTTGTTTGGGCCAGGAGGTAAGAGCTGCTTTAGAGTGTCTCACCAGACATTCCACATACATACATGCCACAGCCAGTTGTTGACTTGACCCTTCGTACTGCAAGGGACGAGGTTTACAGTTGGAATCATGTCATCCGTCTCCCTGTCCACCCAGGTGGGCTACACCATCCGTTTTGAAGACTGCACGAGTCCAGAGACAGTCATCAAGTACATGACGGACGGTATGCTGCTGAGAGAGTGTCTCATTGACCCAGACCTGAGCCAGTACTCCATCATCATGTTGGACGAAGCCCACGAGAGGACCATCCACACCGACGTGCTGTTCGGCCTGCTCAAGAAGGTATGGGCACAGTGCCAGGGGGTGGTGCTTATTGGTAAAAAAAACACACAGTTCTTTGTCATTGGTCAACTGTGTATTTATCCGTTGGCCATTTGTTGTACTCTTGCATTTCAAGACTGTACAGAAACGTCCAGACATGAAGCTCATCGTGACCTCTGCTACATTGGATGCCGTGAAGTTCTCCCAGTATTTCTACGAGGCTCCCATTTTCACCATCCCTGGTCGCACATACCCAGTTGAGGTGCTGTACACCAAAGAACCTGAGACAGACTACCTGGACGCCAGTTTGATCACAGTCATGCAGATCCATCTCACTGAGCCACCAGGTAATCCCCCGCAGTCTGTCGTCAGGTTGAATCCCTGTCCATCAAACATTTGAGACGTAGAGGACTGACTGATCTCCATATTCTTCACATGCTGTTTTCCGTAGTCGCACCAGTAACGTCTGTTTGTGTCTGTAGGTGACATTCTGGTGTTCCTGACGGGTCAGGAGGAGATTGACACAGCCTGCGAGATCCTGTATGAGCGAATGAAATCGCTTGGTCCCGATGTCCCTGAGCTGATCATCCTGCCTGTGTACTCTGCCCTGCCCAGTGAGATGCAGACTCGGATCTTTGACCCGGCTCCCCCTGGCAGCAGAAAGGTTGCAGCTTCTTCCTGTCCTCCTGCAGTACCTGCTGCATATTCAACCTTCAACCATTTGACCTTTACTTTCTCTTGTTACGTAGGTTGTCATTGCCACAAACATTGCTGAGACATCTCTGACCATTGATGGCATCTACTATGTGGTGGATCCAGGTTTTGTCAAACAGAAGGTATACAACTCCAAGACGGGCATTGACCAGCTGGTGGTGACTCCAATCTCTCAGGTAAGTTGCTTTGCTGGTAAAGCATCGTAAAGCATGATAAAGGTCATAAAGGCCTTGTGAAGCCTAATGAGGTCATAAAGGCCTTGTGAAGCCTAATGAGCCCTCCGTGTGGCCTCTCAGGCACAGGCGAAGCAGCGGGCAGGACGAGCAGGGCGGACGGGTCCGGGCAAGTGCTACAGGCTGTACACGGAGCGCGCCTACCGGGACGAGATGCTCACCACCAATGTGCCCGAGATCCAGAGAACCAACCTGGCCAGCACCGTGCTCTCTCTCAAGGTGGGCCTCCCCTCTCATGCACAGACCTCTCAAACGTTCCTCTGTATCGTTTTGAAGGAAACTAAAACCCATTTTACAGAACGGAGAGAGTTTTCTTGTACTGCTGCTGTTCTTGTTGTAATTTGTTCGATTTTGTCTCTCTGATTAGGCTATGGGCATTAATGACCTGCTGTCGTTTGACTTCATGGATGCTCCACCGATGGAGACTCTGATCACAGCCATGGAACAGCTGTACACACTGGGGGCTCTGGATGACGAGGGACTCCTCACTCGCCTTGGACGCAGGGTACGTGAGTCTGGATGGATGTGTGTGTGTGTGTGTATAGACATCAGCTGAAAGGGAAGACCAACATCCAGGCTATAAGCACCTACGCTTACACTCTACCAGTCATCAGATACTCCACTTGCATAATAAGCTGGCCAAAGGAGGACATAGAAGCAACTCCTCACAATGCATGGAGGGTTTCGTCCCAAATCCATCACTCTGTGGACTACTGTACACTTAATTGGAATGAACAGGGCTCAGCATGAGTGAGCATCAGAGCCACTATCCAGGTTGAAGCAACCAAGATCCAGAAGCACACCAGGAAGACGGCCCAGAGTGATGAAGTGCTTAGTGAGTACCTCAGACAGCAGAAACCCGAGGTGGATGGGAATGAGGAAGAGCAGGAATAAACCCAAGTATAGTATGCAACACCGGCAAATTTGGAGAAATACCATTGAAAGACAGCACAGAGGCACTAAACATGGCAGCACAGGAACGAGCTCTGAATACATGATCAGTAGAGGCTGAGATCTACCACACCAGGCAGTACTGCAGATGGAGGCTGTGCAGAGATGCCCCTGAGCCCAACCAACGCAGAACAGCAGGATGTAAGCTGCTAACAGGCAGAGTGTACATGGAACGCCATTACCAAGTGGCTGGCATAATGTACAGAAACATCTGTGCCATCTACCCGAGTCCCGAGGTCAAAGTGGAGAAGGTGGTGGAGAATGACTGAGCTAAGATCCTGATTCAAACTGACAAAATGGTACTGGCTAACCAACTGAACATAGGAGTGATGAACGAGGAGCAGAAGGCAGAAAGCGACCATAGTGTTGGATGCAGCAATCCCAAGTGATGGCAACATCAGGAACAAGGAACACGGAACACTTGAGAAATGCTAACGGCTAAGAGAAGAGCTGAAAAAGGGGCAAACTGAAGGCAGCAGTGGTTCCTGTGCAGTCCTGGAAAGATACTTCATCGGACCCTCGAGCTTGAAAGAAAAAGGAAAAAGAGACCGTCTGGAAGAGGGCAAGTGGGGGAGATGTATATCAAATCATTGTGTGTGTGTGTGAGCTTCAGAACGTGAAACTTCAGAACTTGAAGATGCTGAAGGTAATTTCCCCCCCCCCATTATTTGTCTCAGATGGCGGAGTTCCCCCTGGAGCCCATGCTGTGTAAGATGCTCATCATGTCCGTCCACCTGGGCTGCAGTGAAGAGATGCTGACCATCGTGTCCATGCTGTCCGTGCAGAACGTCTTCTACCGACCTAAGGTACTTCCGCCAGCAGCCCCTGCCTGCACAGTGATCTCACTGTGGGTGACCTCATCCACTCCTGAGCCATATCTTCAAGGCCAGTACGTCACTGGATGAGTGCTTCAGTGAAACGTATAGCTGAACTAAATGTGGTTAGCATTAAAATCACATTTATTAGGAATGCAGAATTAACATGGCAACATCAAGAACAGATTTCAGACTATGTTGTACCTGATTTCTTTATTTGTTGTCCATAAATTACTGCAAATCAGGTAAATTTAGATGTGTAATCTGTGTTTTCTTGTATTTCAGGACAAACAGGCTCTGGCAGACCAGAAGAAGGCCAAATTCCACCAGCCTGAGGGAGACCATCTGACCTTACTGGCTGTATACAACTCTTGGAAGAACAACAAGTTCTCCAATCCCTGGTGCTACGAGAACTTCATCCAGGCACGCTCCTTGCGGCGTGCGCAGGATATCCGAAAACAGATGCTGGGCATTATGGACCGGTAAGGAATTTTAGGGAATTAATTTCACGGGTCATTCAGACTGCAATTTAGCTTAGTCTGTAGTAACCTTATACTGCTTTAAAATAATTAGGCGATGAACAGGCAGTTGAACTTTTTCCCTGCTCTCATTCTTTAAGACATAAGTTGGATGTTGTATCGTGTGGCAAGGCCACAGTGCGTGTCCAGAAAGCAATCTGCAGCGGTTTCTTCCGGAATGCAGCCAAAAAAGACCCCCAGGAAGGTTATAGGACCCTCATAGACCAGCAGGTGGTCTACATCCACCCCTCCAGTGCCCTGTTCAACCGCCAGCCTGAATGGTACGTCAGCATGGACATTGAGGAAGCTGCATTTTCAGCCCTGATTATTATTTTGTTGTCGTTGCTGTCTTTGGTTCTTATATAACTGGTGTCTTGATGTCTCTCCCTTTAGGGTGGTGTACCATGAACTAGTGTTGACCACCAAAGAGTACATGAGGGAGGTGACCACCATCGATCCGCGCTGGCTGGTGGAGTTTGCCCCAGCCTTCTTCAAAGTGTCCGACCCAACTCGCCTTAGCAAGCAGAAGAAGCAGCAGCGCCTGGAGCCTCTCTACAATCGCTATGAGGAGCCCAACGCCTGGAGAATCTCCAGAGCTTTCCGCAGACGTTAGAACATTCCTCCAAGACGTGCAGGCTGCCAGTGCCCCCTGCAGGTGAGGGGTGACTGTGCATTTACACAGTGGAAGCTCGATGGTCCTGATGTACAGAGAAGGGGGTCAGTTGTCTGGTTTGGTGGTTGGTTATTATCCCCATTTGAATGTGACAACATTATGATTTCGGGACCTTTATCAACAAATGAGAAATTCTTTACTTAAAATTCACTTTTGAAAGTGAAAGCATTGTGTTTTTTCTATTTCCTAGTAGGGATCAGGCCTTCTGCCCTGACCCATCTGTATTGTAAAATGATGTATAGAGTTTCCTGGCCCTGTAGCCCTTACAAAACAGAGACTAACCTGATTTTAGTCAAGAAGATTTTCAGTGACTGAAGTGGTGAACGGGAAAGAGGTTGTGATGAGTTTTCACTCTCTTTCTATTTCTCTCACAGTCCTTATTTTAGGATTTCAAATAAGTTATGGACCATGACTCATCACAGGGACATCAAGCCAGGCCAGATCAGCTTGGCACTGTAATTGCGTTTCACAGCAGGAAACAATTGGGAATAGATATGTGCAAAAGCTTTTTTATATATTGTATATGTTTTGCATACTTTCTGTGCTGCATTAAACATGCTCACTCAAAAAGCCCAATCTGTCTGAAGCTCTCATTTTATCTAATCCAAGAAGCTGAAATGAATAAATAAATACGGTTTTGCTGTGTATGTATCTCATATGAATTGAAGTGCATGGATGAAACCATCAAAACTTAGCAAACCTGTGAATGGTTATAACAGCTGCTCTAGCTGAAACCAAAGATAGTCACTTAACTTGTAAAGCCAAGAGAGTTTATTTAAACAGCATAGACAGAGCAGATGTACTACCAGGAATATGCAGTCTTGGGGGAGAAAAACACTGGAGTATTACCTGATAAACATTGTAGTATTTATTCATAGTATTCAAGTTATTTGGATTATAGTGTTACTGCTTTAAGAAATGCCCCACTTAGACTACAGGTCCAGCATATTATTCAAGCTGCAAGTCAAAGATCACCCCACCTGGTTGCTGAATGAGTAGCCATGTGGCAGTGATATTTACATCATTGAAGGCAATTCTGTGTTGAGGTGTCTCAAACGAGTTCAAGAACAGTGGGTAATAACCTAGGAAACATGTGATGTCACAATGAATGTTGATGCTGGTCACATGTTTCCTGCTAATATGTTGGAGGACTTGGATTTGGCTTGTTTATATACTCATGTGCTAAAGGTGTGTGTTGATGAAAGAGCCCTTGTTTACCTAGTAGGTTGCATAACTAACAGATAATCTTCGCACCGTTGTATCCTTGACACCAGTATCTAACATTCAATACCAAAGTGGGAAAACAGTCTGTTCGTGGTGTAGTAGTAATAGTATCGGGTCTTTATTAAGCAATTTCTTCAACCACAGGCACGTGTTTGCATTGGCCAGGTCTCAGGACTGAGGAATGCAGAGTCCCTAGTGATATTAATTTAAACAAAAAACCTCAAAAAAAAACAACACCATAGCCCTATGTACAAGTGAACAGGGTGGGCATGTGCAATAGGTGCATTGGAAGAAAGGCGTGGGGTGGTGGGGCTCTCGCTGGCGTTAGTACATGTAGCCTTTGGAGTAGGGCTGAGGGCCCAGGTTGGAGGCGGCCGGCTCAGAGGGGTAGGACACGCCCTCGTCCAAGTGAGACAGCGGCACCGTGTCCTCCTCGTTGACATAGCGCTCGAACTCCGCCTTCAGGCTTGGCCGCTGATTGTCTGGAAAAGCCAGCGAAATCAACGCCTCCGGCTCGCACACAAATTTGTAAACGTAGCGCTCGCCAGCCACCTGAGCACACGGAGAGTGAGATCATCAGTTTCACCAGTCAGTGTGGGAATGAATGAACGTGTTAACACAAATCTGCACAGGGGTTGGGCTAGTTTTGGCCCCTTTGCTACCTTTTGCATAATCCCCTTCTCATAGTAGTAGCGCAGGGAGCGACTCAGCTTGTCGTAATTCATGGCTGGTCTGTTCTTCTGCATCCCCCACAGCCTGGCGACCTACAGGAGAAGAGGAGGAGAAAACATTCTGAAGGGCCGTCAGCAGCTCAGTCACATTTACGCATCTACTGCACGATCCACATACACATACATTGCTCACGTATTCTTTTTTCATATGTTTATGTTGATGGAAAATTCTGACTTCGCCAGCTGAAAATGGCAGGCTGCTTTATAGCTGCCCTTTTAAAACATCCTAGAATACAGACATGTTAATGCTGAAAGAATTCAAATCCAGATGTCCTTTCATAGCCAGAAAAAGCACTCATTTGTGCACTGGTATTAGCCCCTCACTAGAGGGCGACACTGACTGTGCGTTTTAAACGTCATCCAGATGAAAAGTACCTGCATGCTGATATGATTCCTCCTGTTAAATGTAGCCTTTTTAGTTTTACCAGACGTTCCACCATAAAAAAGTGACATTTCTCTCACAGACATAAAGACAAACTTCTGGGAATCTGATCCACAGTATATAACAAGACTCTGCATACAGAAGCAATAGTATTGTGCCAGAAGCTTCAGCCTTCCATTAATGAACTCATTATACATAATAAAAACTTACTGTTATGTTTTAATTGTCATCAGTCAAAACACAGGCAATAATCCAGGCAGACTTATGGTGCAGAGCACGTGTGTCCCACGGGTGTTGCTGATTTTGTTTGCACTCTTAGAGAGCTCCCACATCTAATTGCAGTCATAAAACCCCAGCAGTGATGAATGATTAATGCAGTACAGTGGAACAGGCCTGATGGAGGTATCTCTGCGTGACGGACTGCTGACTCACGCCATTTAGCCGTCTACTGACCACAGACAATGGGAGGTTAACATTCATGCCTAAACCACTGCAGCCTGTTTGGACTCCACTGGAGTGGAGGGTTGTAATATTTGGTAATGGAGCCGTACTCCATTTTGTTTTGCTCTGCTGTTAAGTGGGGTAAATAATGCATGGCTGCTAATGGAGTTTGAATTTGTGTGGGTGGGGAGACCCTGGGGACCAAGGGGCTGATCGCTGGAAAAATCTCTTCAACCGATCTCTCTTTCTGATGAAGAGCCGAACTCAGATTGCAGAACTGAACTAAAATTCCTTGTAAACATGAAGGCATTTTAATGCCACCGTCCTTAAGCTTGGAGCGTTTTGATTTAAAGGCCCTGGTGATGTCGTAAGCCCTCCTAAAGCCAGCAGACTCACCTCTTCTGGCTCTATGAGTTTGAACTCCATGCCACGGCCAGTCCAGGCAATGAAGTGCGCGTTGCCAGGATCGTCCAAGAGAGCAACCAGAAACTGCCAGAGTTGCAGTGAGCCGCGCCGCTGATAGGGGGCACCCTCGCGGAACACGCTGCCCCCCTCCTGCTTTACTTCACCTGAGCAGAAGAAGAGAAAAATCACCATAGCTCCTTGGTGGCATGCAATGGTCTTCATAATGGGGTTAAAATGGTGCATTACATTGACTGAGACATTCTGCATTTGGCAACTGTTACAAGCCTTAGGGGATTTCTTTGGGAGTAGGAGTTAAGCTGGGTGTCTTGACCAAACCATCCATTATTCCTGTTAGTGACACTGGCCTTCTAAAATGGCTAATGTTCTTTCACATCTCTCCTCCAAATAGCTAACATGCCCAGAGTTCTGTGCAGCAAGCTACGTACGGTCTACGTCTTCCATCTAAGCCCACTATACACATGAGACGATTTGGCAGTCCAGAAAAGTTCTGTAAATGCCAAAGTCCTTCAGAAAGGAACAGACTAACACATGAAGCTTTCTGTGTCGGGCGCTTCCACTTTTCCCATGATGCAGTCACATCAGTTTTGTATTAATGACTCTGCTTCACCAAACCAGACCGTGGGAACTTTCGCGGAACAACCGACACCTCCGTAGAGTGCTTCTACCAGTCCGGCTGGTGCAGTGATATACAGCTATTCCAGACCCATCAATCATCCACGCCATGGGAACTGGCAGCTCTGTTTCCTTCAAGACGTCACGAGAGCCTGGGCCATAGTCATGCATGGGAAACGATAGCCTCTGACTTCACTCAGCATAACACAGACTATGGACAAACACGCAGACCGCGTATTGTTTAGGACAGTATCATATCCTTTTAGACAGTGGATGGGGTTACTGAGAAAGAAATTGCAATATGGTACATGTAATCCAGGGCTTGTCTGCAACCGGGATT